>JANRMT010049829.1:5355156-5408897 GCA_026402145.1 Polypterus bichir lapradei
AGGGGGCAATTACTTTTTCACACAGGGCCATGTAGGTTTGGATTTTTTTTTTCTCCCTAAATAATAAAAACCATCATTTAAAAACTGCATTTTGTGTTTACTTGTGTTATATTTGACTAATGGTTACATGTGTTTGATGATCAGAAACATTTTGTGTGACAAACATGCAAAAGAATAAGAAATCAGGAAGGGGGCAAATAGTTTTTCACACCACTGTATATGTGTTTAAAAGCTTTAGTTAAAATGCAAAGTAAAACAGTTCACACAAAAATAGACAACAAATTGATAAACCAAAGAAAAAAGTCAGACCCCCCCGTGACCCTGTAGTTAGGATATAGCGGGTTGGCTAATGGATGGATGGAAGAAAAAAAGTTTGTTTAAGAAAAGTTCTGTTTAGAGCTTCTATATCTTGTTTCATTCTTTCACTTTGCTCATACAGTCGAACCCTTTCTAAACGGTCAGATAACTGTACGCCTATCCCATTTATGTGCTGCAAATGGATCTTTCAGTCCATACTAGCAATGAGATTTAATTCCAAACAGGCTTAATTAACACTCTGTATTAAAGATATAGCCAAGAAAGTTCTATTTCACATTAACTTACAGGGGGTGAAAGGCTATACCATAATCTACAGCTATGAAAGAAAATGATATTCTATTCAAATTAGCAAATATTAATAAGAGCTTAGCTTAAAGGATTAGCTTTCTAAGATTGGCTCTTACAGCCGTCATTTTATCTTTTTGCCACGCACTGTGACCACAGACTCTCCAGGTTTCCACATCTGCACAGGGAAATCTGCCCATCCAAACCAAACAAAATGATCATCAAAGTGCAAATAGTGATTGACTTACCCACATACTTTAAAATGAACAAAAAAGACAAAAAGGGATGACACCCTGGATAAAACATAACGCATAACCCGCTGCAGACTGCTGGCCCACCGATCACCGAGCGCTCCTGTCAATACACCAGGCATCATTTTACCAGGGGTTTGAGAGTTAAAGTCCATTTTATTTTTACTTTTGAAGATTTTTTAAGACTTCCTTTTGTGAACTAAAGACCCCCATTGTGTTGTTCACAGGCTTTAAATAGCCCCGTGTTAAAGAACGTCTTGCTCTTTACTTATTGAACTTCTTCATTCATGGTCACTGTTATTACTTATGTCCTCCGTATTAAAAACACCAAAGTGCTATCTGAGGGTCATCCTTGTATTTCCCAGGTGGTACTGGCCTGGGCCTTGAGAGCATCATTGAAAGTGAAGTAATAGGATGTCTGTTTCCAGAAAAATAAATTGTACAAATTACAATTTGGGAGAAGGAACTAGTCATTTGTATTGGAGGACCTTCTCTAAGTGACCGGCCTGAGACTCTGACTTTGGCCACAGGCACAGGGCACACACGGACACTCAGGACAGCACCAGATGTGCTTCAGAAAGAAGGAGTACACAGCAGAGACATTTCATTCATCTCAATTCCAGATGGACACCTCAGTGCAGTCCATGACCCCATCGCCTTTACCCAAGTGCCACCACTACCCCCCATTCCTAATCGTCACCTTACCTGTCTCTTAGCTCTCTCCATAGCCAGTGTCACCGTGTCGTGACTCTTGTGCTCAGTGGCCGCGCACAGTGCACACACACAGCTCTCCTCTGTCTTGCAGAAGATCTCCAGCACTTTGTGATGTTTGGCACAAAGCTTCTCTTCCAGGTTTCTGTTCAGTGCCTCAATTTTGTGTTTCTTGAAGGCTGGACACTCATTGTGGGGCTTCAGGTGAGGCTCACAGTAGGAGATCAAGCAGGTCATGCAGGTCTTTGAAGCTTTCCTTTTTCTCCCTTGACAAACATCACAGGGCACATCGTCAGGTCCAGCGTAATTCTGAGATAAAGCTTGACGGTCTCGCTGTTTCTTTAGTTTCTCTATAACATTTGTTAATACGGTGTTTCTGTTAAGCTCTGGCCTCAAGTTAAATATTCTTCTACACTGAGGACACATGCAGTTCCTTTCTGCATCCCAGTAGTCATTAATACACTTCATGCAGTAGTTGTGTCCACATGGGAGGCTGACGGGCTCCTTCAGGACATCCTGACACACCGCACAGGTGCACTGATCCAAAGACAGGGCAGGTGTACCTGCTCTACTCGTGAACGGAGACTCAGACATGTTTGTGCTCACCTTGAAGAACTAAAGATGACTCTAACTTCACTGCCTTTGTGGAATGTCGACACGCCCTTCTTTATGATGTGTGCCGTCCCCCCGAGTCAGCCCGTCCGACCCGTCACTGGTGAGTAACTCGACAGGATTACCTTCATTTCTGTACAACTCTGTCAGGACTCGCTTGCTGTCTGTCTTACGTTGCTCAATGTGATCTGTCAAATCGTTAGGTGTTACTAATGTCACTGCTCCGCAGGCACAGGGGTGGGACAGACGGGCGGTGAAACAGCAGAAATGAAAGTGAAAGGAGCGCCGAGCATTTGCAGGAACCAGGAACACACCTGAGCTGACCGGCTTGATCAAAGTAACCCCCCTACACTGGACTTTGTGTTTCCTATTCCCGATTGACTGATTGAAACTGCGTGCGTGATGAGACAGACCGGCGGCCGGTGCAGGATACGCGGCTCGGAATCGAAGGCACTGCGGTCAGGTGTGGCCATCATTCATTCTTAGAGGCTTTTTGAAATCTGAAACATTTACAAATAATTAAGGATCTGCAAATCACTAATGGGTGCCTTCTTTAAGGGGACTTTGATGCCTTTATAATATTCGCAGGTAACTGTGAATCAGATAGCATTTTAAATGATTTCAAAATGTTAAATCTATTACCGGTCTCAAGTATAGGGGGTCCTGGGTGTGGAAAAATACAAAACAGCTTGATCAATCTGGTGTACGTGACAAGAGCCATGTAAATCTCTGCGTGCCCAAAGTATGCGTGCTAAGTGCTACTTCTTGTTTTAAGGTTACTACACAAAAAACCACAAGTGTGGACTCATCGAGCCCCAAACTAAGGAAACTAACAGATGTACTCCACCTTTAGATTTTTGATAATGCTGATTCAGGCTAATATTTTGAAATACTTGTGTAACTAAAATCATAAGACAAAAGCCCTATAAAACTATGGGACACCGACCCCTCGGGGCAGACGAAGGGCAGGTGTCCTAGGACTGTGCTTCTCTGTCATTTAACCTTTGCCTGGTGTGTATCAATAAAAGATTTTTATTAACTTTAATTATATCTCTCTGTCTTCAGTCACAAGAAACGACACCATAGAAAAAGTGTCCACATGGGCCAGGCAGAAGCCACTGCTGGTGTAGCCACTGCACCTACAAAAGCATAAAAGAAGCAGACAGCAGTTGGGACTCTCTGACAATACTTGATTTTATTCTGATTTGCCCAGAGGTGTATAACTTCATCGGTCGCTGCCCGGATCAACATAATCGATTAAACAACATACCGACTTCCTATGCTAATCAATAGTGTAAACTTATTTAATTGGTCAAACAATCGTTTCCAACTATTAAGAAGTCATGCTGATTAGAGACGAATGTTCCCAGAACTTATTCATTTTCATACCAGGTAAATACAAACATTGTCTAAGGAAGCAGGCAGTTCTGTTATCACAATCTTGTATGCTGATGAGATACAAGGCAGTTTAATATTCAAAGCAGGTGACTCTTTTGCAAGACAGGTAAATATTTATACATCCTGTAGACAGCCATCAACCTGGAACCTGAATTATTCAGGAGATTTGCCTTTTCACTTATCATCTCAGTCTCAGACAAAGGGTACCTTAGTGCCCCTTCATATTGGCTTTTACATTTATTATTTACATGCGTTTTCCCTAAAAGCAACACACAGAAACATCATACTCTTTAAAACGCCAATTTCTAGCCCATTACACTTTGATTGTGGAAAGTGGGATTACTGTGTATAGTGTCTTGCATGAGCCCTGAGGGGCTAAAAGAAGTCAAAGCCCCCCTTAGGTTTCGGCAAAATAATTCTGGACTGCCTTCATTACTTAACTTGTGAGGCATAAACGCTCGTCCGTCCGTCGAACACGTGCACATGTACTGATGACACGCGTGTAGCAATGCTACTAATAGCTAGAACTGCATCTCCCAGCAGTCCTTGCAGGGGCTGTTGGGGTCAAAGGTGGCCAGATGGGTTTAAAAGGACGGCAGGTGTCAAAGAAAAAAGGAAGTTTGTGTTTTGTTTTGTTCTGTTTGTTTGGTGCGTTATGTATATCTGCTGGACTGCTTGCCGTTAATTCTGCCATTTTAGCATTTATCATCATTGTGACCTGGATTGTATTGTTTGTTGGGGTCTGGATCGTCTGTCTACCTGTCTACCTGTCTACCTGTCTACTGAGGACTGTGTGTGGATTCATTGGCTTTCCCAGAAGAAGGAGCGCTCCTGAACCATCCATCTGTCGTCATACTTACAGCAACTACCGGTAGGACTGTGTTTTCCATTCCCTTTCGTCATACAGATCGCTGGACTTAACTGCACCACTTCTCATTTCATCCGGTTTGGGTTTCCATGGACTTTGCTGTGTGTTTATTGTGTTTATATGTTAAATGTAAAATTTCCGAAGGGAGCAGGGGTGGTATTATTGTTTTCATTTATATAATTTAATATTATTATACTTTTTATCGTTTAAACTCCCAGCGTGTTCTTTTTTGTCTCTGTATTGTGTTTGTGTGTGTGTGTCGTTCCAAGGCTGGGGTTGACCCTGGTAATCCTCCAGTAAAATAAATCACCGCCTCATCGACGGTGTGAATCTTAGCGGCACTTGACCGCTACACGCTTCTGCGCTTCGGGAATGCAAAACCTGTGACAAAATGTGCTGTAAACAGGCAGCGACACCTCAATTGTCACGCACCCTTCCGGCGCCGTCATTTGGAAGTCGGTTTCCATAACAACAGCAGTAAACGAACGAGGACTTCCGCGTCTCCATGCTGCAGAAAGTGAAGCAGCATGACACCTGTAGATGGCGAACCCCGCAGATTACAACATGGTGGCCGCTTCGCTGACTCACTTGACCCAATAAAAAGGGGCATTTTGCTTTACTTCTCGTAGCATCCGTAACACGATACAGCACTCTATTACTACAGAGATCTTCATGTCGAAGTCTTATTGAGCATGGGAAAGGCGCTATATAAGTAAAAAGAATGCGCGGATCCGCATTACGGGTCTTCATTTTGGCATGCGTTCGAAAACGATGATGCCCGTTCTTTTCTCATCCCTAGATTTTCACTATGGGACGGGGTTGGCGTGAACCGCACTGTTAAAAAAATAAATAAATAAATAAATAAAAAATAAAATAATGTTGAATTTACGGTAAAGCACTGGTAGCTGTGGTTACCAGAATTTTACTGTAAAAATGAAGGTGATAATATTTTTAGGTCTACGGTATAACTTTGTAGTAAATAATTTAAGCATACCCATGCTTATCCATGCACTGTAATAAATATGCCAATCAAGAAACCATTAGAAAATATTGTCAGGATCAAACACCATCACACAGTTTGCGTCAGTAAAGTAACAGCAAACATGTATCATTTAATTATATGCATTGAAAAGAATTCAATGTTTAAGAAAGTGATGGCACATTGTCTGGTGGAGAAGTAAAGTTTGCCTTTGTGGTGTTTGGTGTCCTACAGGTGTGCCACCCACCATAAATCAGCGTCCATAACCTCAGAAACCCTTCAGCACGCAGGGAAACCTAAGTCTGCTGTGTTCAAGTTTTTTCCCCTCCTGTGCAAAGGTAGGCGGGACACCAGGAACAATATGGTAATAGGGGGCGTGTACTTATGCAAATATTGTAACTTCAGTGTTACTGAAGCAGCGCTTTACCGTTTTTACAGTTGTTTACCTTCGCTATTTAACGGTTTTACACTGTAAGGTTAACAGAATTTTTAATGTATCAGTAAACAGTATGTAGCAAATTTTCAATTTAATAGAACTTGGCTGTAAAAGAATAATGAAATGCATTGTTTAAGATATACAGGTCATTTTCAGTAGATCATAAGGTAACTTTTTTCAGAAAAGGTATTTTACTTTCACCATTTACAGTATTTTTACCGTTAAATTTACTGACATTTCTTACAGTGTATATTCATATATATTTCTATTATAGAGCAAAGCATCACTGCCAGATACACCTTGAAATGGCAATGGGTTGGCCATGTGGTAAGTTATATGCAGTTCTTAAAGTTTCCAACTTTCCTAGTAACTTTCTATAGTCTGTAAGATCGTTAACGATGGCCTGGCTGTTTCTTCTCCATTTCTTTGTAAGCTCAAGAATTTCTTTTTGTAGTCCGAACATCCAAGGTGAACATTTTTGACAGGAACCTTTACTGAGCCTCAAGAATGATTTGTTAAGGTAAATTCCACGAGACAGCACTCTGTTAGTAGCACAGTCTGATTTATCGCCACCTTGACTCCTTCTTTTGAACCTTTTTTATTTATTTTTCATCCCATATTTTTGTTCAGACGTTTGCTTGAGTTCTGCTCATGATCAGCTTTGTCAGTTTTCCAAATAAAGAGCACAGCAGCCTCAGTGGTTTCAAACTGTTTTATTTATTGCCTACTTCTATTAAACTGAGTCCTTCATCAACTGCAACTTGTCTCATACTCTCCCTCACCAGAGTGAGACTTGACATTTGAAAACAAGTCAACATTTTCTTATTACTACATCTGTGCCAAGCTGATAGGAATTTGAAATCAATCATTCTCCTGTATTATTTAGTATGTTATTAAGTATTGTATATATTATTAGTATGTCTCCACCTTTAAATCTCAACTCAAAACTTTCCTCTTTGAAAAACTTTTGTCTCCTTTGTGTTTTTTTTTTTTTTTTTTTTTTTTTTCCCCTCTGTATGTAAAGCGACCTTGGGTTTGTGAAGGGTGCTCTATAAAAACTTATTATTATTATTGTTATTAATAAAAAGTAATTGAACACACTCGGCTTATTACACTAACAGCACACACCATTGAAGTAACCCAGATATGTGAACTCTGGATTTTGAGCAAAGCCAATTAATTATACAGTACTTCATAAGGACCTGCCAAGGAAATGCAACAAAGTAAGATTGTTCCCAAGTAAATATATATTTTTTTTAAAGAGTAAAAGTATTTACATTTTAACACTATTTTAAAAAGTGCAGTTACCTACAAAATCTACTCAAGTACAGGAACAAAACTAAGTGTAATTCATTTCTTTCCGTCTCTGAGATTAGGCCTCACCCCTGGCAGCCTGACCTCCCTGCTCCACAGGTATAATTGTAGACTTGGAGTCCCAAAGCACACAACTCCCAATACGTTCCAAAAGCACTTTAAAACGTGGCCAACTAGAGGGGGCTATCGCCTTCAGACTCTGGCTAGTCATAAGACACACACAGAGTCTTTATAAATGCTTTGCCTCACTAAGAAGCTCCGAAGAGCACAGATGGCATTAATAAACTGGCAGCAAGGCAATCCCAGGTGAATCCCAGGTACCCAAAACAAAATCCAAAGGCAAAATCAAAACCCCAATAAGCACAGCAGAAACAAAACTGCCAGTCACATTCAAAATGACCTGCAAAGAACTGTGGGAGATTTATAGGATGGAGGGCAGTTCCTGCTGGTGATTGGCAGGTGGGCCATCCACAAAACACATGGAATATAACACAGGCAGCCTGTAAACAGAGCCAAGACTAAAAATAAAGAATGACACACATAAACATCACAAATCAAAGAATTACATATGAACAGAGGGGACCTGAAACATGAGAGAAGCCCTGGGTGAGACATGACAGGCAGCCTTTGGTCTAATCGGGCCCAAAAAACAGACAACAGATTTTAAAGTTCAAAATAACTTAAATATCAGAAATGATATAAAAATGTGAAAAATGCCCATCAGTGGTGAAGCAAATCTGCAAAAACCTCGAGCTTAAGCACAAGGTAAATGATAATGTTCATAAATAACAATATTTAGCTTAAAACCCGTAAAATCAAGCACAACATGGTGAAAAGGCATAAAAACAAAACGCAGCAAGACAAGAGGCAGGTAAGAGTAATCGAGTCCCAGTGCTTAATGCTGCAAAACAAGAAGCAGAATCTATAAACTAATCAATCCGTACTTACAATTAACGCATCCTAAGAACTTCTGTGGACCACTAAAGCATTCGCTCCCTGCTCCAAAATATAAAGGCTAAGGGGCCGTCCTTCAGCCATGACATCAGGGTGGCCCCACCTCTTTGGGTTTCACCCACGAAGGGCAGTATGGCGCCCCGTCCTAAATACAGATTGTTTTCAGTCCAGTGACTCAAATGGATCACTGCTGCTCCATTAATGTCACCCTCTTGACTGAATGTCACCTACCTGACGCACGTTTGATCAAAAAATATTGAGAACCCAAATTGAAAACACACACAATGACCACCGGGCTGACAGGACTCTACTGCTCTGTTTTCATAATCTTAAGCCTTCTGTGTGAAGTCGACATCTTCTTGTCGTAGCCGTCGTAATCGATGTGTCCATTTGGTGAAGGACTTTTCCTTGACTAAACAGAATGCCCTAATGCTGAATTATTAATATCATGGAGGATTTTGATTGGTTCTGAACATAATTGATAAACATTCATATTATAAAATCATACACTCTAATGGATAAAAACATCTACAGCACTTCCCTCTACATTGTTAACTTCCTGGGGTTTATTTGTTAGCGCCCTCTCATGGATGTTAAATGTAAAAGGTATTTTACTTTCACCATTTACAGTATTTTTACCGTTAAATTTACTGACATTTCTTACAGCGTATATTCATATATATTTCTATTATAGAGCAATGCATCACTGCCAGATACACCTTGAAATGGCAATGGGTTGGCCATGTGGTAAGTTATATGCAGCTCTTAAAGTTTCCAACTTTCCTAGTAACTTTCTATAGTCTGTAAGATCGTTAACGATGGCCTGGCTGTTTCTTCTCCATTTCTTTGTAAGCTCAAGAATTTCTTTTTGTAGTCCGAACATCCAAGGTGAACATTTTCGACAGGAACCTTTACTGAACCTCAAGAATGATTTGTTTATTTGTTAGCGCCCTCTCATGGATGTACTGCACAAGTCTCTATGAACGGTTCACTGATCATTGCTCCTGCAATTTGCACCTGAAACTCATCGAATCAAGACAAAAAACTAAAGAACATCCTAAACTTTCTGACATTTTCACAGTCATTCGTTCATTTAGCAAACCCACTCATTCCCCTCGGGAGCTCCATTACATTTCATCTCCTGAGACTTTGAGGAGAGATACTCAGTCAGGGTATGATTGTGTGGTACACGTGTGCCACCTTGAGCTCACTCTCCATTCATTCCTGACATTCACTGCCATCATCTCCCTCCTTTCTTCACTGGAACTTCTTGCTTTTGTGGAAGAACTGCACCTGCACCCTCACCGAGTGTCCTGTTCTCCTTTTTACGCTGAGGAAAATAAGTCCAGGTGGGAGGAAGCGCCAATCGCTCTTCTTTTATTTTCTAAGTCTGGCCAGAGAAGCTCATGCTGTGTCCTTTTATATATTTTCCAAAATCAAATTTTTAGTTCTTGCTCATAATATAAGCTCTAATGCTATCGGTGACTCCTAGTGGCTGACAGGACAGTAATAACTCCGATGGTCCTAACTGACCCTGGTCAGTGACCTGTGCTCCTCATTTCTTATTTTTAATTGCACGGTCTGTTAGTATGTGCCAAAGCGCCCTTACTCAGATGTTGCAGTTTCTTTCTTACAGAGGGCACAACTTCTTCCTCTGCTTACTACAACTTCCTGTTTAGAGCTGGCAGAGAATGCCCACTAACTCAACCACAAGATTGTCTGCTGTTCATTCTGAGGTAAAGACTTGATATGTGCTTCCTGCTACAGGTTACCACTTCTGAAGCGGTTTTCAGTACGCACTTCACTGTAACATTGAATCGAGTATTCATGCTTTTAAAATGTATATACTGCTTACATTTATAGCAACTTTAACCTTGAAACATAAGCTCAGAAGAACAGAGACTCCGCATAAGCCCAGTAAGCAATGCAGCACACGTCTACATTACATGCCAGGGGCAACACCGAACCGGTGGTCCAAATTCAACTTCTACACTTTCTAACCGTGAAAGACACTATATGACATTCTGACCGATGTGCTTCTTTTGTCTTTCTACATCTCTACTGTATCGGTCATGTATCATTAGAAACGCTTCACTCTTTTCTACACTCCTTTGTTTTTATTCTGTATTTCTTTAAACACTTTAGGACCCCCGTTAGGATTAGATAACCACTGCCAGGGTTGTGTTGGGTACTCTCTGCACCCATCTTGTTAGGTGACTCTCAAAAGTCACCACGTAGAACTGCTAATCAATGAAGACAAAAGGAAGAGTGTCAATGAAGAGATAAAAATAAAAGGACTGGTGCCCTGACCCACCTACCCATTTTAGGAATCCACGTAAGCCATTTAAAGCAGGGGTGTCGAACTCCAGGCCTGGTGGGCCGCAGTGGCTGCAGGTTTTCATTCTCACCCTTTTCCTAATCAGTTTCCAGTTTTCGCTGCTAATTAACTCCTTTACCCTTCATTTTAATAGCCCTGTTTTTAAGGATTCAGTCCTCCAAATTGAATTCCTTTCTTCATTAAATGACAGCCAAACAGAAATGAGATGTGAAACGAGCCCACAGATGACCAGCTAAACTGGGATTTCAAACTCCAACCAATCTCTTAATCAGAAGCTGATTCTTGATGTTATTCATTTCCACAGCTTGTCGCTGCTCTCATTCAACCACAGCAGACATTTCCAAAACTGTTGATTTTTCTGTTTTTTCTAAGAACACCATCAAGATGTTTGGGTGACCTGAGAGATCAGCCTTTCTGAGACCATCACCTTTCTTTATTTTCAGGTTAGCTGGTTGTGTGGCGGCTCGTTTTCTGTCTCATTATTGTTTGGTTGCTCATTAAGGAAAAAGAAACAACCAAGGGACCAGAGTCAAGATAATTAAAACTAAAGCAAAAGAAGTTAATTAGCAGCAAAAACTGGTCACTAATGAAGAAGATGGTTAGAATGAAAACGTGCAGCCACTGTGGCCCACCAGGACCAGAGTTGGACACACGTGATGTAAAGGATCAGAGGAAGCTGGAGCCTACCCTGATCACAAGGCAGGAAAAAACCTTCCCTGGGATGCCAGCTCATCACACACCCTTAAAGTGACAGTTGTGAAGCACCAGCTCACCTAAAACACCGGACTTTGGGACCTGGAAAGAAACTCAAGAGTATTGATATAGCAATGCATACGGACAACATGGAAATCCCTCACAGATGGTGTTCAGGCTGGATGTGAGGTTTGAATCCTGAAGTTGTCAAGCAGCAGTGCTAACTACTGTGTCAGATTAAAGTCTCACTATTTAATATTTAGGATTTCATCTTCTGGGTGGCAGGGACTCCAGTCCTATGTCACATTTGTCTCCATTGTTTTCTTGACTGTTGTACTGTAGACTGAAATTGAAATTTTAAACCATCAGGAGAGCGCCACTGTGTGGCCATTGAGTTTGTTGAAGAAAGACGAAGAGCAAAAGGGTCACCTAATGATGAGGAGTTTTCTCTCTGACATCTGCCGAATGGAAGGCGGCGCACAGACATCTCTTCTTTGTTTTCTTGATCAGCAGGACTTTGAAGGATGAAGGGTCACTCTGGGAAAAGGAATGGCAAGACAGCTAGTAGCTGTGTGTGTGTGTGTGTGTGTGTCTGTGGGAGGTATTGGGAATGAGACCTCAGATGAACTCTGCAGAATCGTCTTCTTCATCACTCCAGAATAACAAGACAGTGTGTGTGTGACACAAGACTTGAGACCATCCCGGTCACCAGACTGGCATTGCAGACCACCCCGGTCACTGGACACATGGGTTCAGAGGGCAGATTGCCACACTGGACTTTTTTCCAACCCCAAACCCTGGATAGAGTGGCTCAGTAAAGAAGACATTGAACGTGTGCAGGAGGGTCATTGTGTCTGAGATGCTATAAAATGACAGAGAGCCAGCGGGACAGTTCAGGTACACCCCTATTCTTTGACAGTAGGGGGCACTGATTTGAGTGTTTATGCTGTTGTGCCACACTGAGTAACCAGATCGAGAGCAGGACAAACACCAGGACTTGTCATTGAATCCAAGGCGACTCTCCTGACTCTCCCCACTCCTCTGGATTGCTTTGTACGCGACTCCGATGAATGCCTCCTCTCCACTCCACTCGACCTCCCAGTAGTAGTGAGTCCCACCCAGAGCCTCACTGCAGAGGACTTGTGGCCAAAACTCAAATCTTTCAGGATGATCAGAAAACGGGGTCTGTGTCTCCATATTGTCACCAGTTTTTGTCCTTGAAAACAGATGAAGCCAGTTGTTTTTTGTGTTTGCGTCCAGAGTGAGCGGACAGGAGTCTGCATGGAGAGAAAGAATAATGAGTGAGGAAATCTGCTGACATTGAGTCAAGTCAAGTCAAGTTCATTTTATTTATGGAGCACATTTACAAACAACAGAAGTAGTTGACCAAAGTGCTCTACAGCTTCCATAAATATATCATTACATATATCTCTATATAAAATCCATCATCTGCCTGTTTATCTGTCCACTTTTCACGAGAGAGCTACTTAACGTTTTTTTTCTGTAATTTGCCTGAACATTTCTGATTTTGCGACTTCTCTCATCGCGCTAAGTATGAGAGTTCGCTTGTGGCACCGATTTTATTTGTGCGAATCCGAGAGAGATGCAGCGGGCCGAGGTGAGGGAGACTGGGCCCTCCTCATTCACGCGCCCGCCTCGGGACGTATCTTACATCCACTTAGCTAGCGAACGACAGAATGACTTAACAGATTTTTTTTCTAAAATTTCCTTGAACATTCAGGTTGAAGTTGCGACTTCTATCATCATGCTAAGAAAAATAGTTCGCTTGCAGGAGTGATATATTTGAGCTAATCTGAGACAGAGGCTGCAAGCTGAGGGGAGGGGAAGCGTGACGTTAGGAGTAGGGAGTCAGTCTACTTCTGCGTTTTGGAG
Organism: Polypterus bichir lapradei; assembly: GCA_026402145.1. NCBI lineage: Eukaryota > Metazoa > Chordata > Cladistia > Polypteriformes > Polypteridae > Polypterus > Polypterus bichir. Next base: position 5,368,207 of record JANRMT010049829.1, read on the forward strand.
GGTAACTTGCTTCCGCTTAGTTAGCGAAGCCTTTTTGTTTATTGGTGTTTAAAGTTTGTCCTGTTTTACTACTATGGAGCCGCGGGGAACGGCTACTATATAATATAATAATATACATATATTGTCACACACGCGCACATGGGAAACAGTGTTAGGGTGTAATGGAGGATAAGAAGCAGAGTCAGGGGTTGATGGACTGCACTAATGCCTAAACTCCCTCATCCACAGACCACCCAAAGAGAAGCCCAGTCACAGATGTTTCTCCTAAAATTCCTTAAGAGAAATCGCTTTAGACGAGACATGAGATGCAACTGAGGTAAAAGGAGTCAAATTGGAGAATTTGGTTTGAAAAGCAAATTACTTTTTGTGAGATCACTTTCTAGTCTTGTTTTAATCTCATTTAAGGCTTCACATTTTTTCCTTATTGTTGGTCTGATGCCTTACCTAAGGTGACTTACAATATCTGATATATAATTGGTTGCAGTTCGTTTATTTAACTAATACTACCACAGGCAGGTGAAGTGACTTGCTCATAGTTACATGGTGTCAGCAGTGGGATTTAAACACAAAACCTCAGGGATTGAAGTCTAATGTCATATTACCTGCCTTATTTTTCCAGAATGCCTTTTCTACCTCTTCCACAGACTACCAAAAGAGAAGCCCAGCTATAGCCCCGCCCACTTCCATTTTCAGACCTCCTGCACACATCACTGAAGTTGGTGCCAACCTAATATAGAAAGGTAAACTCTTCCAAAGCTTAGGGACAGCTACTGCAAAAGCACAGCCTCCTCTGAGCTTAAGGGTGGACGTCGGCATGACCAATAACTTCAGGTCAAGGACCTCAGTGACCATGAAGATCAGTAAGAGAGGAGGGGACTGAACCATTCAGGGACTTGAAAACAAACAGTAAAAACTGAAACTCAATCCTGAAGTGAACAGGAAGCCAGTATAGAGAAGCTAAGACTGGTGTGATGGGATTCTATTAGAAGCTGGCAGCAGCGTTCTGGACGAGCTGAAGATAAGCAAAGGATGACTGATGGACTCCAATGGAGTTACAATAGTCAAGCTAATACCTTTACAATCATAGATTACAATTGATAAAGCAATTGAACTTAATCTAGCAACAAATTAACCAACAATATAAAATATTTCATCAAATAGACCGAACAGGTGGGTTTTCAATTGATTTTTGAATACAATGAGGGAGTCAGAAGTATGGATGAAGGTGGGCAGCTTCTTCCACCAACTAGGAGCTACACAGGAATAGAGTCTGGATTGAGAGTTGATACCACGCAGAGGTGGCATCACCAGACCTGAGTGGGATAGAAGGAGATTTAGTGCTTCAAAATCATACACAAAAAGAAGAGGCCTGGCCTTAGATAATACCCTGAGAATCAGGCCTTAACAATAAAGTTAATGTGCTTGTTGAGTTCGAGGGCATTATCAAAAATCACACCAAAGGGTTTACAGCAGGCTGCCAAAGGGCTCAGATTAGTTGCAGGAGCACAAGCAAGATCAGAAAGTCCCAAACACACAATCTCTTTAGAGTAAAAAAAATTAGTGACATCCATATTTTAACATCTTCTGGACATTCCAATAAAGGTTTAAGAGAATTGGTTTGGATCTGTTTCAGTGGAATATATAGGTGTGTATTATCTGAGTAGCAATGGAAAGAAACTGTGTTTTTTAAAATGCCACCTAAAGGCAACACATACAGTGAAAAACGAAGAGGCCCCAGAATAGATCCTTGAGGGACCCCTCAGATAAGGTAGGCTGAGGTTAAGGAGAGATCGCCCAGACTGACTGAAAAGCTTCTGCCTGTGAGGTGAGACCTGAACCGCTCCAAAGCAGTTCCTGGTACACCCAAAGACTGCTCAAGACAGGCGATGAGGATGTCACGGTCAACTATATCAAATGCTGCAGTGAGATCTAACAGCGACAAGACCCCCAGAGTCACTTATCAATAAGAGATCATTTAGGACCCTCAAAAGTGCAGACTCCGTGCTGTGTTGTGTCTTAAAACCTGACTGAAATACTTCACAAATGCCAATTTCATTTAAAAAGGTTTTCAGCTGTGGAATTATAGAAACAAAGGGCAACTTGGAGATGGGTCTGAAGTTATGACACAGGAGACTTAAGAATTGAGAGAAGCAAAGAATCAGACACAAAGAATTTCATTTGTGACCGTCATGAACCTCAGGTGTCACATGAGATTAAAAAAAAAAAAAAAAAAAATCATCATCAGAATGTTGAGAGTCTGAGGTATGGTGGTCATGCGGACCACCAGAGGGTAGCACCTCAGTCTTTACTGCAACCCACATTGACATGTCCAATGAGGTCAGAGGGCAGAGGATGTGGACAGAAAGAGTGGACTGTGAGGACTGTGGCTGTCATGGAGGAAGAGAAAAGGAAAATAAACAAAAGTGGGACCAAAGAAGACTTGTGTGACATGAAGAACTGGGGAGATACAAGTGGGTTAAGGAAGAAGAAGTTTAAGAATTGGTGTGTGAGAATGAGGAGAAATAAGCAAGTAGGAGCAAGAAATACAATGGAAACAAAAAATCAGGATTATGACAAGTGACTTGAGAGAAAGAGAGGAAAAAGAGAAAGAGGAGGAAGAGAAGACAGGCTGTGAATGAAGGAGATGAGGGTGAGTGGAAGAAGGGAATGGAAGAAGCAGCATTGGAGGGCAGCCAAGGACAGAAATCAATTCTTCTGTCTCTCCCACACTTTTTCACCACCTTTGTTCTCATCTTTACCTGAGAAATGTACAGTACAGGCCCCAAAAAGGGGATAAGGGTGCAAAGTGTTGCCAAACACTTAGGAAGCTTTAGTTTTTGCTTCCAATCCCAGAAAACCTTTACAAGGTCCAAGTCAAGGTTTTTTTTACATTTCATGATTACAAAGGTATTGCTAAATGAATTTTAGCGTCAGATTTGTGAAACGAACCTCGGCTGTTGTCTCATGGACTTTCAGGAACTGTGGTTTAAAGTTGATTGCCTTTTCGCACACAACCTGCTGTGATAAACGACTCTCTCTACCATCTCATCCTGATGTTGCTGCCTTCCTGCCTCCATTGACACATCTCACGTCTCCCTTGATGACAGAGTGGATTAAAATAACCCCAGCAGGGAAAATAATCGACATATTGTGTAACAGCGACACTTTGTGAAGGTCAGTCAAAGGAGCGCGTGACATATTCTTCCTTTCACTTAATGCAAGCATGTGACACTTCTAAACTCAGAGGTTGTGAATAAAGACAATCTTGCATTTTGGTTTTTTGAAAGCAAAAAAGGTAGAAAGAAACTCACATTTTAGAAGGTAACTTCTGCTTCTTAGATTCTGAAGGATGTGACCTGAGTCATCCACCTCTGAGGAAAAGAACACAAAAAACAATCCAAAATATGAGTCCCTGGTACCCAAGACAGTCAGGGCATCTTTATCTCCCACCTCAGGGTCTCACTTTGCACAGACCGAGGAGGTCACCTACAACCCACCAGTTTTAATGGTCTTCACAAGCTCCCAGCCTTTGATCACCTCCAGACTCTTCTTCAGATCAGAAAGGTCTTTCCTCAGATTCTCAGGAAGAAGGTTGCAGTTAACATTGATGTTGGGTGCTGCTCCTCCTCCAGGAAGAACAGTGAGAGATGGGAACTTCTATATGTGGAGAGAAGACACCAAGAGAACATGAGAGGGAAAGACTTGGGTGTCAGAAAAGCCCCCCAGTGTGTGCCTTAAACCAGCCCTCTCACCTTTAAGAAGTGGATGTGGTCATCTGACTGTGAAAGCTTGTCCAGCTCAGCATCTCTCCTCTTCAGTTCTTCAATCTCCTCCTTCAGGCGCTCCATGATCTCTTCAATTTTTCTCTCTTCTTTCTTCTCATACTCTCTAATGACCTCATTGACTTTTGACCTCAGCCTCTCAATGGACTCAAGTATCGACTTGAAGGTCTCCTCATGTTTCTGCACCTCTGACTCGGCAGAACTCTGATTAGAAGACAACAGAAATTCAATTCAACCCCATGAGCTTCAGAGGAGCTACAATTCATGGAGGCCATGAAAGCCTATAGGAATACGTTACTGCTGAAAAGGTTGATCTTTGATGACTCATGAGACTTCAGAGAGATTCTCATTTACGCTTCACTAGCTGTCCCTCATGGCTCCGCCTGCGTAGTACTGAAACAGGACAAACTTTAAAAATCAATAAACAAACAGGTACTGCTAGCTAAGCAGAAGCAAGGCATGATCCAAAATGTTTCTGGAGGTAGAGCGACTCGAACGTAGGCTGGCGTTAAACTGAGGAAGGCCCCACACGGCTCCTCAATCCTGACGTCATTCCTCTCACTCCTTAGGATTCGTGTTAATAAATCACTCCTGAAAGCGAACTCTGATACTTAGCATGAAGAGTGAATGTCGCAAAATCAACCAGAATGTTCAAGCAAATTATAGAAAAAAATTCGATCTAAATCCGTTAAGTAGTTCTCTCGTGAAAAGCAGACAGACATACAGAAGGACAGACATAGGATTTTATATACTGTCGAGGATGCCAGGGGCCACAACCCGGCCGGGAAGCCTTGGCGGACCGGAAGTGGGCGTGCGCCCATCTGGGATCACGTGGGGGGGCCGCCTTCCTGGTTGCTTTGGGGGCCACGGGTGCAGGGCATGGAAGCCCCACCCTGTAGGGGTCCGTGGTCACCGCCAGGAGGCACCCCAATGCCTTGGGAACCCTGGACCCCAGTACTTCTGCCACACCAGGAAGTGCTGGGGGGAAGAGGAACAGGAACACCCGGAGGACTTCCGGCTACACAGTTGGTGCTTCCGCCACACGGGGGTGTGTCGGCGGAAGCTCCTCAGGAAGCACCTGGAGCCCATCCGGGCGTACATAAAAGGGGCCGCCTCCCTCCAGTCGACAGCAAGAGTCGGGTGGAAGTGGACGGAGCTCGGAGGAGAGGAGTGGAGGCGGTCTGAGGACTGTGCAAGGCATTGTAGTGCGGCCAGGACTGTAAGGGGTGATTGGTGCTGCGGCACTGGGTTGTGCACTTTTGTAAATATAGAATTTGTAAATAAACACGTGTGTGGCGAAACAACATGTCTGCCTGTCTGTGTCCGGGCTGTACCCCACAATACATAGAGATTTCACAATCAACATTGTCACAGATGTTTCTCCTGAAATTCCTTAGGAGAAATAGTTTTAGACCAAAAGGAGACATGAGCTGCAAATGAAGGTAAAAGGAGTCAAATTTGAGAATACGGTTTGAAAAGCAAGTTATTATTTTGTGAGATTTCTTTCTAATCTTGACTCAATATTTTTTACTTATTATTGGTCTGATTTCTTTGACTAAGGTGACTTACAAGATCTGATATATTATTGGTTACAATTCTTTTGATAATCTAATAGTACCAGAGGCAGATGAAGTGACTTGCTCGTAGTTACATGGGGTCAGCGGTGGGATTTAAACACATAGCCTCAGGGCTTGAAGTCCATTGTCATATTGCCTGCCTTATGTTTCCAGAATGACTTATGATCTAAATGGAGCACTGCTACATATGTTAGACCAACTAACAGTGTTATTCAGAAGCAAAGACAATAGCTTTGTAAGCATAGTAAAGTGTGTTTTTTACCACAAACAGCTGTCCATACATTTCACCATCTATAACTGAGCATACAATGCAAATAATTTTAAATTCCAAAATAAAATGTCAAAACAATGCTTGGAAAATCTGAGCCCCTTGTGTGACTTTGTTGAGCTCTCTGCTGAAACTCGAGGGAAGACACTTGGGAGACTACTGTGCTATTTTGTCCTCGGGAGAAAACTCTGAGAGGCACGACACAAAAGAACGTGTCTCCATTTTATTTCTATCTGATCTCATTGCTATCTAAGAGAAACCAGGAAGATATTAAGGAGATCTCATTTTTGATTTTGCATTCCTGCTGGCATGTTACCACAGAGTATAAAGTATAAAAGGAACCGATATTTTCAAAATTACTTGGCAAGAGGAAACTATTGAGGGGAGCTATGTACATTAAAACTCTACATTTAACATTGTACCTTTTACTTTGGATTTTGATATCATAGACATAAAAGATTTTACATTAATGTAACAATGTCTGTCCTGTGAACAGGACATGAGAGTCACCTGAATCCCCTCTAACTTCTCCTTCATCTTCTTCAATGTCGTCTCTTTCTCCCTAATCCTGTTTTTTATTTTAGACCTTCTCTTTTCCAAGTGACTCTGTGTGGAGACAAAAAGGGGGAAAGACATCTGAACAATGGGCAGAGATGGAAAATAGAAGAATTATACAGAAAAGGATAGAAGCAGAATAAGGAAAGGTAAAGGAATAAGAGGACACCAGGGGCCTCATTTATAAATCGGATATTGATCATGAAACTATGAAGACACCCAAAAACAGGAAAATGCATATTGCAAAAATAAAACTGATTTTTAAACCCTGATGTACACACATTTCTATGCAGTTTACCAGTTTTAAGTCACAATCATCCTTATAAACATACGTGAACATGCCTTATGAAGCATGCTAATCAACCTCATACATATGCAATCACAATTGTGAAGAACTTCATTGGCTGGTAGAGCAGCCTCTCCCCCTGATGCGTCAAGATCCCGCCCCCTGATTTCCAGAACATCTGTCTGTGCTCCCCAAGTGAGACTTGTGGGGTTATAGAGCTATAAAGGCGTAAGGCGGCGGTGTCTGAGCGGGTAGCCGCTACCCCTTGGCAAATGTAATGACGTGATTGTGGTCACAATGAATTGTGCAGGCCAAATGAAACACTGAGGGTTCAGCCAGCGACCTCACCAACAAGCCAGCTGCCACATCCTGCACCATCATGTCTGTCAAAGCTATATTGCCTCAAAATAAATGAATCACGGTTTGACCCGGCCATCAAGACATGACCATTGTCAGTCTAATTTAAGGATCACAGGTGACTTGTGCATTAATGGAGTGTCACTGCTTATGGTTAATAAAAGCAGCTTTATACTTGCTAGGTAACCATATTTTAATAAAGTGCAGTCAATTACTACAATTTTGTTAGGAGAAATGACTTTTTATGCTGGCAAAAACATGTAATGTTTTATGCATCTGTGCCCACACCTTATGAAAACAGGATGTAGCACCTCCTCAGTCATTTAAAGGCTTCCAGCACAAGCTGGCATGATGGACTGAAGCTTGACGGAGACATTCTTGACCTGTCAGCCAGTTCTCTGAGAAATGATAACAGGTACCCGATACAAACTGACAAAAAAAAAAACAAAAAAGTCCTTCAGTGCAAATACACAGTACTGACCATCTTAACAGGGAACTGAAATACACTCTGGACATCATAGTCAGTCAGTCATCAGTCATTATCCAACCCGCTATATTCGCTATAATCCCAGCCAACACGGGGTGCAAGGCAGGAACAAATCCTGGGCAGGGCACCAGCCCACCGCAGGGCGCGCGCACACACTCACACCAATCACACACTAAGGACAATTTAATGCACCTAACCTGCATGTCTTTGGACTGTGGGAGGAGACCCACGCAGACACGGGGAGAACATGCAAACTCCACGCAAGGAGGACCTGGGAAGCGAACCCAGGTGTCCTAACTGCGAGGCAGCAGCGCTACCACTGCGCCACCGTGCCACCCTGGACATCATAATCAACACTTTGTCACATAATAAATTGTCACCAAATGTTTTTTTCTTATTTGTTTTATTACATAGCAAAAAGGTTTGCTACATTGACATGATAGGAGTCATTTTAGAAGGGGCTCAAACTGAAGCATTCCAGGAGGGAGAATGGACACTGGATATGTAATACACATAAATGTAATCTCCATCTCTTTGATGAAGGAAACTAAAAAATTAAAGAAACTCAACCCCTGAGCGCCCACACAACGTTACACCATACATATGTTTTCTAACTTGTTTAAAAAAATAAGAAAGCGCTCTGACTATTGAAAACCTGACTGCCTGGCTGTATCTCACAAAGCGTAGACAGCGTTTTCCATGTAAAAATTCTTTCCATTCAGTCCTGAAAGGTCACACCAACACCTCACTCACGGTCCTGGCCCCTTCTCCTTTTCCCAGTTAACCCTCTCCATTCCCAGCCCACTCCTCACCTGTCTCCCAGCTCTCTCCACATCGGGTGTCACCGTCTTGTGATTCTTATGTTCAGTTGCCACACACAATAGACAGATGCAGGTCTTGTCGGTCCTACAGAAGATTTCCAGAACCTTGTGGTGTTTTCCACAGAGTTTCTCTTCAAGTTTTCCAGTCACCTCGTCTATTTTGTGTCTCTTGAAGGCCGGACAATACAAGTGGGGCTGCAGGTGAGTGTCGCAGTAGGAGGCCAGGCAGGTCAGGCAGGTCTTTGAAGCTTTACGTTTTCTCCCTGGACAAACGTCACAGGGCACATCGCCAGGTCCAGCGTAACACTGAGACGGGCCGGAATGAGCCGTCACCTCCTTCAGGTTCTCGATCAGTTCTGCCAATATGATGTTTCTGTTCAGTTCAGGCCTCACGTTAAATGTTTTTCTGCACTGAGGACAGCTGTAGTCCCCCTCTGTATCCGTCTGGTCCCAGCAATCATTAATACAGCGCATACAGTAGCTGTGTCCACACGGGATGGTGACCGGCTCCTTCAAGACCTCCTTGCACAGTGAGCAGGAGTACTGATCAACGGACAGGTGAGTTGCTGCCATTGTGAATGGAGATCCTGTCTAAACAACGCAGGTTCTGCTTCTGAAGAAACGAAACTGAAAGAAACTCAACTGCCTTCAAGGAAAGTCGACAAACTGGTTTGCATGATGTGTGCTGTAATTATGACAGGGCAAAGCCAGTAGATGGAGTGAAACGTAAGCTTTCAGCTTATGATTAACACTTATGGGGAAGCGAAATGTGAAAATGTTCTTTTAACTATTACCTATGGACCCATGTACCCAAAAGCCCCATTGTTATGAAGGACTATTATAAAATACTATTATTAGTTAGACTTTACTGTAAGCAGACCTTTATCTATTGTGATGGAGGCAGAACAAAAAAGTAAGAGTACACTTTATTAATGTTTGAACTAAGGTCATGAACACTGTTTATCTCCTGGGTTTATCACTTTAACGGTTATAGTAAGGTGGGAGAGTCCAGCCTTGCTCTGGGGTTAAAGAAGAAGGAAGGACAGATGTGTGCCATGTTGACGTAGTGGGTGGCTCTCCTTCCCAGCACCTCCAGAATCCTCCATCTGAATCTCTGCTCTGGATCTTCTGTGCCTTTGCCAAATGATCAGGAGGTATTAGCCTGCTTTTTGTTTCTTTCCCCCCAACTTCTGAAAACTGTCTCAGTCTCATTGCACTGGCTGCCAGTCTCATGCAGGACTGATTTCAAAGTCCTGTTAATTATACAATAAGTCTTTGAGTATTGTAGACCCTGCCTGTATTTTGGTGGGTCTGCCCCCCCTACGTTTCTCGGTTTACTCTTAGCTTCTCAAACTTTGCTGTGCTTTTTACTCCAAGGTCAAGCAGAACAACTGGTGAGGCAGCTTTCTATACTCATGCCAACAAAAATCTGGAATGCTTTGCCAAGACAGAAGTGCCAGACTACAAATGTCAAACATTTCGAAAAACTTCAACAAGCTGACTTTTCTAATTTGGCTTTTTTAATGACTTGTATTGGTTGTAATAAATTTATAAAAAGGCACAATTTGTTAGATTTGCACTGGGCAGTAACTTCTGTTTTTTGTGTTTTCATTTTATAGTTTATTGCAGTGGTGCCCAGCATCTCTGCCATCTGCTAAGTCAACTCCAACTGCCTGAGATGCTGGAGAGAAGAAAAGTTCACAAGATCTTCCTGAAATGGAATAGTGGTTAGACTGAGACGGCCACATTTATGTGTATGTTGGGATGGCCAGAGGGGGCTGAGCGAGGGGGCTGACCCCCAGAGGTTTATTATCGCCAGCCTCCTTGACGGCTTCAAGTTTGTCTTTCTCCCTGGCCATTTGACTATGCGATGTATTTATTAAAAGGGACAAGGACCTCTGAATTTGCTTCTTATTTAATTTTATAAAGCCTTCAATTTTCTTTTGTACCTATATTTTTTGTAGAGCAATTTAAGCTACACTTGTAAGGAAAATTGATATAGAAATATTATTTCTGAACAAATGTTAAGGGACAGGTTAGGAAAAATATCAATGTAAATATAACAAGATGTTTGTGGAGTATTGCTGGATCATATCTGTTTGACTCTGAACGGTATGTTTATGGAAATCCATTTTTATTGTTCATAAAGCTGAAGTAGCATTGCCTCATTTGTGACAAATTTCATAATTCACTTTTATTGTGTTCAAAACCTTGGCTAACGTTTTTGAAAATGCCAAGGAAAAAGTCCATAAACATCTATTTTCTTTCCCTTTTCCTAACAGTTTTTAACACGGCCCCATTGTTGGCCATTTTCATTGTATTAGTGTGCTAGTTTAATGCATTTACCACTTAGACATCTTTCTGCTTACTGATTTTTCTACTCATTTGACTCTCTCTCTCTCTTTTTTTGAGAAACATTGTTCCCACATTTTCAATTTTATCTTTGATTTATTCAATAAAAATGTATGAAAACGTGTATTTCCTTTTTTAAAGGCACTGTATCAATATGGGTGAATAAAAACATCCAAATGAGATGAGGACACTGCAGACAGGCGACGCTGCCGATGTGATTAGACGCGTGAGTGAGGATGTCACTGCACTCTGTTCACGTGCTGTTCATCATTAACTGAACTCTTTATGATGCTCTTTTAATTCTGCTCTCTTACCAGAAGATATTTTCATTTTATAACTTTAACATTTTGTCTCTCTAGTTAAGTTTGGTTTCTTAGCAGGCTTTGCCTTGGACCACAATGCAACAAAAGGGGTGGAGCTTTATGCAAATAAAGGCAGTGACTTACATAAAACATCTTTGTTTTCAGTTAAGTCAGCTTCATTCAAGTGTTTGCTTTAACGTGATTTATGTGTGTTAATGTGACACCTAAGAATTGTGTCAAGGCAGCTGGAGATAGCATGCAATACCAACAATACTTATTCTAAGCTATATTAACTTAAACGAGATGAGCAAACAGGGTGTTCTTCTTTATTTTCCTCCAGTGTAGGAGACACAGGTGGAGCAAAGCCAAACTGAATGATCAACATGGAAGGGCGACTGCAATGGTAGATCTGAAATACTTTGGTGAGGAGTCTGTTCCGAGTACAGGCATCTCTCGAATGGGCTTACATTAAAACTGGCTCTAAACCTCAGCCAATTCCATCTCTGCTGTCCACCATTATCCGTGACCTGATGATTCCACTCTTCACATTCGTCCGAGTTGCATTTTTACCATTGCTTTCGAAATTGCTGCCTGAGGGCGATTTGCCTTGTCGCCTTACTCCACTCCCTCACTGCCAAGTCTGATAGCATTGGGGGGCTTGACATGTTTGAGGGGCGCTTAGCTGGAGCCGGGCCTGCACTGTTGGGATAGCAAATCATGAAAACATTCTATTTAAAACATCTAAACTCAACAAAATAAAGGCAAACTTACATTTTGTTGTATCTTCTTATCTTCTGTTATACTTCTTATACAGGATGATGAACAACAGGAAAGCGTTACTTAACAAATCCAGAATAACCACAAACACTTATCTGTCTTTCTCACACACTTGTCTCCTTATCGCTCGTTCCACACACACTGTTTGCTCCAAACTCCACACTCCCTTTCTCTATTTCACAGGCACATCATATAAGAAATAACAGAATACGCCTTGACATTTTATTTGATCAAGCTTAACACATAACACAACATAACACATTTTAAAAATCCATTTCTACTCCTCAGATTTCACAAACTGGAGGCTCAACACCTTGGGAGCCTCGAGTGCGCAGAATGAGCAGGACCACTGCTTCTGTCACCTCACGGTCTCTCACTTGGGGACACCCAACCCACCTACTGTATCTCAGAGGTCTTTACACACACCCAGCTGCTCATCTCCTCCAGATGTTTCTTCAGATCATGCAGGTTCTTCTTCATTGTCTCAGGAAGAAAGTCGGTGTTAACCGTGATGGTGGGTGCAGCTCCGTCTTCCACAGCGACACAGAGAGATGGGAATTTCTATAAGAGGAAAGGAATATGAAGGGCATCATGACAGAGGAGGACGAGTCCATTAGATTGACCGTCTCACCTGGAGGAAGCGGATGTGGTCGTCTGTCTGTAAAAGCTCGGCCATCTCGGCGTCTCTCCTCTTAAGCACCTCAATTTCTTTCATTAATCCCTGGATGAGCTCTTCAGTCTTACTCAGTTCCTTCAACTCGTAATCTCTAATTAGGTTGGTGATTTCTGGTTTCAGCAGCTGCAAAGACTCAAAGGTCTTCTCGTGTTCCTGAACATCTCTCTCTGCAGATCTCTGATTAGGAAAAAGACAGAAATGTGCCAAATGGGCTTTACAGGAGCCACGGGTCATGGAGGTGCTGAGAACGGCTGGCATAGGAGCACAACAAAGGACTGCAGCGTCACACCTCGAATGTCGAAAAGTAAAGATGCCATCAACTGAATTCAAATGAAGTATCAGCTTTGTCTTTGTAGGTCAACCCTAATTCTTCAAAAGTGCTTTAAATTCTATTTAGGGTCTAAAACCTCAACATAACTATCAACGGTTTTATTCAAATCCTCTATTTTTAACTACTTAGTGTGCCGCAGGCAAATCCTTCTATGAATTTCTCCCCCTCGTCTCACAGCACCCTTAATGCGATCCTCAGCTCTTGCTCAGCTTCACAAGCACATCAGAACAGAAAAGGAGACACACCTGAATCCTCAGCCCCGTCTCTTTCATCTCCTCCAGTTTCTTCTTTTTCTCCTCGATTTTCTTTTCTACTCCGTGCTTTGTGTATTCCAAGTAGTTCTGTGTGGAGACAAAATTGAGGGGAGCAGGCGATTATCAGAAAGAAAAGGACAGGAGGAGGATGAGGAAGGAAAGAAGAAACAAATGGGCACGAGCCAAACATCTTGTGTGGCATTAGAGGGCCTGGAGTGGAGAGAAAAGAGAAACGGACCATCAGAGTGAGGGCCACATTGAGGGATGAAAGTTATGGCGAAGATGGAGGGTGAAAGTTAGTGGGGGAAAAATAGAAAGTGAGAGAAAAGAATTTGGATCTCTCATTAGACTTCTTTGTGAGCGACAATAAATATCAGGGGAAGGGGAAGGAATGAAGATAAAAGGGAGGCTGTTACGATTCCTGTTTGACTTTCAAAACTCCAAATTAGGCTTTGCTTCCAGAAGTGACCCTCAAAGCTCCAGTTAGGCCTCAAAACAGAGCTGCTACGTCTGAGCCATGGGCTCCAAATGCCCCCTTGGTGCCTGTTGTACACCATTGACCATTCGATTTTACTGCACAGGCTAGAAAACGATGTTGGGCTTTACAGGCCCCGTGCTCGCTTGGTTTAGTTCTTATTTATCAAATCGATTCCAATATATACAGAAATGTGCTGACAGTACTCCATCAATATACACAGAAGTTCAATATGGTGTCCCGCAGGGCTCAGTACTCGGACCTTTACTGTTTTCACTTTACATGCTACCACTGGGATCTCTCATTAGGAAACAATGTTAATGTTCACTCGTATGCAGATGACACCCAGTTATACCTTTCATTTAAATCATATGAAGTTTCTCCGATGTTGTCTTTAATTAGTTGTGTTAGTGAATTAAAGGAGTGGAAGAATGAGAACTACTTGTCTTTAAATACAGATAAAACAGAGATGTTAATTGTTGGAGGGAATGACGCTGATCACAACAATATTTTGTCATCATTTAACTCAGTTGGAATCCCAATTAATTTTACTGAATCAGCCCGCAATCTAGGAGTTCTCTTTGACTCTAGCCTGTCATTTAAAGCACATATTACAAAGTTGTCCAAAACATGTTTCTTCCATCTTAAAATTCTTAGGAAATTAAGGCGCTTTCTAAATAAACAGGATTCTGAGAAATTAATTCATGCATTTATCTCTAGTAGGATTGACTACTGCAGTGTGGTGTTCACTGGCTGTTCAAACTGTTCTTTATTCAGCCTCCAGTTAATCCAAAATGCTGCTGCATGAATTATTACAAGAACAAGAAAATATGAACACATAACTCCAGTTCTTATATCCTTACACTGGCTCCCGGTTAAGTTTAGGGCAGATTTCAAAATCCTCCTTTTAACATATAAAGCATTAAATGGCCAAGGTCCGGCTTACTTGTCTGAACTTATCATGACTTACAAACCTGAGCGCACATTAAGATCTCAAGATGCCGGTCTGCTTAGGATTCCAAGGATTAATAAAATAACAGTGGGAGGTCGAGCTTTTAGTTACAGGACCCCTAAACTGTGGAGTGGTCTTACTGCTTCTATAAGAGATGCCCCCTCGGTCTCAGCCTTTAAATCTCGGCTGAAGACTCACTACTTCAGTTTAGCACACCCTGACTAGAGCTGCTGATTAACTGTACAGACTGCATCTCTGTTGTTAGTCATTAGCACTAAAACATAAGTAACATGATTGTTATAATTGAATATTAACCCTCACCTATTCTGTTTCTGTTCTCGGTACTCAAATGTGGCAATTGGTGCCATGGCCCACCTGCCAAGTTGTTTGCCTGCCTAAGGTAAAGTCATCCCTGATGGAGGATCACAGGAATCATGGGAAAAAGGGGTCCTTTCATCGGATTGGCTGGCCGAGCAATGTTTCAGCCGTGGAATGGCCAAATGGGGAGGCAGCTTGATGGATGAGGTCTCCAGGAATCTAAAAATTTCCAAATCTTATTATGTGATATCATCTGCTGTTAAATTCTGCTCCGTACTTCTAAAATTTTTATTATTATGCTGTATTAAGGATTTGTTCTGTTCTGTTCTGTGTATTGTATTGTATTGTATTGTATTGTATTGACCCCCTTCTTTTGACACCCACTGCACGCCCAACCTACCTGGAAAGGGGTCTCTCTTTGAACTGCCTTTCCCGAGGTTTCTTCCATTTTTCCCTACAAGGTTTTTTTTGGGAGTTTTTCCTTGTCTTCTCAGAGAGTCAAGGCTGGGGGGCTGTCAAGAGGCAGGGCCTGTTAAAGCCCATTGCGGCACTTCCTGTGTGATTTTGGGCTATACAAAAATAAACTGTATTGTATTGTATTGTTGTGTTTAATGTCCACATTCATATTGTTGTTCATTTAGTTTCTTTACATCAAGATATGTTTTTCTATGTTCCATGTGTTTTGTGGGTGGTCCTCCAATCTGCCCACCATGATCAAGGAACTGCCGTCAGTCCTATAAAGGCTGAGGAACACCGCCTGTCCCATGCAACTCCTTGGCTTTGCCGATTTGCTGTTTAATTTTGGCCTTTGTGGATTTCTGCATTTTCTCTCCCCTTGCTGGTGTTTTTTATTATTATTATTATTATTATTATTTATATTGTTTATTGGGACATTGTTTGGTACGGGATTCCCTACTTTGACTTTTGTCCTCTTTGTTTTTTTGTATAAATAAATATTTTCATTTATAAAGATTCCATGTTTGCCTTCTCATTACTGGTGTGGCCTGTAGGGAGCATTGCAGCACCCTAAACCCCCGACACAACTTCACAATGTAATCCTGTATTGAGTTTTGAACTAAGAGGGTTCATATCTGGGCCTAAGTTTGGAGGTTAAGAAACTGCTAAGACTAGAGATGTGTTACTGATGCCGGCCCTTTGATCTAAAGGGGGAGATGTGGTGGTATCTGTCTTTTAAAAGTGTTTTCACTGTACAGACCAATACAGTAATGAGGTGAGTGATCTTTAAGGGAGTAGAGTTGTCCAGAAAATGATATAACAAGGATTGGGGTCCGCCGGAGAAGGCTTACGAGTTTCATTTAAACGTTCTTGACTTCATTCCGTTTACCTTGCAGTGGTGAATCCTTTAACAAGCCCACCACGAGACGTTGTAGACACAAACGTGATCGGTTAGCTGTGCCAAAGGGGACTCAGGCTTGGTGTTGGGAGTGCAAAATCGCCCACCATTCATACTTTGCAGTTCGCCTGTATGGCTAAGTCCGTTTTATTATGTTTTATTTTAGTGAACATTCTCAAAACAATGGATTTAATTTTTATACTGAAATGTTTTTGTTTTGTATATTGTGAATTTTGTTTAATATGATAGTGTATCTTTTGTATAATAGTTCCTGTTGTAGCAGAGGGGGGCTTTAATTAATGAAGCACCCATAAGGAGCACACGCAGTGTAACAGCAGACTCCCGGCAAAAGCTGGATGACGCTGTTACAGGTAAGACGCTTCTCAATGCTCTCTGTCTCTCATGTAAGCTAACAAGTTTTAAGATGGTGTATTCTGTCTCAAACTGCATAGAAACATCACGTCACGTAGCTGTTGATGTATCTTAAGGTTCTGTCGTCACTTTTGGTCAGCAGAAACGGACTTTAGAAGTGTTGAATTTGACGGAGATCCAGCCTCATTAGCGTATTGTTCAGCTTGCTACAGGAGATGGAGAGAGCGCCTGTCGCTGCGTGTGCTGACTGTGCCCCTTACTGCTTGTCTTCTAGGTATGTTACAACGTTAATTATACTTTGTCCTTCATTGTTATTGTTCATATGCATTTGTTAAATTTGTATGGTTTTGAAAAGGATAACAAAAAGTATTTATTTTTATGGAACACGTATTTTGTTTAGAAGGAGATACGTATTTTGCACTTGTTTGACCAGGATTTGATTTCTGTTGAAACGTATTTGTTTCATTTGGTGTTAATTTCATTATTTATTTTGTGTAATTTTGTTTTCATTGTATTGTATTGTATGACGCTGTTGCAGGAGACGGAGAGAGCGCCTGTGCCCCTTACTGCTTGTCTTCTCGAATAAACAGCAGAGTCTGGATATTGGTGTGTCTGTCTTCCTTCAAAGCATCAGCAACCATTTGAAAGCCGCTACACCTGCAGTTCGGTGCTTGCTGTTGTGCTTTTTGCACGACTTACACCTCACACCTCATTGGTGTTTATAACACTGCAGCAAACTCAGAATGACCCGCTCCTTAGGAGGCGGCGGGCTGCCTGAATACCCGTGAGCAGCAGGTGTGGGCTGTGCGGGCACAGTGTCACTTGGACGCGTCTCCCGGCTGCTGAAACCCGTGGTTAAGGGGTTATGCTGCCCCCTCATGGCAGACACTCCAGTCGACAGCCACTCAAAAGAGTGTAATTGCAGACAGCAGTACCTATGAGGTCAGTCATGTAATGCCCCCAATATCACGAAATGCCCTTAACGTCAGTCACGAAACATCCATCCCATTAGACTAGGATTAACATTAGGGCCCCGTTACACTACAGTTAACATTAGGGTTGTGAGGGGCTTATCCGACTCAAACGGCGTTTCATGACTGACGTTGTGGGCATTACCTGACCTGTGTCACAGGTATTGCGTCCTGCTGTTAGACCCTTCTTCAGCCACTTGGTACTTGCAGTTCAAATAAAGGAGCTCCGCACGGGATGTGCAAACTGACTGTCTGGGCTTCAGGTGTCGCCGCCGGGGAAGCGGATGTGGTCATCTATCTGTGAAAGCTCGGCCAGCTCAGCGTCTCTCCTCTTCAACTGCTCAATGGGATCTTCAGCCTTTCTCACCAAACTCTCCGTTCGTGATCTCCAATGGCCTCACTGGCTTCTGCCATCAGCCTTTTAATGGAGGGAATGAACGAGAGGTGGATGCCAATAAGGTGACGTCATGGTGCTGGCTTCATAATCTTACCAATGACATCCCTAATATGTCTACTGTGCATTTAAATATTAGGTAGTGAAGTCTGTACATAACGCCGATGTTTGATTTGACATTATGGTGCTACTATTAGTTCACACATATTTTCACATTGAAAGTTTAAAAGAAATAAATTGGCAACAAACTTTTTTTTCTTTTGTTACACAGCAAAACGATTTGTTCCATTGACGTGACAGGAGTCATTTTAGTAAGGGCCTGCATAGCACTTTTTTATTCAAGCTGAAGCATTCCAGGATGGTAAAAAAGTACGCAACATATACAGTAGTATGTAATAAGTTTAAAGGTAATCTCCATCTCTTTAATGAATTAAGATTAAAAAAAATTAAAAACACTCCTTCTTTCAAAGCCCAATCCCTGAGCGCACCCAGGACGTTACACCACGCATACGTTTTCTAACTTGTTTAAAAAAATAAGAAAGTGCTCTGACAATTGGAAACCTGACTGTCTGGATGAAGCTCATAAAAAGCAGACAGCATTCTACGTGTAAAAATCCTGAAAGGACACCAGAGCACCTCACACCTTCTCCCCATTCCCTGTCCTTCCTCACCTGTCTCCCAGCTCTCTCCTCCTCAGGTGTCACCGTTTCGTGGTACTTGTGTTCGGTCGCAGCACACAGTAAGCAGATGCAGCACTTGTTGGTCCTACAGAAGATCTCCAGAACTCTGTGGTGTTTTGTGCAGAGTTTCTCTTCAAGATTTCCAGCCTCCTTTTCTACTTTGTGTCTCTTGAAGGCCGGAAATGCCCTGTGGGGCAGCATGTGAGTCTCGCAGTAGGAGACCATGCAGGTCAGGCAGGTCTTTGAAGCTTTCCGTTTTCTACCTGGACAAACGTCACAGAGCACATCAGCAGGTCCGGCATAACTCTGAGATGTGCCACCATTTGTGGTCACCTCCTTCACGTTCTCGATTAATTCTGCAAACACAGCGTTTCTGTTCAGCTCTGGCTTCACAAAAAATGTTCTGTAGCACTGAGGACAGCTGTAGCCCCCCTCGTTATCCGACTTGTCCCAGTAGTCATTAATACAGCCCATGCAGTAGCTGTGTCCACACAGGATGGTGACGGGCTCCTTCAGGACCTCCTTACATAACGAGCAGGTGCACTGCTCAAGAGACACAGACAGGTGAGCTGCTGCTGCCATCGTGAATGGAAATCCCGTCTGAACAACGCAGGTGCTGCTTCTGAAGAAATGAAACCGAAAAAAACTCAACTGCCTGTTAACAAACCAGTTGGCATGACGTGTGCCATGATTATGACAGAACAAAGCCAGCAGATGGAGTGAAAACCAGTCTTTCAACTTAAGATTAACACTTATGGGGAAGCCAAATGTTAAAATGTTCTCTTCTTCATGTCCAGGCCTGTCTGAGTGCTCTACTGATATGCAGCTCTTCCTTGGCATCAATTTCTGACAAAGTCCTGATGAGCACGCAGAAAAAGTCTGTATTGTGTTTACATGATCTTCAATTTAATATTCTGGAGGAACAGATATTTCCCACGATTACAAATACATATGTATATTGTCACACATGTGTGCGTAGGAGGCTGCCAACAGGCCCAAAGGTGAGTGATCTACCACAAGATGAAGGGGTCATTTTGAGTACTAACGCCTCTCTCTCTTTCTTACCAGACCCAAAGAAGACAAATAATTCCACGCACTTATTTTTAGTACTTCCGGTTCTTCAAAATGGCCGCTCCATATCAGTTCTGTTTCTGACTTACAGTGATGACATCACTGCCGGTTCCTAATGATGACGTCACTTGCCGTTCCACCATTATGGTACCACTTCGGGTTCTGCCATGAGGACTTCACTTCACTTCCGCCTTTCTGTATTGATGCCATTTCCTGCCAAATCACATCCTGTCAATATTTTGTGTATATAAATCTTCATTGCAACACTGTATTTTCAAATTTCGAATTCATTCATTTTTTCATCATATCTGACGGACATTATATGGGGCAATTTCTCCAACTCTGTGTGACATTTCCGGAGTCTGATTTATTTATTATACTGTATATATACACACACACACACACTGGGGGGCTCTGCCCCCTGCTCACTTCGCTTGTCATTTCCTGGATCTGCTGCTTGCGACAAATGGTGCTTTGCTTTTGGATAAATACGAAAATCAACTCTGTCTTTGATATCTCTGCCTTTCAAAACTATTATCGCTGATAATTCATCACCTGTTGGTTTATTATATATGTTAGTGTGATCTTTCCAATTCGTATACAAATCCAAGAAAACTTCTCTGTTCGTGTTTTTCAGATAAATTTAGTGTAAAGTGCAATACTTTTGGACATATGGATTTGTATCCATTATTGGCTGTAGAATTTCTAATATGTGCGATCACTTAACTCTTCTGATTCTTTGTTGCATCGCTTCTCCGTGATCATAAATATAAACCTGACCGAATTGTGGTTTCTTTGAAATTAAACTTGTCATAGCTTTAATTGTTGCGGGACCACAGATTCTCGTAGCGTATGGTCCTGAATCGTGTAAATCTACGTTTTGAGCATTGAATGATGTGAACGCGAACAGACTATTATACATTCGGATATTCTGCCTGTAGTGTTTGTGGATTTCACTTTCACCAAACAACAAATTTTTTAATTCTCATGGATACGCATCTTCATTGGGAAGAAACACTACTTTTCCCAGATGGCAACACAAATTAGACGATCTACAGGTCTCCAACTTAAACTTCAAAGCTGACCAATATCTACAGACTTCTGTCCTTTCAGCTTTGTCCATATATTTGATCTCTTTTCACTGTTCCATTATTTCACCAAGTAATAATTTCCATTTGTTAGCGCTAATCGGATCTTAGCTATCAGTTTTTTGAGACTTTAGAATTTTCGTATTTCCATTATCTCTAACCTGCTCTTCATGTGTATCGCGCCAATGTTTTTGGACCTCTTTACGACGTTCTACTTTGTCTTCTACTCTTTGTCTTTTCTTCTTCTACTCTTTTTCTTTTATTTCTGCACCCGCTTGGACCTGTTATGTTTTCAATTCATCTCTTAGCACAAAGTCTCATCTCGTGGGACTTGAAGTTATCTCTCTGAAAAAGTCTCGTCTCATCCCAAGATTTTTTTATATAATAGAGAGATTTATTCTGACGAACAGGCATGGACCCTTCCCAGCCAGTAGGAGAATATAATGGAATGGCTGGGGGAGCAGACGTGCACAGGACACTGCCTCCCCTGGGGTGCTAGATGGCAGCCTCACTGGGTTGCAGCTGCAGCTTGTATTCCCACAGGGCTTCATGGGAGTTGGCTGCAGCCCTGTTGGGTTCCGTGGATGCCACATGGGGGAGCTATGGTGGTTACAAAGCCCTGCTACATTGGGCTTTGACCACACCTAGGAGTGATCCAAGATCTGGTGGAGGCAGAATGAGGAAGAAAAGAAAGGACTGGCCTGCATTGTATTTTGGTGCTTGGGAATTGTGCTACTGTGGGGAGCGAAAGAAAAGCGTTCCCCACTATGATAAAGGGGTGCTGTGTCTGCGTCTGTCTGTGTTGGGGTTGGACAGCTGGGGCGTATATATACACTGTATATACTGCTCAAAAAAATTAAAGAAACACTCTTTAATCCAAGTATAGCATGAAGTCAGTGACACTTCTGGGCTATTGATCTGGTCAGTTAAGTAGCAGAGGTGCTTTTCACAGATGAGAGCAGGTTCACCCTGAGCAAACGTGACAGACGTGAAAGGGTCTGGAGAAGCCGTGGAGAACGTTATGCTGCCTGTAACATTGTTCAGCATGACTGGTTTGGAGTTGGCTCAGTGATGGTCTGGAGAGGCATATCCATGGAGGGACACACAGACCTCTACAGGATAGACAATGGCACCGCAGGACTGCCATTAGGTATCAGGATGAGATCCTTGGGCCCATTGTCAGATGCTATGCTGGTGTACAACAATGCCTGGCCTCATGTGGTGAAAGGATGCAGGCAGTTCCTGGAGGATGAAGGAATTGATACCCATGACTGACCCCCATGCTCACCTGACTTCAATACATCTCTGGGACATTATGCTTCGCTCCATCTGACACCACCAGGTTGTACCTCAGCCTGTCCAGGAGCTCAATGATGCCCTGGTCCAGATCTGGGAGGAGATCCCCCAGGACACCATCCGTCGTCTCATTAGGATGTTGTCAGGCATACATACAAGCACATGGTTGGGGGTTTCACATACAAACTACTGAGTATGACTTGGAGTTGCTGTCATGAAATGTCGGCAAAATGGACTCACCTGCCTGCCTGCCTGCCACTGCATCATTTTTTCCCTTTGATTACTGGGGTGTCTTTGTATTCGGCCCTCTGTCGGTTGATCATTTTTATTTCCATCTCTCTTCTGTTTCTTTTTCCGGTTTCTACTCAAAGCATCATGATGCTCCAACATTGATGGACTGAAAGCCAGAAGTCTACATGACCATCATCATCAAGTCCTTCCATGAGAACCCTAAATACAAAGAGGACTGTTTCATTTATGTTAGGTAGATTGCCCAGAGGGGACTGGGTGGTCTCTTGGTCTGGAATCCCTGCAGATTTTATTTTTTTTCTCCAGCCGTCTGGAGTTTTTTTTTTTGTTTGTTTCTTCTGTCCACGCTGGCCATCGGACCTTACTTATTCTATGTTAATTAATGTTGACTTATTTTTATTTTTTATTGTGTCTTCTATTTTTCTATTCTTCATTTTGTAAAGCACTTTGAGCTACATTTTTTCTTGTATGAAAATGTGCTATATAAATAAATGTTGTTGTTGTTCATACATCACCGTATCAGTCCAGAGCAGTAGAGATGGCCAGCAGGACTTTTTTCCCCCATTAAGATCTTGTGTGTTTTCAAAGTGTTCCTTTCATTTTTTTGAGCAGTTTATATTATATATGTACTGTATATAAAATCCACCGTCTGTCTGTCTGTCTGTCTGTCTGCTTTTCACGAGAGAACTAGTTTCTATAATTTGCTTGAATATTCCGGTTGATTTGGTGACTTCTCTCATTGCTCTAAGTATCATAGTTTGCTTGCGGTACTAATTTATTTGGGTGAATCCAAGATAGCGGCTGCAGGCCGAGGGGTGAGGGAAGCGTGACGTCAGGAGTGGGGTGCGGGGCAGGGCCCTCCTCATTCACGCACCAGCCTCCGTTCGAGTCACTCTTCCTCTCGCCACGTGTTGGAGCGCACCTCACCTCTGCTTAACTAGCAATACCTGTTTGTTCAACAGACATTATCATCGAGAGATTTTTATGGAGTGACGTTTGATGTTTTTGAGTGAGAGATCAGAGCCACGTGTGTTTTAGAGGGTAGCTGCTCATTGGCACAAATATCACGGCCAAATGGTTCTCTCCCGACACGGGGGACGCTCTCCCATCAGAGCTGAACACGATCAGATACAGTGGCAGTGTTTGACATTCAAGTGTACCTACCATCTGTTTGGCTAGAATTACATTTTGTTTTTTTTTTAATTAATTTTTAAAGTTTGTCCTGTTTAATTACTACGTGGGCGGTGCCGCGCGGGACAGCTAGTGTATATACAGTATATGTCCACACATTATCAACAAATATTGATAATAATGGATTTTGTTTCTCATAACTTTACACAAATTGTCCGTGGTGGTTTGATGTTCTGCAGTAATCCCAGTGCTGTTTGGCTTTTCCTTTACTGGTCATCTAAAGCACTGCGGACCGCTTTCCTAAAGTCAAATCTGTCAAGTCTGACTGTCACCTGTTAGCGTAATTCTGCATTTCATTTCCAGAAATGTATTTTTTGAAAGGCATTTATGTGATGAATCCCAAGATTCTGATCCAAAGTGGATGTGTTTGCATTTCAAAGTTCCAGATTTCAACCAGTGATCTCTAATAACCCATTAGCCATGAAGATTAATTAACAGCACGAAGATAAAGGACTACCTTGACCAGAGGTGGGCGCTCCAGGCTGACTTCAAAGTGAGTTTAGAAAGGAAAGTGACTTGGCACCTACTTGGCTGAAAAAATAGACTGAGATGGGAAAAGTGGCACATGAAAGAGCAGGGGGCAACCACAAGGAACAAAGAGGAGCAGAGCAGGACGGTGTGGAATTGAAACAAAAGGGTTATCATCCACAAGAAGGTTAGTGTGCTCCAGGGTGGTAGATTTAGAGCCATTCTTGATGCCTTCTAAGCAAACTACGTTCATAGCGCCAATATCGACTAGCACCCTTGATTGATACGAGTAAACACTCAGATAAGCAGATAACAGACAAACATATCTGAGCAATTTAAAAGTCGCATTGTCCACTTGTGGACCATTTAAGTCAAACTTGGGAACCAATTGTGATCCATAGACCACAATTTGAGAAGCTACAATTCCGTTTTGCACTGGATTATAAGTAGGGGTCAGATCCAACGTTTTTTGACATAACGTGTACATTATGGAGGGCATTGTTGTGTAAAGGAGATACCAAGAAGAGACAGCTGGACCTCTGGTACCAAAGGAGGGTCCCTTTTATTATACAACAATGCAATACACAAGGGTAAGATAACACACAGGTGGGACCAAACACACTGCAGTAAAATGAAGGGTCTGCAGCCCCTCTGAGCCTCCCACCCACAAAGGGACACTAGGAAGCCCGCCGGTATTCGCACTTCTTTCCTTTTCCGTTATTATTGCACCACACTGGCCTTTCCTTCTCTCTTTTCAAAGGTGCACCCTTGCTGGTTGTCCACACCCAAACCCTTTAGGCCTGTGTGGTGTCCACTCAATGAAGTTGGCTCGTGGTCACTTTTCATGTTGTTTTCTTAATGATGACAAATACATTCTAGTGTGGCCCATTAAATTTTCCTCTTAACTTGAAAATAACACCCAGTATGACATGTAAGACATGAAGTGATCTGCAGACCACACCAGTTACTGGTCATATGGGTTTAGATGACAGATTGTTACACTGGAATCCAATCCAAGTCCAAACGCCAGGCAGAGCGGCTCTGTAAAGGAGATCTTGAACCTGTGCAGGAGGGTCATTGTGAAGGAGACACTATAAAAGGACAGAAAGCCAGCAGGAAGGTCCAGATAGACGCCTATCCTGTGAGTGCAGGGGGCACCGATTTCAGTCTTCATGTTATTGTGACACACCACGTAACTGGAATGAGAGCAGGACAACATCCAGGACTTGTCATTGCATCCAAGGCCGCACTCCTTACCCCATCCTTTCCTCTCCATGCCTTTGCAGGCGACTCCAATGTCAGCCCACTTGCCAGTCCACTCAACCTCCCAGTAGCAGTGAGTCCCACTTGGAGCCTCTGAGCACAGAACTTGAGGCCAAAAGCCAAACCTGTCAGGGTGATCGGGATACGGAGTCACTGTCCTCTTGTCCATCACTTTCTTGTTCCCTTCAAAGACATGAAGGCATCTGTGTGCCGTGTTGGGGTCCAAGGAGAGTGGACAGGAGTCTAAATGGGAAAAAAGAATAGGAGTGAAACAAATCTATGGACAATGTGGGACCTCAACTGAGGGGAGCAGAACATCAAATGCAAAGAATTTCATTTGTGATCTCCGTGAACCTCCAAGTGTCACATGACTGCTGTGAGGTCACTGACTAAATAAGTCAATCTGACATCAATAAAGTGAAAGGATTCATCAATGTGCCGAGAGTCTGTGGTGTGGTGGTCTTGTGGACCAGGAGAGGGTGGCACCTCCACCGTCAGGTGGTGAGTCCTTTTGATCTTAAGAGATCGAGTGAAGAACAGGAGAAGATTGTTGGAGCTGTGGACTGAGTTGCTGGACTTGGGGCATTTTGTTAAGGTGCATATAATAAAGAGTCTGAAGGAGAAAATTGGTTCACCCAGGACCCCTCTGATGACAAAACATGTCTTTAATCGAGATGCATCAGCTTCAGTGTGTCTCGGTTATTCTCAGGACCAAGGTATAGTTGCCTTCAGGTCTAATGTATGTGTGTTGTTCATGATGAATCCCAATGTGGAGAACAGAGGAGCGATAAGCTGTGCTGGCCATACTCATAGTCAGCGCTTAAGTAGCTTGTGTTAAGATTAGGGTGCGAGAGTAGACCAATGAATACTGAACTTGGAGAGTCCCACTCTTCCCATGTCAGTGCGTAGGGTTAGTGTGTAAGAGCGCCACCTGTGGAAGCCTAACCAAACCTTCAAGCACCACAACCCTCTCACTTCCCCAACGTGGGCACATAGAGTCTGTACCACCTAACACTGCTCTTCTTGTAATCATGAGAACCTTCCATTTCAACTATTCAACTTAAGCTATAAAGAGACTCACATTTTAAAAAGTGACTTCTACTCCTTAGACTGTCCAGGTTGTAACCCACGCAGTTAACATCTGAGGAGAGAAAACAGAATGTGATCAGGAATCCAACATCTCCCACCTCAGGGGTCTGAATGAATTCACCAAGGAGGTCACCTGAGGACACCCAACCCACCACACTCGTCTCCCTGCTCTTCAGGAACTTCCAGTCGCGGATATCCTCCAGATTCTTGTTAAGATCGGAGAGACTGGTCTTCAGAGTCGCGGGAAGAAAGTCCCTGTTGATAGTGAGGTTGGGTACCCCTCCATCTTCAACGGGAACACAGAGAGATGGGAACCTCTGTGTGAGGAGGGCAGAGGGGAAGAAAGCATGAGAGGCAGAGACCTGTGTGTCAGACAGGCTTGCTGGTGTCCTTTAGATTGGTTGTCTCACCTGGAGGAAGTGGATGTGGTCGTCCGTCTGTAAAAGTTCAGCCATCTCTGCGTCTCTCCTCCTCAGCTCTTTGATCTCCTTCTCCAGTCGTCGGATGACATCTTCAGCCTTTCTCTCTTCCTTCCTCTTGTGATCTCCAATCAGATTGGTGACCTCCGAGCGCAGCCTCTCGATGGATCGAAGTACAGACTTGAGCATCTCCTCGTGTTTCCTCATCTCTCTCTCTGCAGACCTCTGATTAGAAGAAAGCAGAATTTACTTCCACTCCAAGTGTTTTAGAGGAACGACAACACATGGAGAACCTGAGCTCTTATTAAAAGAGAAGTGGATAAATTACAAAGGGTAAAAGGTATGAAGGCAACGCTGCCACCTGTTTGTTCCGAGATTATTAGGCAGAAGAGAAGACAAGCGCAGCTTTGCTTTTATGGTTTTAACTATTTAAAATTCAGGTCTAAAATGTGAAAGCAGTTACCAAATCCCTTTACTCAACAGCAATAGAACTTCATTTTCACAAACAGCAAATCTGGTTATATATATTTGTATTTTGTTTTCAACTCTCATCTCTCGTTTGATTCCATTGTCTCATCAAGACATACGACTTACCTGAATCCCCCGTACCGTCTCCTTCATCTCCTTCAATTTCTTCTCTTTCTCCTCAATTCTCTTTTCCATTTCAGTCTTTCTTCTTTCCATCCGAATCTGTGTGGAGAAAAAAGTGGAGGAGAAACATCTGAGGAGTGGGAAGAAAAGAAAAAATTTAACAGAGTCCAGTAGGGGATTATTAGGAAGAAAAGGACAGAAGAAGAATGAGGAGCAAAAGAGGAGCAAATGGATGGTAAATGAGCATCCTGAAGATGAATTAGTGAGGGACCTCAGCAACCGGAGGGAGGATTGTGGTCAACTGAAAAAGAGAAATGGAAAATCAGAGTGTGGGACATGTGGAGAGACCAAAACGTGAAGAGTTAAGTGAAGATGGAGGAGTAAAAAAAAAAAAAAAAATCGGAGATTATTGAATTTCTCATTAGACAAAGAATCAACTAGACAAGTGACCAACAGCCACACGTCACATAAACTTAAACTCATTGCTCAGTTGAAGCCCCTTTGGCAGGCAATAGCCTGGGGTCTTCTTGGGTCCAACCAGGAAAGCTCCACACACACACACACACACACACACACACACACACACCTGGATTTGGCATTTTCTGCCATTCTTCTCTGCAGGTCCTCTCAAGTTCTGTCAGGTTAGACGGAGACCATCGATGGACAGCTACTTTCAGGTTTCTCCACAGATGTTCAATTGGATTCAAGTCCAGGCTCTGCCAGGACATTAACAGAGTTGTCCCTAAGCCACTTCTGTGTTGCCTCTTCTTCAGCCAGTCTGATGAGCAGGGCACTCTGGAGCAGGCATTCCATTAAAGACATCTCTGTACTTTGCTCCAATCAGCCTTCTTATTGTCTGTCTGTCCATCCATCCACATGAAGCTACTCAGCTCCTGGAGGACTGATTGGCTTTTTTTAATTTGCCGCACTAATTCTTTAAGGAGGTAGGTCTGGAATGTTCTGTTTTCATTGATTTTTCTCAAGCACAACTCTTTGCAATTTCTATGTGAGCTCAGCTCAAGATTAGCCTTCTGACAGGTCATTTCAACGTTCCTATTTTGTGTATTTTCTTCTTTTTCACGTCAGATAGCCACTCCTGTCATTAAAAAACTGACCACCCCAGTAGCAGTTACTGAAACGTCAACAGAGTGGCGGACACTGTGAAGAAGTCATTGCCATGTCAGCTGCTTACACACACTCTGGCCCCAAAGTAGTTTTTAAGTTTCTATGTATCAGGTACGTCGTAATATTGGACAAATATGAACTACAATCAAACATGAATTCATTCAGACCCCTGAGATGAGAGAGGTGGGCTTCCTGATCACATTCTGTTTTCTCTCCTCAGATGTTAACTCGTCTGTCACAACCTGGACAGTCTGAGGAGTAGAAGTCACTTTTTAAAATGCGAGTCTCTTCCCAGCGTAAGGTGAAAAGTTGAAATGGAAGGTTCTCATGACTATGAGAAGAGCAATGTTAGGTGGCACAGACTGTATGTGCACATTCTGGGGAAGTAAGAGGGTTGCGGTGCTTGTAGGTTTGATTAGACAGACTTCCACAGGTGACGCTGTTACACACCAACCCTACGCAATGTCATGGGAAGAGTGGAGCTCACCAAGGAGGGACGCACCCTAATCTTAACACAAGCTACTTAAGAGCTGACTATGAGTATGGCCAGCACAGCATATCGCTCCTCCGTACTTCACATTGGGATTCATCATGAACAACACACATACATTAGACCTGAAGGCTACTATACCTTGGTCCTGAGAATAACCGAGACACACTGAAGCTGATGAATCTCAATTAAAGACATGTTTTGTCATCAGAGGGGTCCTGGGTGAACCAATTCTCTCCTTCAGACTCTTTATTATATACACTTTAACAAAAAGCCCCAAGTCCAGCAACTCAGTCCACAATCTTCTCCTGTTCTTCACACAATTTCCTAAGATCAGAAGGTCTCACCACATGACAGTGGAAGTGCCACCCTCTGCAGGTCCACATGCCCAGCACACCACAGACTCTCTGATAAATCCTTTCACTTTATTGATATCAGATTGTCTCATTTGATATCACGGCAGTCATGTGACACTTGGAGGTTCACAGAGATCACAAATGAAATTCTACAGAATGCATTTGACCTTCTGCTCCCCTCAGTTGAGGTCTCATGTCCCACACTGTCCGTAGGTTTGTTTCACTCCTATTCTTTTCTGTCCATTCCGACTCCTGTCCACTCACCTTGGACCCCAACACTGCACACAGATGCCTTCATCTCTCTGAAGGGAACAAGAAGGTGATGGACAGGAGGACAGTGACTCTGTATGCCAATCACCCTGACAGAACAGGATATCAATCAATGCAGCGTTGACATCACTTGAGGATGACATTTTGTTGTCTAAAAAGATACTAAATGCTATTTCAAAAAAGGTGATTTACATGCAATACTTATCCATTGTAGTGTGATTTTGGGCTATACACAAATAAATTGTATTGTATTGTATTGTATTGTATTATATTGTATTGTGTTCTCACAGCTGTTTCTGAAGATGACTCAAGGGTACAAATACAAATAAAAACGTGACATCCGTCTTTCATTCGACTTGATCCTGGAAGAACACCACGTCACCTCACTGTCCCAACCGGCCAACTGCAGCTGCTTTGCCCAATTCGCCCTTCCTGTTCCTAACGTCCCATCCTTACCTGTCTCCGGGCTCTCTCTCTGTCCGGTGTCACCGTGTCGTGACTCTTGTGTTCCGTCGCCGCA
Source organism: Polypterus bichir lapradei (assembly GCA_026402145.1). Taxonomy (NCBI): domain Eukaryota; kingdom Metazoa; phylum Chordata; class Cladistia; order Polypteriformes; family Polypteridae; genus Polypterus; species Polypterus bichir. Next base: position 5,398,034 of record JANRMT010049829.1, read on the forward strand.
CACAGGGAGCAGACACAGGTCTTGTCAGTCCTACAGTATATTTCTAGGATTCTGTGATGTTTCCTGCAGAGCTTCTCTTTGAGGTTGCCGCTCAGCGCCTCCACTTTGTGTTTTTTGAAGGCCTGAAGCTCCTTGTGTGGCTGTAGGTGAGTCTCGCAGTAAGAGACCAAGCAGGTCAGACACGTCTTTGAAGCTTTCCGTTTTCTCCCTGGACAGACATCGCAGGGCACGTCATCAGGTCCGGCGTAACTCTGAGATGGACTGACGTCGACCTTCACTCCCTTCAGTCTTTCTAGTAGATCTGCCAATGTGGTGTTTCGGTTCAGCTCTGGCCTCCTGTCGAAGGACCGTCTGCACTCAGGACACCTGTAGACCCGCCACGTATCCAGCTGGCGCCAGTAGTGATCAATACACTTCATGCAGTAGCTGTGTCCACAGGGGATAGTCACCGGATCCTTCAGGACGTCCAGACACACCGCACAGGTGTACCGATCCACAAAGAGGGAACGTGGAGTGACTGCCATTGTGAGGCGAGATCCAATCGGATGTCTGGGTGTTACTCCTGAGGAAACAAAAGGTGAAATTAAGTAAACTCCCATAATGGAAAGATGACACAGCTGTCTTCATTATCTTGTAGTGGTAGTGCAACGCGTACAAATGATAGCTCATTTAAATACTCACATTGTTAAAGACCTGGAGAAGAATGTAAATAACAAGCTTGTTAATGTGGACAATGATGCCAAATGACATGGAATGGCAGATAACGGAGAATCAGGCGTATCATCACATAGGAATTTGAACAGAATGAGGAGTGAGTGGATTACATTTAGTTATCTTAAATTTCATATGTTACAAATGAGCTTTGAAAGCTGAAAGAGCAAATTATGAGAAGGACCTCGTAGTCATCATGGACTTGTCACGATCTAGAGAAGGTCGATCAGATGGTAGAGGAGAGAGCAATTAGGACTGTGTGATGTCTTAAAAGTTCATATCATCACTGATTTACAATACCATCACCTCTTTGGAGGGTTGAGGAGCATTTTAGTGTGTGACAGTCGTTTTGTCATCTCATCTCAACACACGTAGCGGTATGCTGTAATGTTCTAACAATGATTCAAAGGTGACTTGTTCCAAGTTTATTCACAATTGCTACAAATCGTGAGGCCGTATTGGCGCAAAACTCTAAAATCACATCTGCTTCATCATAAAATGGATGTGAATAAATGTCTACCAATAGGAAAGTCCAATTTTTATATTTTGGGAAACTAGAAGCCACTAATTACTTTTCCTCACAGAAACACACCATCCTCATCTTCTCCCTTTCTGTCATCTTCTGAATAAAAAATACAACTCAGCACGTGTTACAGAAGAAACAAAAATGGTGCGTTGTTATGTTGGCTATAGCACGCGTTTGGCCTTTTCTTATCATCCAATCAGACAACATCCCACAAAAGGCACGTAAAGCGGAGCGCAGAGTGGGACAGCGAGTGTGTGACGTACGATGTGCACACAGGAGGACATGGACAGTAGCTTTAATAAAAAATGTAAGGCACTGCTTTGATGTAAAGTGGAATCAGTTCATTCAGATTTATTAAAAAAAATACAATAGAAAGGTTTATTCTTCTTTAGAGTTACAATAAGGATTAAAGTGCTTTAAGGGATGTCACAATAAGAAAAGACATAAGCTCAAACACCTCACGTCCCCAACCGCCATGTCTCCATTGTCACGGCCATCTGCTGCTCTGATGTTTCGTTCGCCCCCAAAGACTCCGTCATCTAACATTTCGTGACTTACGCTCTTTTGCACCTCTCAGTCCCCTTTGTTACTTGTTGACCCTCAAAACTCCCACAGTCCCCCCTTTGAACCCTTTGGTCTCTTTGTATAGTGAGCTGCACGGGGCCGTCTCCTGTGGACCTCATCGGTTATGGGAAGTCCAGTGAGGTCAGGCCTCGGTTTTAATTTGCCTTGGGTGAAGTCTGCTGGCCACGGACCTTCATCCTGGCTGGGGCCAAAAACAAATGCTGGGAAGCTTCAGGAGCCGCTGGTACCAGTCCACACGTGTAGCACTTGGCGTCCATGAGCACCACAGCAGCTCGTCAAACGTTAGGTGCGACACCCTGATCAGGCGGACCTCCCTTAACCACAGCACATGTCTACTAACCAGGGGATCTCTGGCACCTCCAGCTGTGAACAGGAGTGCCTGACAGCTTTCTTGCGTGATAAAATGTGAATTTCCCCTTGGGCTTAATAAAGTATCTATCTAAAAATAAAACAAAGTGACGGCTGCAATTTGGCACTTCACAAGGACATTTCTGCCAATGTTTCCAGCCAGTTGGTGATGGCTCAGCCCTAAAGCATCGTCAGGCGTGAAGTCCACGTCACAGGAGAGTCACTAACACACTAGTGAGGCCTCATCTGGAGTGTTGTGTACAGTTTGGGTCTCCCTAAAGAGACACAGCAGCACAAGAGGAAGTCCACAGGAGAGCGACGAGGATCACCAAGGATGAGGAGGGCTCAGCTGTGAGGAAAAACCAAAGGAGATGAACACTTTTTCAGTTTAAGCAAAAAATAAATAAAAAGGCAACAGGACTGAAGAGTTCAAAATTATAAAGACAATTATTAACAGTGGACCCCATTTAAAAATGCATTTAACAAGAACAAATGAACATGCAGCGGTTGAGAACTTGTTAATGGGAAATTAATTATGCACAAACATTACAAAGTTTTGCTTCACACAAACAGCCACAGACACAGCGAGTAGGACTTCAGGGACCTTCAAACGGAAACTTTTTTTATTTTAGAGACACAAATCATTTCTATTTTTTTCTATGCATGTTTTGTTTTGAGCCCCAGAGATGCTCACTGTCTCAGCAATTTTGTTATCTCAATTTTCTATAAAAACACGAGATTAAAACTGTCCACAGCCATCGCTGCCAAAAATGAGGGGTATGAGAGAAAAACGTTCTGTTTTCGGGGGGAACATTCCTTGAAAACAAAAATACAGTAAACAAATATGGAATGACCTCAAATCAAACCCAATAAGAGACGTGCAATATAAAGAATTCAGAGGCTGTAAGGTCCATGTGTGACGAGTTCTAGTGACCCATCAATGAACAACCCGTTATTAAAACTCATTTCGTGTCTGTAAAACTACAAGCGCGTGCAGTTTTCTGACCGTAACGTAAAATGTGCGACTTTAACTCAGGAACACTGACATGGAATCCCGGAGCTGTGACGTCATTGGCAGGATGGGCTTTTTGATATAATATATTAACTTGCCGAGTGTTGTTCGCTTTTTTCCACATTTATGTTAGTTATTTCTCTTCGATTTGTTCGTAAAAGTTTGCATTTCATTGGACTGTGGAATCTCTTGTATTATTTTCTTGAACCTGCGTCGGCATCTCAGCTGCCGTACAAACCTGGAAACATCCCATTAACGCTAAACGTTTTAGGAAACTTAATTAGGTTTACAGCGGATAAAAAGCAGACGGGCCACAGACGCAAACAAACTGGTTATGAAATCCGAATTGGACGTAAGATCTGACCAAGACAAGCTAAGGTGCTGCGACAGATAACGGGAACGAGCTGCCTCTCCACAAAGGCGTTTCACTCACGCTGCTGTGTCGGATAATCTTTGCACTTTAAGGAGGAGCCGACGACTAGATGCCACAGGACAGGAGCGCTGTCACCCAGGGATGCTGCCGTATCGACAACGCGACGAGCTTCTGAAGCGCTGGCGTGTCGCAGGGTGACTACATTTATGGGAAGCCACTGCGCATGTCACGTTTTAATTAAGCAGCCGTACGTGCCGTCACGTCACCGCTACCTGGCGCTTTAACCTCTGATTGACACGGTGAGAGTATTTAATCGTTTGGATATTGTGAATTTTTGTAACTGTTTTTATCTTATTATGATCTATTATTTATTATGATTTTTAAAATCTTTTTGGGGAGATGGTACGGACAGCGACATGTCGTAAGCTGATACGGAACTCAAATGGAACCAGCCTGCTACGAAGAAGGGTCATCGCCACAGTCAGAAGCGCGATCGGTTAGCTGAGCTGAAGGGGGCTTGGGATGGGTGGGTGAACATTTCGTAGTCTGAAGATCGCCTGCAGCTCTCTGCTTGCTTATCTGTTTTTGCACGGCTCATACGCTACTGGTGCTCGTGATACTGCGGCGAGCTCAGGGTCCGGACCGCAGGTGGGCACGGAGAGGCAGCCCGTAAGTAGCAGGTAGGGGGGTCGCCGACACAGCACTTGCTTAGCCGCGTTTCCCAGCTGCTCAGCTCCATCGATCGGCTTGGGTCGGACACTCGGGTCGGCTCGCAGAGAGTAAGGGGGAATAGCGTGGCGCACGGGTGGCCTCTGAGCCCAGGTGAAGCGGAGCTGGGCGGCGTGCAGGAAGGGACAATTTAGGGACAAGCGACTGGGAGCGCGTGGCGCCGCTCTAGACCCGAAAGATGCCAAGGATGACCAGAGATCGGCGACAAGCGGCTCAGTCCATTCCTGCGTCTGCCGCACGTTATAATATTATTAATAATGTAGATTTTATATATGAAACAGTGGCGCTGTTTTTACGATTTTTTTATTTAAAATTTGTGGAGTTACCCGTCTTGTAGATTAGAACTTCAAAACTGCAGGGGATTCAACAGCATTTGATTTAATTTCTTGAATAAATAAACTTTATAATGCATGTTAATGTGAGAGTATTACATAGAAATTGAAAATCAAATAATAAATAGTCTCTCGATTATATCAAAGTGGTTTCTTTGTTATTGATGGATTTCACACAAGTTTCGATATTAGAGTATTATACAGTCAAACAGGTGAGTGTGGCACTGCCCTTCTATTGTGTAGTTTGTCAGCACCAAGTGTAGTGAAGCCACCTGCATTAGGATGTTGGGTGACTGTGCTGTCCCCTCCTGTCTTGTCCAAATTACCTTTATTGTCCACGAGACATGGAGTCAAATTCAAATGAGTAACCTCAGTCTATGCATAACAAACAGAATTTGAGTATATTCAGTATATTTACTTACTGGAACAAAACCGGATTTGGCCTGTTTACATCATTTATTACCATCAGTATCAATCTACTTCTGTTTGTTTTAAATGTCCTCAGCAAGTAGAAGGTACAATTCAAGCAGCGCCTCTGCTCCTTCACGCTGTTCTCTGCATTTCTTTCTGCTCTTTTGTTAAATAATTTTTGAAGGCCTAGTTGCTATAGTTAGTATAAATTATGGGGTCCATCGCTGTGCCCTGTGGAGGTCTTATCAATGTATAATGGGGTGCAGAAATACAATCATCTCCCTTTACAATCTGCTCTCTGTTAACGATGCCGTAGGGCAGGGGTCCTCAATCACAGTCCTGGAGAGCCGCAGTGGCTGCAGGTTTTTGTTCCAACCCAGTTGCTTAATTAGAAAGCAATTCTTGCCAATAATTTAATTTCATGGCTTGTTGGTGCTTTAACTCTGCTATGTCAGGTAATTCTCGTATCCTAGATTTTCTTCCCCTTTCTAAGGATATCATCCAAATGATTTGAAGGCTAAAATGGATGAGTAATTCTCAGTCCTTCACGTTTTTCTCTTCAGTTTCCTCCCAAGTATTTAATTAAACCCCATAGTGCATGATAAATACACACAGAGGTGTAAATGGTAACACGCTAAATGGAGAAATGCTGGTCTCTTTTGTCATTTGCATCTTATTGCTAATTAGGAGCAAATTAAAAACCAAGAATACAACTGTTTAAGACTAAAATAAGCAATAAGGGTTAAAATCTTAATGAGCAAGACCACTAAACTGAAGCAGAAGTGTTACTTGAGCAATAAGTGCTTCTTATTAAGCAACTGGGTTGGAGCAAAAACCTGCAGCCACTGCGGCCCTCCAGGACGTGATTGAGGACCCCTGCCGTAGGGTGAGATTGGGGTCCACCTGTCACTTCTGTAGATTTCTGTTTATGCTGTCAGGCTTCATGCAGCTGATTTATTATTTAAACAGATGGGCTTTTTATGTTGAAAATAAATATGGTGTACAAGAAATTTGTGTAAATGCAGCATACAAAATGGCCAAAGTGGTGTGAGGCCTCCAAAATATTTCAACAAAGCAGGCCAGATATCCAAACTGTCCCGTCCAGAAAAACTTCACTCCTCCACAGCCCAAGTGGCTACTCAATCTGGGCAGTCCAGTGTACATCGGGCCAACTTGGGTTTGGCTTCCAAAGTTCAAAAATACATAAGAAAAGTAGCGAAATATACACAATACAATACAATACAATACAATTTTTTTGTTTAACCCAAAATCACACACAAAGTGCCGCAATGGGCTTTAACAGACCCTGCCTCTTGACAGCCCCCCAGCCTTGACTCTCTAAGAAGACAAAGAAAAGCTCCCAAAAAACCCTTGTAGGGAAAAAATGGAAGAAACCTCAGGAAAGGCAGTTCAAAGAGAGACCCCTTGTTGGGCATGCAGTGGGGGTCAATACAATACAATACACAGAACAGAACAAATCCTCAATACAGTATAAAAATAAAAATTTTACAAGTACGGAACAGAATTTAACGGAAGATGATATCCAATAATATGATTTGGATTTGCTGCCTCCACCTATTGGCCATTCCACCACTGGACCAGCCAATCCAATGAAAGGACCCCTCTACCCGACAATTCCTGCGATCCTCCATCTGAGATGACTTTACCTTAAGCAGGCAGAACAACTTGGCAGGTGGGCACCAAGTGCCACATTTGAGTACAGAGTAGAGAAACAGAATAGGTAAGGGTTAGTAACAAATTATAACTATCCTGTTACTTATGTTTTAGTGCTAATGACTGACAACAGAGATGCAGTCTGTACAGTTAATCAGCAGCTCTAGTCAGGGTGACCTAAACTGAAGTCGTGAGATTTGACAGCTGAGACCGAAGGGGCATCTCTTATAGAAGCAGACAGACCACTCCACAGTTTAGGGGGTCCTGTAACTAAAGGCTCGACCTCCCACTGTTATTTTATTAATCCTTGGAATCCTAAGCAGACCGGCATCTTGAGATCTTAATGTGCGCTCAGGTTTGTAAGTCATGATAAGTTAAGACAAGTAAACCGGACCTCAGCCATTTAAGGCTTTATATGTTAAAAGGAGGGTTTTGAAATCTGCCTTAAACTTAACTAGGTGCCAGTGTAAGGACTGGAGTGATACGTTCGTATTTTCTTGTTCTTGTGATGATTCTTGCAGCAGCATATTGGATTAACTGGAGGCTGAATAAAGAACAGTTTGAACATCCAGTGAACACCACATTGCAGTAGTCAATCCTACTAGAAATAAATACAGGAATTAATTTCTCAGAATCCTGTTTATTTAGAAAGCGCCTTAATTTCCCAACATTTTTAAGATGGAAGAAACATGTTTTGGACAACTTTGTAATGTGTGCTTTAAATGACCTGCTAGAGTCAAAGAGAACTCCGAGATTGAGGGGTGATTCAGTAAAATTAATGGGGATTCCAACTGAGCTAAATGATGACAGAATATTGTTATGATCAGCGTCACTCCCTTCAATAATTAATATCTCTGTTTAAAGGCAAGTAGTTCTCATCCATCCACTCCTTTAATTCACTTACACAACTAACTAAAGACAATTATCACAGTTCCCAATAAGGGAGGGGATTATTGTAAACCCCTGGCACAAAAAGAGATAGATGACAAAGAATCTTTATAAAAGGAGGATTTTATTTATAAAAAGAAAATAAAACATATATAAAATGCCCAAAAGGAGCTAAAAAGGGGCACAAGCAGCTGCCAAACAGGAAATCCAAAAAGAAGTGCCATTCCAAGTTACTAAGTGGTAATCCTACAACAGAAGCAATAGAGCAAAACAACAGAAAATTAAATGAGAACACAGAGCTCCACTGTGTGGTCAGTGGGAGTACTGGATATACACTGGGGGTCTGGGGACACCCCTTATGGAGAGGGACATTGGCTGAGGGCTCAGATCTCTTCTTATTTTCTAAATGATGACCACATTGAATAATGCAGGACCACTGACCTCAGCTGTCCAGCGTCATTCTGGGGTGGAGTTCATGTGTGTGTGGTACCAGGAATGAAATGACAAATGAACTCCAAAGGTAATCTCTCCAAAATAACAAGACAGTCCGTGTGACAGAAGAAATGAAGCGACCTATGGGTGACTCCAGCTAAACCGCGATGGAGAGCAGATTGTAACAGTGGTGTCAAATCCAAGCCCAAAGCCCGGATAGAGCGGCTCACTGAAGGAGGTGTTGAACGTGTGCAGGAGGGTCATTTTAAGTGAGACGCTATAAAAGGACAGAGAGCCCGCGGTACAGTCAAGATACACGCCTATTCTGTGACCGGAGGGGACACTAACTTGAGTCTCCACCTTATTGTGCCACACAGAGCACTTGAAGTGCGAGCAGATCAAACTCCAGGACTTGTCATTGAAGCCAAGACGACACTCCTTTGTCTCTGCCTTCCTGTTGATTTCTTTATATGTCACTCCGATGTCCACCTCGTCTCCGTCCCACTCGACCTCCCAGTAGTAGCGAGTCCCACTCAGAGCCTCTCTGCACAGAACTTGTTCGCAAGTGTTGAATCGGTCAGGATGGTCAGGATACGGGACCATTTTCACAGCACTTGTCACTCTGGTGTTCCCTTTGGACAGGCAGAGGCATCGGTTTGCTGTGTTGAGGTCCAATGTGAGCGGAGTGGAGTCTGAATGGAAAAAGAAAAAGGAAAAGGAGTAAAGAAATCTGTTGGCACTGTGACACGTGACACTTGAAGCTGAGGATGGCAAAGTGGCAAACATAAACTATCTGTTGTTTGTCATCTCATCTCATTTTCTGAAACCAATTTTCCTTTTGAAGGGTTGTGGTGGCAGCAGGTCAGGCAGGTCACCCCAGACTTCCTTTGCTCTAACTAAAGATTCCAGTTCTTCTTTGGGGGATTCCCTGGCATTCCCAAGCTACCTGAGAGATCTAATCCCTCCAGTGTGTCCAGGGACTGCCACAGGGTCTCTGCTCAGTGGGTCATGTCTGGAGCAGCTCAAGGGGGAGCCACCTTGGGGATATTCTTACAACATGTCCAGACCACCTCAACTGACTCCTCTACTCTGAAGCTCTCCTGAGCCGCTGAGCTTCTCACCCTGTCTTGAGCTCTCAGCAGAACTTCAACGTACACAATGCTTCCACAAGGAAAGAAGGAGTTTTGGAAAACGTGAACACAAGAGAGGTTCATCTGTCTGGTGTCTCGAGGTTTGTTGTACCATCGTACAATGAGAAGAGAGAAAAGACAGGCCAAGATGGTAGCTGAACTCACCAGACATGGAAAACATTCATATGACCATGGGCACTGTCGGGCAGCATGTTAATTTACTGTAAGGACGAGATGATCCCTCGAAACTCTAGAACGTTTAAACTGTGAAAGCCTTTACCTCAGGAACAATAAATGCAGACTTACATTTTAAAAATTCATGTCGACTTGTCATATTCTGTTGGCTGCAACCTGGAGTGCTGACCACTAAGAAAAGGAAGCAGAAAGTGAGAACTGAGCACCTATGACATCTGGATGGACTGAGGGGGTTAAGTAAAGACACCCAACTCACCAGTCTCATGGGTCCCCATAGTCCCTGGAAGCAAATCTCCAGCAGCGACGATGTCTCCATCTCTACGATGGTCACAGAAAGACAGGAACGTCTTGATGAGGAGAGCACAGGAAAAGAGAACATGAGCTGCAAGGACTTGTGCATCACACGGGCCTGCTGGGGTCCTTTAGAGCGACCCTCTCACCTGGAGGAAGTGGATGTGGTCATCTGTCTGTGAAAGCTCAGCCAGCTCAGCATCTCTCCTCTTCAGCTGCCTGATCTCCTTCTCCTGTTGCTTAATGAGATCTTCAGCCATTCTCACCAAACTCCATTCATGATCTCTAGATGGCTCACTGGTTTCTGCCGTTGGCCTTTCAAAGGACTGAATGAAAGACAGGTGGATGACAATAAGGAGATGGCATGGTAATGAGTTCATAATCTTATCAATGAAGCTCCATTCACTTTATATTCATTTCTGGATCTTCTATAGTCCACTGTGGGCGAGGCTGGAGAAACCCAACAGAAATGTTGAAAGTGTTCAGACAGCGAGGAGACACAGAATGAGTTTGGGAATTTATGGACTCACTGGGTGCTCAAATTTATTATTCTAGGAATGTCTCACATTGAGCAGATGGTGTCCTTATTCCATAGATTGTTACTGATGGGCTCCAAGCACACCACATATTTAAAAAAACACTCATTTGAATTAATATATGCATTTTTTCCATTTCACAGCATACTTGGCAGTAGTACATTAATCACCTGTGGTTTCCACTATGATGTCTTCATCAACACAAAGACTCACCAGAATCTTCACTAAGCTCTCCTGCATCGCTTCAAGCTTCTGCTCTTTCTCCTCAATCCTTTTTTTCATTTCTGCCTGTCTTTTCTCCAGCTGACTCTGTGTGGAGACAAAATGGTGGAGAGATGTTGGCGGAGCAGGCAGAGAAGAAATCGTGAATGGGCAGGCTGGCTCACGAAGAAGACGAAATGAGCTCCGTGTTTGAAGTCAGGCGTGCTTAGAAAATGAGGGGGAGAACAGCAGAGGAGGGCTGAGGGTCCATTCAGTGAATACGTTTACATGCACAGAAAAACCTGGGGTAAGGCGAGGAACTGATGGATAGATAGATTGATAGATAGATAGATAGATAATCATATAGTGCCTTTCACTCTATTTATTATATAGTGCCTTTCACTCTATCTATCTATCTATCTTAATCATATAGTGCCTTTCATTCTATCTATCTATCTATCATATAGTGCCTTTCACTCTATCTATCTAT
>JANRMT010049829.1:5412677-5423950 GCA_026402145.1 Polypterus bichir lapradei
CCGTAGATCATTTGTGAGCAGTGTTTTTACATTAATAGTTTAGTTTTTGGATAAACACAAATATATTTGCTGCCATAGCTCTGCAGCCTGACAGTAAGAAGACCGGAGTTCACATCCTGAGTGCCCCCTGCGTAGAGTTTGCATGTTTCCTCCCGCAGTCCCAAGATGTGTGATCAGATAAGAGCCTTTGCTAAACTGGTTTCGTGGACTCTCCTTACTTACAGCCAAAGATTGCTGAGATAAGCACATTAACAAGAGAGATGGTGTAACCAGTAGGGGGCACCACTGAGCCCCAAACCCAATATTGACTAAAAGTGTCACAAGTTCAAATGATGGATTTTTATGCAACCAAGCACTTTTTACAATAAAGCACAGCCAATAATCATATGAAACAATGAACCTCTGTGCTCCCTTTCTGCCTCCAGTCGAGTGTCGCCCACTGCCTTTCATGCTGGACTCAGAATGGACATGACTTGGGGATTATTCGGTATCCAGGGCCGTCATCCACCAACAGCACCGCCTTGCTGCGCCCAGGGACCCCGACAGAGCTGATAGATAAGATTTAGCCGGGGGAGACTCGTGTTTTGTCTGGTGAACTTATAGTATCTGAGGATAGCACAATACAAAGTGAAATTCAAATAAACAAGTGTGACATTTTTCTTCCATGAGTTACGAAACCCTAAAACTTACGTATACTTTGACTAAAAAACCCATGTAGAGATAAAAACAAAAAATGCAAATAATGATCCCAATCCTATTGTTCACACTTGAAAAACTTCTATCATTTAAAACATTTGGTCGACCAGCTAAGAGAAGGAGCTTTGTTCTCTTTATGGACAAATGCAAATCAAAAAAGTTAGGAAATGTCAGCGTGACACAACATCTTGGTGTGTCTGGAGTCCAGATAGGCTCATGGTGGCCTGACAACTCATGGAATGTGAGAATAACATTTGGAACTGGAATTTCTGAGATAAAATACAATTGTGCAGTGTAATATTTGAGGAAAACAGAAGATTTCCTACAGATTTCCTTCAAGAAAAAGTACCAAACTGAAGGAAAAAATCACTCCGACTGAGAGCCGAGTTATTTCAGACAGGCAGACATGACGATGACAGTAGGTGATCTTCACTTTAAATGAACAGGACCCTAAAATCAGTTTGATGAAGATGAATGTCTATCCTCTCACCTGTGTGACAGAACATTGAGCACAGTCGTAACCTAGAGGCACGGTGGTTGTTTGCAGATATTTGAGTATCCTCTACAACTCGGGCTATGGCTGCCTCAGTGAGGACACAGCACCCACTTTGTCACCAGACGACATAAGAGGAGCTTTGAGGAAACTGAACAGCAGGAAGGCAGCAGTTCTGGGCAGGATGTGTTTTCAAGATCAGTTGGCACCAGTGTTCGCAGTAACCTCTCCTTAACCCAGTCTGTTGTACCAACATGCTTTCAGGAGTCCACCATTGTCCCTTTGCCTAAGAATGCAAGTCCAGCCGGCCTGAGAGACGATCATCCCGTTGCACTAATGCCTGTGAAAATGAAGTGACTAGTAAAGAATTACGTATACACTTTAGTGTCCAAAGATTGAAATCCGTAACAGTAGATACTTGGGGGATCATTTAACCCTTCATACAGTAGTGGCCCACCTGGACAACAAGTGAGGGAATTATAAGCAAATGCTATTTATAGATGCTTTCCTGCAGCAGTAGAGTTCTAGGAGGTCAGCGTTCAATGGCTGCATGGAACCCCTTTGCACTAGGTGGCAGCATTCCTGTGCAGATGTACCCATACATACACCCATACCTGCAAGGTGTGCTGGGAATTGTAGTCACGTGAGGCAGCTCTGCAGGGCTCCATGGGTGCCACCAGAGGCTGTCCCTCCTTTGCTGGGTTTCCACCTTCCTCGGAAAGGCTTCCTCTGGGTAAAACCTTAACATCGGACGTGTTTCTACATAAATGGAGTCACCTCCTATTCATTTATGGAGTTGTAGTCAGGAGGAAGACGATATAACTGGAGAGGATAAAAAGACTAGGAATTGTGATTGTGATTGTGCTGATAAAAAAAACAACCTGTGTAAGGTATCTCTTTGAATTTTGAAGCTGAGTCTGTAGTTGCTGCAATTATGTCTGAGGTTTGGGGGTGTCTGTGATGCCCCCTAGTGGTCACACACTGTATTTTAAACTATAGTGTTTTGTGGTTTAAAATACAGTGATATTGCTTCAGTTATATTTTACTATTACGTTTGAAACCTCCTTTTTGTTCAATAAGTAATAGAGCCTAATGCCTTTTTGTGATATCCCGTTAATGGACTTTTTTCAGTTTAAGTCTCAACTTACCCACAAAATCGAGTCATGATCATTCACCTGAACAGACACTCGTTTGTAACCTGAGACCGCCAAGACCACCCGTATTTGGTAAACACCCTTGTATTATCGTAGTCTTTCCCTCTACTTACTCTTTACCTGTTTTCCCTCAAGGGTAAGTGTACTCGTCAAGTTCGTTATCAGGTTGGTCTACTGTTGCACTTTAAGATGACCACACACATACACAGTTATACGCAGACACACAGACCCTAACCACAACAGTGCCCCATGAATGAGACACACACACACACTGATTAACCTTTAGCACTTTAAACCACACAAGTGCTTTAGGAATAACACAGCCTGTCACTCAGCATTTCAAGAGACTAACTTATTATCGGCACAAACAACATACGATGTTTTAATGATATCTCAAACCTAAATATTACTGCTGGTGTACAAGAATACATTTAAACATACAAAGACTCAGCACTCTTGACTATCGGCCATTTATCAGCCAAGAATGCGTTACTTGATGTCCTGTTTCCTACTATTGGGTGGAGCTCTCACCCTCAGCCTTAATAAACCTGGCAGCACAGAGGTAATGGCAAATCTCTGGCTGCACCAGATGCTCAAAGAAATCTAACTTATTACTTCAATCACTCTAGACATTAAGACAAAGAATAGAAAGTTAAAAGCAGCATGGTATTTATTACAAGAATAATAATAATACCACTGGAACAAAGAATAATAGAAAATAGGTACTGATAGGAAAGTCTGAATATATATAGTCTTTAGAAAAAGCTTACGAAAAAAGTTACAGATGACAAGGATGAATGTCGCAGGCGGCTTGTGATCTAGCAATCGATGTTCATGAAAATGTTGTTAACTGACAATCAGATGAAAACTGGTCATATACTGTATGTCTTTGTTGTCTTCTCTGACGTCGCTCTTCCATCGTTGCTGTTTCTCTTCTTCTTCATTGCTTTCAATTGAGGCCATATTTATTATAAGTTTCATGCTGTGGTTTCACAACACATGATAGTTGCATACACCTGATTGGCTGGCTGTCAATATGATGGACAAAGTTTGCTCAAACTCTTTACTCTATCTTTTCCCAGATAATAAAGTTTTTTGATATTGCCTCATGTCCTCCTTTCCTAGGCTGTAAACCAAATTGTTGTTCCAGATGTCCATCCAGAAAGTAATCAATAGCCTGAGGCGTGGCTCAATCTTGCTTTCCCAGGTTATAAAGTAATTGAGCCACCAGCATGTCTTCCTTTCTATGTTGGAACATCTCTTTTAAAAGTGAGGTGTAAAGGAAGAAAACCTGCTTTGATTTGTCCTAAATGTAGTCCATCTGTTGTCTTATCTCAAACAAAATATAATGGAAAATTAAACCAAAATGTACAGATTTTGTACCCTACAACAACCCTTGAATGATACCTTCTGACCGCCAGGGATTTCTAATGATACCCTTTGGATTGGCACAGGCCCCTGCCACATTCCACTCTTTTGTCACCAACATTTCTTCGAGTCTCTTAACTTTCTGGCATGCGATCCGTTGAATTTCATCCCCTAGATCGCAAGACTTGTGATTTCCATTAATGAGAATTAAACTAAAAACTAAAGAAACTTAACCCACCAGGGTAGACTTTCAGACGTCCTCTGGATTGTTTGTGGGTTGTGTACATTTCAGCCGAGAACTTCAGCAGAGAGATGTGCAGGTTTATAAATTCACCGACTACTCCCACTGAGTCGTAAAAGACATTTTGACAATTGTGGCATCTATTAGTAAACAACCAAACAAAACTTTTCTGATTACAAGTGCTATTTTAAAAAAAGGCCATTCCATGTTTTAGAAGTTGCTGTCAGAGGAAGGTTTGCCTTAGGGCTCCATTGACACTAAAAGTCACAGCCTTGTGCAAACTCCAGCTGTCCAACGTGCTTGAGATGTCAGTTTGGAAGGAGTCGCCATCCATTTGTAAAATTCACCAACGGCGAGCATCTCTTGTACTTAACCATGACTAAACATAAAGCACACTTAAAAGGTTACATTATTTGAGTTTGTTATTCATATCAAGCAAGCCCTAACCCCTCAAAAGCAGGACATGTCGACACACCTAAGGAGAGTCATGTTTGCCTCTGCACAAATACATTTAATTATTCACAAATTCTCAATGTTTCTTTATCTCACTCCGTTTTCAGGTTTCCCCTGTTATTCCTTGTCATGTCTGATCCCCTGCTTACCCATCGCTCTGCTCTCTCCATATCTGCTGTCACTGTCTCATGACTGCTCTGTTCAGTTACCTCACACAAACAGCACACGCAGGTCTTGTCCGTTTTCAAAAAGATTTCCATAACTTTCTGATGTTTTGTGCAGAGTTTCTCTTTGTGGTTTCTAATTGGCTCCTCCAGCTTGTACCTCCTCAAAGCCTCAGATTCCTTGTGTGGTCGGATGTGAAGCTCACAGTAGGAAGCCATGCAGGTCAGGCAGGTCTTCAGTTTTCTCACAGTACACACGTCACAGGGCACATCGTCAGGTCCAGAACGACTCAGAGAAAGAGTGACATCGACTTCCATGTTTTTTAGTTTCTCTATTATATCTTTTAACATGGCATTCTGTTACTCTCATTACTCACGTTACACATCGGTCTGCACTGGGGACAGTCAAAGTCCTCCTCTTCATCCAGCTTGTCCAGGTATTCTTTGACACAGACCATATGGAAAACGTGCCCACATGGGATAATCAGCGGCTTCTTCAGAACCTCCGGACACAGCAGGCAGAAGGGACAATCAATCGATGAGGAAGGACTAACCGTTGACGTCATGAGTGGAGATCTGACAGCCTTTGAGAGTGAAGAAATGAAATTTATAATAATAATAATATTAATTTCACACCCTTGATGGTGCGCAGACACACCCGCTCTTACTATGGTCTGAGTTACAGACAAATCCATGTTCAGTGGGGGTTGGGAGGAGTATTGGTCATAAAGTTTTATTTATCACTAGCCGAAGCCCGCCGTATCATATGGCGGTGTAAGAATAGGAACAGAAAACGGTGAGAAAGGAATTCAGTATAACGGCTTAGGAAACCACCGTCGCAGTATAACGAAAATAGCAAGGAGCGATGCCAATGCCAATGGTCGAGAGAGTACCTTCCTGTAGCAGGCTACGGAAAACATAGCCATATATAGATAGATGCGGCATTCACTGTGTTGCCCAGTCGACACTATACGTCAGCGCGTCCGCCCTATTGCGAGTGGCAAAAGTGCCATTTAAACTAATACAGGTAGACGTGGAAACCGGGTGTTCTGATGAAAAAACAATAATGTTTTAAACAGTATCGTTTACATGCAACAGATTTTGGCGAGTCGTTTACATGCAATTATTTATATCCATTTATACACTAAATGCATGCATATCCCATGGTCTTAGAGTTGGTGGGCAGGGCTCTATGAGTTGGCGGGCGTGGCTCTTTGTCTTGCGTGCGGTGTAAAGTCAACGTGGCTCAGAGGTGCCTGTGGACTTTTGCACAGACGAAAGCGACTGAGGCTGTGTTTGGTGAGTTGTTGCATGCCTCAAGAGCGACGCTGGACTCGGGAGGACGGTTACAGTTGGTGTGCGTGGCTCTGTCGTGCGTATCCCATGACGCAGTAGGAGGGTTAGAGTTGGTGGGCGGGGCTCTGTCTTGTGTGCCCTCAGTGTCTTGCTTGCGATCAGTGTCTTGCGTGCCTTTAGTGAATTATATATATAGATGAACATGTTCTAAGTTTGCATATGCTGGGTTTATTTCCAAATGTCTGTTGATGGCGTTCTCATTTGATAGCGAGTTCTCTGGCACTTCTCGTATTGGCCTTATATCTTACTTGTACATTGTCCCAGTTAAATGTATGTCCTGTTCATTTTGTATGCATATAGAACAGTGATCGTGAGTCCTTTCTTCTGACTCGTTGCGATGTTCCTGTACACGTGTTGTGATTCTTTTTGATGTTTGTCCTATGTATACCACTGGGCAAGAACTGCATGGAATGCTATAAACTGCGTTTCGTGTTTCTGCGGTCGATTTCTTGTTTTGGGCATTGAAAAGGACCGTGCGCAGATTGTCTACAGGCTTGTGTGCTATTCTGATCCCTGATTTGGCCAGGATGCGTGCTGCGCCTTCTGACACTCTGTGATGATAAGGAAGAGTGTGCCAGGTGGGATAGGGGGTCTGGTTTGAGTCGATTATATGCTGGGTTCTCTGGCGTTTCCTGTGTAGGCATTGTTTAATGAGTGTCTTTGAGTATCCGTTTGAAGTGAAAAGATGGAAAAGATAGCGTCTTTCATTTGTTTTTGTCTCCTTCGTATTACAATGGGTGTGAATTCTTCTGAATAAAGTTTTAATACAGCTCCGTAGATGCCCTTTCAGCAACTGTGGGGGAAATAATCAGGCAAGAGAGATATGGTACTAAAAGATATATACATTATATATTACTTTAAAATGAAGCTTTCACACTCAGTATACAAAATAGTTTCATAATTTATACATACAAATGCAGGCCAAAGTGAAACCATTGGAAAAGAATAATGTCCAGTTCTGCTGATGACTGTAGTCCCGGTCCAGTGTCGTGCAGGACGTATCTTCTTGGTGATGGCGTCCTTGACACAAAATAAACACCCACACATTTTGCATATTTAATAAGCTACTTGTGAAAATTACCAGGAACAGGTAATTAAAATTAAAATCTGAGTTGTTTGAAAATGTTATATAAGAACTGTGCCCATCTAAGACCCCAAAACAGCGCCTACACTAATCACCAAAGCCTGCCTGAAAGGTCTGACCTTACTTCAGCTGTATGTATGCCAAATAACTGGGCTCACAAATCCCAATTACCAAATAGTTATTTTTCAATTCTAGTTACACCCTGCTGTGGACCCCTAATAAGGGCTACTCTGCCCCTGTATAATCACAGTGACAGCTGTGTCCGCATACTCGGACAAATATCTGCACCGTTTCCAGTGAGGGTGGGACTCCACCAGGGCTGTGCTTTGTCTCCTATCCTGTTTGTGGTTTTCAAGGCACAGCCGTAGAGAGGATGGGGTCCAGTTTGGTGACTTTAGAATCGCGTCACTGCTTATTGCAGATGATTCGGTCCTGTTGGTTTCATCAGGCTGTGAACTTCAGCAGGTATTGGGATGGTTTGTGACCGAGAGTGAAGCAGCAGGGATGAGAATCAGCTCCTTCAAATCTGAGGCCATGATCCTCAGCAGTCAAAAGGCGGACTGTCCTCTCCAAATGGGAGGTGAGTTACTGCTTCAAAGGTAGGAGTTTAAGTACCTCAGGGTCTTGTTCATGAGTGAGGGGGAAAAGGGTTGGTGAGATCGACAGATGGATTGTGGCGGAGAGAACAGTTATGTGGCCGCTATACCAATCTTTAGTTGGGAAGAAGTAGCTCAGTAAGAAGGTGAAGCTCTCGCTTTACCAGTCAGTCTACATCCCCACCCCCACCTATGGTCATGAGCTTTAGGTAATAACTGAAAGAACGAGATTGTGGGTACAACCGACCAAAATGAGCTTCCTCGGCACTGTGGCTGGGCTCTCCCTTAGAGATGGGGTGAGAAGAGCAGCCATCCAGGAGAGGCTCGGAGTAGAGCAGCTGACCTTCACATAAAGAGGAGCCAATTAAGGTGGTCTGGGCATCTGATATGGATGCTCCCAAGATGCCTCCCTGTGGAGGTTTTACAGGCACTACCGGCTGGGAGGAAGACTCAGAGCTCGCTGGGGAGATTATATCTTCCAGATGCCCTGGGAGCACTTTGGCATCCCACAATATAAGTTGGAAAGTGTGGCAGGGTTAAAGGGCGCTTAGGCCTCACCAGTAAGACTGTTGACCCCGTAACCTGGCTTCAGATAAACAGAGGAAAAAGGATGGATGGATGAAGAATGAATAAGTGGGTTACACCCTGCTGCCCTATCTTTCCCTTTTCTTTTTTATTTTTTGCTATTTTTTCTTTACCAATAAATATGTCTTCCTTTCTAAAGATTTCTGTATTTGGCCTGTCACTCAAACCAGATATTTTACAGTTCCTGGGCCATTTTAAGCAATTTTAGGACATTTAAAGGTTTATTTTGACCTTTTCCCATTTCAGGCCTGTGCACCCCAAAGCCATGCCAGTGGAGTTTGGAGCCTGCTGCCTTGGGAGAGGCCTCATCTAGTCAGAGATGGTAAAGGACTTGCTGTTGAGACCCCACACACTTACTGTCACATTTGTGACTCTCATTCAAAACACTCATTGAGTAGACATTGGAAAAGGGACAGGAACAAAATGAGCAAAAACATGAAAATCGAGTCAAAGTTTTAATAGACAAGAAATAAAAAGACAAAAACACAATCCCAACACCAACTTTCTATAAACATTTACATTCATACAAGGATCAGAACACCATTGTTGTTGTTGTGATATAAATTCACCACCTCAGTCAGATGAATTGAGCACACCAGTCCATCCGGTGGGGTCAAATTCATGAATACAATGACAGTCAGTGCCTTTATCATGTCGGCCAAATCCAGAAAAGAAAAATGAAAATCATCATTGGACAACGAAATAAAATTCAAACTCATACTGTTAGGAGAGGCTTCAGTATGCCACGACGGGAACAAACACTACATGAGATACCAGCCCACTCTAGAACACACACAGAAATGTGTCAATAAAGTAGCCGTTTTAAGGTGTGATTTTTCACTGTGATCAAAAATGGAAATTAGAGAAATCAGAGAAAAATCACCATGGACACCAGAAAAACTTGGACATTCCATACAGCCAGTGGCCGGGCTAAATCTGAACTGAGTGCCCTGGAGTGGTGAGACAGACCTGTGAACAATTGTGCCAGTGGTTTGGATTAAAGTGACATAAACAGAATTAAAAAAGCATTGAGCATCAGTTCTGACCTCTGATTTACAGTTACTATTTAATATTTACAGTCTAAATTAGGATTTCCTTCTCCATGTGATGGCGACGGGACTCTCAAGTTGTTTCTCCCCACAGCTTTGCTTGCTGTTCTACTTAAGGTTGAACTTCAACTGTAAATCATAAAGACAGCACCACCATGTGGCCATGGAAAGTACTGAATGTAAGCTGGGATGAGGGACTTCCAGTCTGATGTTCACTGATGGTCAGCTGTCCTTGTTGCTTTCTTGATGGAGCCCACTTTGAAGTGTAGCCCGTCTACTCTAACTGTGTGTAGAAAGGGGCCCTGAGTTCTTTACTCCAATGCCTAATTTATTATGATTCTAATTACTTTACTATTTTGAGTCTCGGGTCACTATGAATAAAACCTTATTAATTAAGTATAGCAATATACTGGACAGGTAATAACAAATAAATAAAGGTAGCTTAAGTTACTTTTTGAAATTTGCTCACAAACCAATAGTTTATACTATTGTGAATTTCCCCTTGGGATTAATAAAGTATCTATCTATCTATCTATCTATCTACACATAAACTTATAATAAACACCAATAATTTGGGTTATAAAACAATGATAAACTCCCCGTTTAATTATAAACCAACAAAACACAATTAATAACACTGGAAATAATCAGGAATTTTCTTTTACCCAAACGAATAATAATAAACTGTATTACACCATTAATAACAAAATAAAAACACATTCAGTCTTGTCACTCGTATTGAAACAAAATGTTGCAGGTCTTATTCGGTGCTTGTGAGCGTTGTGACCAAAAACTTAGCGGTCCTTTCACTCCACCAGGAGCAACAAATAAACTGAAAGAGCTACCTTACTTGGCAATGGTGGTATCAGTCCAACAAATCCTCCTGACCCCTCTGCCTCTGTCCGTGAGCAGGGAACTGCTGCTGAGCTAATCCAAAAGTGTCTGCAAATAAACGAACGTCCACCAGAAGCGTGTTGAGCTGAGATAGCTGCTGCCTCTTCACGCTGCTACTTCCCCTCACTGAGTTAACGAGTGGTTCGAATCTAATCGTCTAATCGAAATTCTCCATCTATATCAGCAGTTTGTATTCCGGTAAATTATCTTGCTGATAATTTGTCTCCCAAACTTTCTGCTACACCACCTCGGTGTCACGCTCTCTCTTTTTCTCCCTCGCTCTCCGTTCTCCTCTACAGCTGGTTCTCCACCCCCTTCCGTTTTTTCTACCACATCCGGTTATCAAAATAAAAGTCTGCATAACCACGTAAATGAACTACTATACTAAAATGAACAGTTTAAAACACAAGCATTTATATTTTTTATATCAGTAACTTATTTACATAAATCAGTTAGTTAAGCACATATCTACCTGAGCTACAGAAGGATGGCACCCCCCACTAACCACAGTGGCCCAGGATCACATTGTCAGGAGGAATGGCAGGATGGCCAGTGACTTTGTGAGTGTGTGTGTGTGTGTGTGTGTGTATGTGTTAGGCACCAGAAATGAAGTGAGGAATGAACTGCAGTGTGATGATCTGTGGAATTGTCTTGATGACTCTAAAATTAAAATTAAAAGATGGCCTGTGACACAGAAGTCGTGGAGTGACCTGCAGGCGAAGCCAGTCTCTGGACAGACCGGTTCAGAGGGCAGATTGTCACACTGCAGTTTGGTCGAACCCTAAACCCCGCAAAGAGCGGCTCGGTGAAGGAGGCGTTGAACTTGTGCAGCAGAGTCATGGTGTCGGAGACGCTGTAAAATGAAAGGGACCTCCCTGGACAGTCCAGATACACTCCTATTCTGTGACTTATGGGGACGCTTATGTCAGTCTTCTGGTTATTGTGCCACGCAGAGACCCCTGCTTCAGAGCAGCACAAACTCCAGGACTTGTCATTCAGTCCGAGGACACACTCGTTACTCATTCCTTTCCTTCCTATTCCTCTGTATGTCACTCCAATGTCAGCTTTGTCTCCGCTCCACTCGACCTCCCAGTAGTGGCGGGTCCTCCACAGGGCTTCCCTGCACAAGATTTGCTGCCA
>JANRMT010049829.1:5423960-5471509 GCA_026402145.1 Polypterus bichir lapradei
TTGAGCAATTCAGGTTACTTTAGGAGATGGAATCCCAGTTGTGTAAGGACACAGCAGACACACCTTTACTATAACAGTTCGACTTCAGGTCATCAGGTACAGCGCACGTCACGTGGGATTCAAAGAAAACCTCAAATAACCCAACATGCTGATTATTCAGATCAGGGAATGTGAAGAGTCGTCGTCCTCCAGGTTTGGAGTCCATAAGTTTATATTCAGAGGTGACCTGCAAACAATGATGGCAAATGAAACGAGTGCCTTTAAACAGAAAGTGATTTATTAAAACGCATGAAAAATGAAACAAAGTCACATTGTTAAGATGAAAAGGATTTTAAAATTAACAATAATTAAAAGAAACTAAAGGCAAATAAGAAGAAGAGATGAGATCACAAAACAGGGACGGAAAATAAGCTGATTGACAACGAACGACAGAGACCCCAAAAGATGGATCCAAACTGTGGAAAGAATTATTAAGAAAACAGAAATAAATTATCAATAATACAAGTGGAGCTTAGAAATCTTCACATAATTACAACAAAGTGTAGGATTAGCAGTGAAAAAAAAGTTAATTTGATAATTAAATAACAAAAAAAAAACTGAATTAGGATACTCCAAAAAAATGAAAACAATTAAAAGGATTTTTATGCACCCAGTAAGCTTAAAATAAAACCCAATGACTCAGCAAAGTCCCCGCGCTCTTAGCACAAAGCAGACTTGAAGAAAGAGAACTTGACGTGCTGATGGTGTACTGATTCTGCTTTAAGATGTCCTCCTGTTTAAAAAACAAACTTTCGAGAAGCTAATTATTGGCATTGCACATAAATCTACCATGAGGTGTGGACAGTAAGGACGACTGAAGTGGCGCCATCGCTTCCCCTCTTTCTATTTAGATTTCTGCTCATACTCAGGTCACTCACACAGATTATGTGAAGACGTTTTCTTTCATGAAGTTGTTTCTGGTAGATAAGCTGGGATCACCAAATCGCATTGCCTTTCCTATGTGAGGGGAATCACTTTTTTGTGTTTCGATTTACACTCAAAAGTATCCTGGAAAGTCTGATTTCAAGACTTTTGATTTGTGGCAATAAAAATGCCTTAAGTTTAAGACACTCTTCAATTTTAAGTTTAAAAAACTAATAAACTAACTAATAGTAATAAAGATCAGTAAAAACAAAGGTAAAAAACGAGAAGGAAGCTGCGATCAGAGCACAATGGCTACAGAACACAATGCTCGAGCACTCGATTAGAAGAACTGCTCCAACTTTTTGGTAGGAGATAGCCAGGATTTGGGAATGTCACAAATTTAAATATGCACCTCATTTTTATTTTAGGTACATTTTGGAAATGTGAATATTTTAAACATTGTACTATTAGCGTTCCCACACCACCATTTTCTTTTTTTACTGCGGCCACCATTTTGTAGCAGTCTGACGCGTAAGTCACAATGCATGACACCAGCGGGACGCTGATGTTAAAGTCAGCATCATGGACTTTCAGCTTGACCACAACTGGATTCTCCCAAAGACTTTTGCTTACAATTATTTTAATTTCTCAATCCCTGTTTTTTGAAATTCTCGCTATGCTTTTTCACTGTGATTAATGTTTAACAATTTGACTAGGGTTCCTTTTTCAAGTTTTTGATTTTTGACCTCCCAGACCAGGCCCATAGTGGCTAATCGGGAAAAACGGGAAAATTCCCAGTGGGCCGGCTGGTTTTATGGGCCGCGAGGGCCGGTGTTAAATCAGAATCAACATACATGTCACATACTATGCTGCACCTACTGCTTCTGCACTCACAGGTCCAGCCAGCCAGCGTTCACTGTGTGCCATGTGACCACAACCAGCCAATCACACAGAGGCTGGTGTGTAGGGCTGATTGCTGGTTACCCAGAGCCTTATAGTAGAGATGATCTGCAGTTACCAAGCTACGTCCCTCTGAGAGACACCCGAGAGTAGATGGATGGTAAAAAAAGCAAAGGTGGTGCCAAAAAGGCAAGAATAAAAAAAACGGAAGGCACTTGAAAATGACGCGGCCAAATGCGCCAAACTGACTTGCTTTTTAATTAAAAACCCTCGGTTTGACAGCAAATTAGTGGAGACAGTGAAAAAAGTAAGTAAGCTGGGAATCTGCAAAGCATCTGTTCGTATCACACAGACTACGTTATATGCCATGACGCCACGTAATTCATTTACATGATTCATAAAGTTAAACAGTAATTTGCGGACAGTGCTGTATTTTGTTTAGAGCACTGCTTATTGTGACACTGATGCCACCTAATTGAGACACTTTTGTGGTCCTCTAGCTCCTCCATCCCAATTTGCTGCTGGTTATACTGAAGATCCTGAACCAAGCAGCAGCCATAAAGCCTTCATTTCAAAGGGAGCAGGTAGGATTACTCTCTGAGTGAACATCGTGATGAAGTTTATTATGCATTATATGCTGGAATACTGATGCTCTGTGTAAGAAAGGTCAGAGCCGACTATACTTCATTAGAAGGCTGGCGTCCTTCAACATCTGCAATAAGATGCTGCAGATGTTTTATCAGACGGTTGTGGCGAGAGCCCTCTTCTACGCGGTGGTGTGCTGGGGAGGCAGCACAACGAAGAAGGACACCTCACGCCTGGACAAACTGGTGAGGAAGGCAGGCTCTATTGTAGGCACGGAGCTGGACAGTTTGACATCCGTGGCAGAGCGACGGGCGCTGAGCAGGCTCCTGTCAATCACGGAGAATCCATCGCATCCACTGAACAGGATCATCTCCAGACAGAGGAGCAGCTTCAGCGACAGACTGCTGTCACCGTCCTGCTCCACTGACAGACTGAGGAGACCCCACACTATGCGACTCTTCAATTCCACCCGGGGGGGTAAACGTTAACATTATACAAAGTTATTGTCTGTTATACCTGCATTGTTATCACTCTATATCTATCAATCTATCTATCTATCTATCTATCTATCTATCTATCTGTCTATCTATCTATCTATCTATGGTATGCCCACAGAAAGTGCTGCTGTCACTGTGAAGGGTTTAGGTGGGTAAGGAGCTCATTCTGGGATGGATTAGTTCAGTTTCAGTATAGCCATCTTTTAGGCCTCATATTACTACAGACTGATTCTCCTTCTTCTAAATGTTAAGTTTGTAAATACACAAAATCCACTACTGAAAGTGAATAGAAGGAAAATAAGACTGTATTATTCAGTGAGACCAATCTTAATTGTGTTGTTAAAGGCGTGTCATTTCCATGTAAATCGTGCTAAAGCCTTACTGAATGTTGTTTTTCATTGTAATGCTGGTGCAGATGAGTCTCATAGGGATACTGAGGTACTGAAGTGTGAATAAAAGAGAAGAAGAGTCTACTCAGGAGCAGATTAAACAGGCCACAGCAACTCCGCAGCAGAAATGTGAAGATGAGACTGCTGATCATAACTTTGATTTCTTTGCTCGTCCTCACTTACGGGACATAAATGCATTCTTTTCATTTCATCCACAATCTCCAAGTTGTCCTGTACCAAAAGTTTATAACAGAAAAGATGGAACCAACCACAAATGGGTGACTTTCTGTGAAACAAATCAGTCTGTCTACTGTAGTGTATGTCTGGCATTTGCTCCGTTTTCTAGTGATGGCCCTTTCATAACGGGAGGCATGAAAACATGGAGACACGTTCACCAAAGAATAGAGGAGCATGAAGAAAGTAAGATGCACAAAGACAGTGAAGATGTCTACTTTCTGAAAGCACAAATGGCAGATGGCAGAAGCCTATTGATCAGCAACCAAATGTCATCACATGTTGAACACGTTCAAGTGAAACGTCAGGTGATGGAGCGTGTGGTTGATGTTCTAAAAGTTATCGGCAAATATGGCCTCAGCTTCAGAGGTGATAGAGAAGAGGCTGCTTGTAGCTTAGAAAACATTGTTGTTAACCATGGAAATGTCCTCCAACTGATTTTGCTATTAAGCAAATATGACATTTGCCTTCAGCAGCATGTAAATGCCTGCAAAGAAAGTAGCAAATAGCAGCACGAAGCTGGCACAAAGGGCAGAGGCTCTTTAGTTACCCTGCTGTCTAAGGACGTGTTCAGCACGTTGTGGATGTAATCAATCAACTCATAAAGAGAACAATAGCAGAGGACGTTAGACAGGCTGCCATGTTTTCTGTTCAGATTGACACAACGCAGCTCTAAAGACCAGTGCTCTGTCTTAATTAGATATGTAACGGATGTCATCCATCAAAGACTGATTGCCATAGTGGACTGTGAATCATCTACAGGGCAGCATTTTGCAGAGAGAAGCTCAATATTGACATCGGCACACGTGTAGCCAACTCAACAGATGGGGCAGCAACTCATATGCAGGCTCAGTAGTATCAGGGGTTTTCTGCCCTTCTCTCCCTCTCAGATTCACGTATGGTGTTCTGCTTGTCTTTGAAATCTTGTCCTTGTAGACACAACAGGCGGTGTTGCAGAAAGTGCCTCTCTCTTCTCACTGCTTCATGAAACAGCAGATTACTTGAGAGAGTGGTCCAAGTGCATGAAGAAGTGGGAACAGATGAGTCAGGACACACACCACAGAAGACTTTGACCAATGGGGCACACAAGGTGGTGGGCTAAGGATCAGGCGCTAAGCAGCAAAGTATTTGGGTGTTTTGGGAATCCTCGGGGAGCCTTGTTTTGTGAAGTGCTTTTGACTTTACACACCACTGTAGAGGACAGGGGACAAAATCCAACTGTGAGGGCCGAGGCAAAGGGATTCATAGAAGGCCTTCTGAAGTATGAAGCAGTGCTCACCACTCAAATTGTCCTACGCATGTTTGAGCAGACATCTCCTTTACCAAAATACTTACAAACAAAGAGAATGGATATTATCACAGCTCAACGGCTGCTTGAAGGGACAGAGGACAGTCTCAGGAAGAGTGCTAGGGACTTTGAAGGAGTTAAGTTTGTGCAGCGGGCTAACAGAAAGCTGCAGGAGGAAGAAGAGGGTGAGCTGGTGGTGCAAACTGCCCTTTCTGAGCGAAGGGTCGGAAAAAAGAGAAAAAGGCCAGGGGTGCTTGCAGAAGATGAGCCATTAGCATCAGCTGTCACTTACTTCACTGTCAATGTACACAGTCTCACTTTAGACATGGTGACTGACAATATCCATAGAAGGTTTCCTGCTAATGCAAACCTTTGTTCAGATTTTTCCCATCTGGATCCTAGAAACTTTGCTCATGTGAGAGAAAATGGGCTTCAGTTCAGCTCTGGAAGAAAGAAGCAAATGTCTGCTTAAGTTTGCCAGTAGAGCTTCAGTTGGCACATTATGTGGTGAACATTGCAGCCTTGCATTCCAGTGGGAGAAGTTAAAGATGTCCCCCATGCAGTGTCACATTGTCAGGACAGCCAGTGAAATGTCACACGGAAGTCAGGAGGATCTATCCACAGAACAGCAAGATGCTGAATTAGAGAACAAAACCTGCTCCTCCAGTAAAAACTGCGCCATTTGTGTGAATCTCATTCTCTCCCAGTACAATCTTCTAACTGATGCACACCATCTGACTGGACTGGCCTACAAGGTGTTATTAACGCCGTCCATTACACAAGTAGCCTGTGAGAGAAGCTTCTCAACAGTGAATAACAGGCTCAGAGGCACTTCAGCTGGACGCACACCTCGTACACGAGCACTGAGAAGGAAATCCTCACGTCTGTGGACAATGATGGGATACTAAAGAAGGCTGCAGAAACCAGTTCACCGCTCAGGCATTCATTAATCCTTTACAGGTAGCCATGTGTTCATGAAGATACAGAGGAACAACAGAAAGTTACACCGTATAACAAACAAGCAAAGAACAGTGCAAATATCTTTGTTTTATTTGATCTATTTGTGGTTAAGAGTTGGATATTTAGAAATATAAATCACAGAAGGAAGACATTTATGTTGTCATAAAAGACATTGTTTTTGACGAAGTGTCATCGCGTCATTGTGTGACTCATTTGCTTACTTGTGAAAGTAAATCAGAATTTATAAAGCATTATTTCCTTTAATTAGTAAGTGATATTTAAGAAAAACATTGCTGGAAGGATAATTTAGTATTTATATATATATATATTAGACGATGGGGAACTTCAGCAATCCAAGAAGCACACAGCTTTGAAAAACTTTTCTTCCTCCATAGTTGTGTCAGGTGCGATGTAACTACATGTTCATAATAAATAAAACTTTACGACCAATACTCCTGCCAACCCCACCTCATTACCCCCCATACCCCCCCCCTCCCCCACGCACACACTGACCTGCCCCCCGACTTCATTTTGCTATATATTGCCTTTGATTCTTGTATGTCTAATCATTATCCTCTGATGTCGGCTCCTGGCAGGAGCTCAAAGCTCAGGAATAAAAACTACTTTATGATTCGTGATTCATCTTCTCCCTTTGTGGATCTCCAGCTGCAAATATGCAAACCGTATCACAGACCTTCTCTTCCACATACTGTATATATATATAGGGACAACTTCAGAGATCTCTGTCCAGAAGCGCAAAGAACCCTCAAACTCCCAGACCACTAGTAGAGGACCGGAGCTTGAAGTGAATTTGCAGCCACCCATGTGAAAGAAAGGGTGAGCTGAGAGTTTATAATATGTGGGTAATTTGTGGGTGTATACTGCATGTAGTGGGCCGGTCTGAGGCTGAAAATGAGTTCCACTCCAGCCCTGGCTGCCACCATTACCTTCAGACAGACGACGCCGCAGTGTCAGGTCCAGACCAGCAGGCTTCAGAACAGCTTCATCCATCGTAATCCTTATCAACACCCCGCGCCGTCCCATAATGCCCACGTCTGGACTGCTGTTCCGTCGTCTGCCTGTTCCATTGCACCCCATCTTGTTGGTGTTGCTGGTGTGCGATGTAAAGAGTTTTGAATTCCAGGTGTTTATTTCTGCAGTGAGTTTCTTTTTGCACAGATGGGTGAATTCGTATTTACGGTTTTTCACTCACTTTGTATATCCGTGTTAAGTGACGTGACAATAAAAGAAATGGTCGCCACAAACGTTTCTAGAAGAAGATGACGCTCAAGCAAAATAAATCACAAAAGAGGGGAAAAATACTGGTTGGAACTTAGTGATCAAGATAAAGGAACAAAGGCTCCATCCACTGTGAGAGCTCTGGTCCCTACATGGAGAACATTTAGGACAATCCCTCACATTGACATCGTGGAGGATGGCTTTTGACTTTGGCTTTGAAATCTTCTTTCCAAATCAACAAATATTTTCTGATCTTCAACATTTTTCTCCTCATAAGTAAGAAGTTCCAAAGTGCTTCATCATCTCTTCGTCTTCCTTATTCCCTTCTCTTTGCTATGCACAATAAGCAGTGTAAGAGTTCCAGTTTATAGCGCCTTGCCTTACCTTCATGATAGCCTCTAACCCTAACCCTGATGGCCTCAATATACACATCAAGTGTGCTGGCTTTGTGCTCCTCCAGTGTGCATCTGAAACTTAAATATTTCTACATTCAAATTCATTTGCTTTCCAAACCCCCTCGTCACTGACAAATTGTCTCTCGATGTTCCATTTTATTTCACTTTTTTTTTTTTCATCTTTTTAAGGTGACGCTGCCTGAAGATCATTGCGCGGTGCATTTGCGCCCTCTTGTGCTCATTCTGTTCATTGCCAGCTAACCCAACTTTGTCCTCTTCACACTGTGACGCTTTGTTTTATTCTCCTCATCCCATTTACTGTCTTTACTATTTCTTCTTCTTCTTCTCTCATTTAAAGTGCACATTTCCTTTGTTACAATAAAGGTCTGATGAGGTCTACCCTTACGTGTGTGCCGTGTCAGTTCCTCACCTAATTTCTGACTCGAATTCTATGGATTTGGTTGAATTTTTACAGACTTTATGGACTTTACGTTGACTGGGAATAACTGAATCTGTGGATCACGGGACGAGACCTACAAACATTTCTTTGTACCTGGCGATCTCGGAGCCTGGGATGTTTGTCTCCTTGATTATATTTTCTATGCTGGTCTGCTCTCAATTCATTTTATTGTGCTTTATGACTATGAACTGATCTGATGTTCACACCCACCTGGCTTGTGGCTCCGGGGTGATCACGCTTGTAATACCAAGCGTTACTTGTTAACGGCTGTATGTTGGAATCTCCAAATCATGCTACCTCCTCTTGCTATGCTTTCTGCTGCTTTGCTATCGCCGCTCATCTGCGCCACCGCACCCCGGCTATCTCACCGGCTCCGCTGTGCTGTGCTGCTTCTCCACTGCTGTCAGATAAGTATTGCTCAGTATCATGCTAAAATACTCTCATGACAAAGTCCTTCATATTAAACAGTTTGTCCAGAGCAAATGGTCTGACTGGAACATCCTTAAAGACACCGGTAGTTTGCGGCACCCGAAATATGTACATCGAGGGTCAGGTCGCCGGCACCGCCGGGCTGTGAATGAAAAGACAACTGGCAGCATTTGCTCAGGAATACACCGTCCTACTCACGGCCCTGGAAATAGAAGTGTCAGTGTGCCTAATTTACAATATGTGAAAATAAACTCAGATCACGGCTCTGTGCAAAATGAAGTCTCATCATCTAATATCGCATTGTTTAACTCGAGATCTCTTAATGGCAAAGCATTGGTGCTGTCAGAACTCATCACTGACACCAAACTTGATATGCTGTGTTTAACGGAGACTTGGCAAAAACCAAATGAATTTACGTCTCTCATGGAGGCGACACCACCTGGTTACACTTTCCTCACAGAGCCTCGTAGCTCAAGACAAGGTGGAAGATTTGCAGCAATTGTCAGAATGGATTTACACATCAAAAGAATCCCAATTGACTGTCCACTGTCTTTCGAGTGTCTGGATCTTAAACTAATAACAGAATCAAGTCCTGTCTCACTCATTGTTCTTTACCATCCTCCAAAATACAATGCCTCCTTCTTATCTGATTGAACTCTTAACCCACCTAAATTCTTACTCTCAGAGAATTATCCTTCTCGGTGATTTCAACATCCATACTGACACTACTACATCCAAACTGAGAAATGAATTCCTATCCTACTGGACTGTTTCGACTCGACACAACATGTTGATTTCCCCCCCCCCCCCCACTCGGGTGGTCATATACTGGATCTGATCTGCACTTCTGGACTATCTGTTACCAACATTCACAGCACTGATTTGGGACTGACCATAAAGCAGCCCTCCTCTTACCTGTAAACATCAAATTTCTTACAGAAACCTTAAAAATATCTGTCCCTCTATCCTTTCTGGATCCATTTCTGATCTTTTACTGTCTTCACCTGTTCCGTCAACACTAGATAGTCTTGTTGACCACCATAACTCAGCCCTTCATTCAGCATTAGATAAAACAGCTCCTTTAAAACATAAGGAGGTTTCCTGTAAGTGTTCAGCTCCTTGGTATAACTCAGAATTGTGATCTATGAAAGCAGCTGGCCAACGCCTTGAGAGAATGTCACGTAAGACTGGCTTCACCGGGCACATCCAGGCTTTCTCTGACCACCAAAGAGCTTACAGAGAAGCACTAACTGCTGCAAAGAACACCCATTATGGCAGAATAATAGAAAGTGGCCACCATAACCCAAGGGTTTTGTTTTCTGTAGTTAATAAACTACTCGAAACTACATCTGGCCCAACTACCTCTTCTACTGAAGTCTGTGAGAAATTCCTCCACTTTTTCCGTAACAAAATTAAAGATCTAAATAATTCAACTAACATAAATACATCATCAGTTTATATCTCTCCCTGTCTTCTCACTCCATCCAGCTCCTTCTCTAAGTTCTCACCAGTCACATCTGCTTTGTAAGATGAGGCCGACTACTTGTGTACTGGACCCCATCCCCAGCACACTACTTAAATCCTGCCTTCATGCCATAATCCCGACTATTACAACAATAATAAACTCATCCCTTGACACTGGCTCTGTGCCACTCACTTTTAAAATTGCTTCTGTAACCCCAATGTTAAAAAAGTCTGTTCTTGATGCTGACAATCTTAACAACGTTCGGCTTATTTCCGACTTACCTTTTCTGTCAAAAGTTCTTGAGCATGTTGTACCTTCCCAGCTCACCAATTACTTAACCTCTAATAATTTGATGGCACCCTTTCAGTCTGGTTTAAGGGTGCAGCACAGCTGTGAAACTGCTCTGCTACGGGTAACCAATGATTTGCTTATGGCAGCAGACTCTGGACAAACCAGCATAATAATTCTATTAGACGTCAGTGCAGCATTTGACACTCAGGTCAGACATGACATTCTACTGTCCAGAATGGAGAACAAGCCACTGGGTATCTCTGGCACTATCCTCCAGTGGTTCAAGTCCTATCTGACTGATAGGCAAGAGTTTGTTAGTCTTGGCAACAGCAGGTCCAGCTCAGTGCCAGCCACACAAGGAGCTCCTCAGGGCTCTGTCCTCGGCCCTCTTCTCTTCTGTATTTATATGGTTCCCCTTGGCCATATTATTCGTAGCTATGGACTGGGTTATCATTTTTATGCAGATGATACTCAACTCTACTTTAATGTTAAAAGTGGAGCTTCATCAGAGCTTTCTCAGCTCACAACTTGCCTCAGTGAAATTAAAACCTGGATGGAGCAGAACTCTTTAAAATTAAACTGCAACAAAACTGAACTCCTGCAAATTGCAACTTAATAAAATGAGCTCCTTCCCAGTCCATCTTGGCGGTGATCTCACCAGACCTGCCTCTACTGCAAAGAATCTTGGAGTCATTTTTGATTCCTCCCTTTCTTATTCCGCCCACATAAATCATATTAAGAAACTTTCTTACTTTCACCTCTGTAACATATCCCGTGTTCGCTCCTTCCTCTCCTTTTCTAATGCTGAGAAACTCATCCCTGCTTTTATCACATCCCACATCGATTATTGTAACTCGCTGCTGGCAGGTGTCCCTTCTAATCTTATATCACAGCTCCAGCTTATTCAAAACTCGGCTGCAAGAGTCCTGACTCGAACCAGCAGCAGCGAGCACATCACACCCATCCTGCTCCGTCTTCACTGGCTCCCTGTGTCTTACAGAATCGAATATAAAATCCTACTAATAACCTACAAAGCCTTAAATAACCTCGCGCCAAACTACATCAGTGACCTTCTCCATAACTATGTGCACCCCACTAAGGTCCTCTGATTCTGGTAATCTTGTTGTGCCCCACACTAATCTACACTCCATGGGTGACAGCAGGACCTTCAGCAGTATAGTGAGTGCCCAGACTCTGGAATGACCTACCGAAATTAATCAGGTCAGCCGACTCCATGAATTCTTTTAAATAATAACTCAAAACTCATCTGTTCAGGAAGGCCTTTAGCTCTGCTTGTCTTTATTAGTCTTCTCTCAGTTTACCTCTCTGTCAAGATGCTCATGTAACCTGTGTGTGTGTGCGAGACCATCAATTATGTTGTCTATTAGGCTTTCTCTGAATTTACTGCCTTAATCTTCTTTATTTATTTATTTGGTTTGTAAAATGCTATATGCTGTATACCCTGGTGTTCTTTCTTAAACTCTGTGAAGTGCCTTGAGCATAGGAAAGGCGCTATATAAATAAAATGTATTATTATTTGCTATTCATTATAAACAATTCGTTTTTGACTTGTTGGTCCAGTCCTTCATTTTTATTTCATATTTCTCTAAACCCCATCAGAGTCACACTGGCAGTTCTCTGTATCTGTGTGGATGTTATGGGGTCTGCTGGAGACGTCCACCTGGTGAGGCCACTTTAAGGGCCACTAATGTCATGGTGGTCAATGCCATCATCATGTTAGCTGAGTCTTGTGGAGAAGAAGGGGAAAGAACCAGCGGGCAGATAAAAAAAAGGGACAGGTGCAGTCATCCATCTGCCCCTCCATCTCTTCATTCAAGGAGTCCATATGAACCAGATATAGGATCACATGAAGCTGAAGTTAATCCTGATCAGAAGGGAAGAACCCTGCCTTGGGTAGGGTGCCAGTCCAACCCAGTACACTCATCAAATATAAGATTTAGGTAAGAGGCTTGGGATAAAAACATTAAGGATTGAGAAAGCATAGAAATTCCACAGATATCACCCAGACTGGGATTTGAACTTTATTTTAATAGAGCTGTGAGGCCCCCATGCTAACCACTGAGCCACACTGAAATGAAAGAAGCTCAACTAAGAAGAGTTTCGGGACCTTGAAGGGGGACGCCTAATGTCCTCTCAGTGGATGTCGGCTCACAGCCATCTGCTCTCATTGTTTTAATGCTGATGACCGCACAGAATGATGACTCAGAGAGCATCAATGGCAGAATATCCAGTGGCAGGGGGCTTCTTAGATATTTAAGAATGAAATAAAAAATGAACTCCAATACATGAAAGAAGACAAGAAGTGACCTGCCAATGACACCAGTCACAGGTTAGATGGTTACAGAGGGCAGATTGTCACACTGGAGTTCTGACCAACCCAAAACCCAGCATAGAGGGGCTCAGTGAAGGTGGCGTTGAACCGGTGGATGAGGGTCATTGTATCTGAGACGCTATAAAAGGACAGAGAGCCAGTGGTGTAGTCCAGATGCAGGCCTATTCTTTGACTGGAGGGGACGCTAATTTCTGTCTTTGTCTCATTGTGCCACACAGAGCAACTAAGACGAGAGCAGGACAAAATCCAGGACTGGTCATTGAAGCCAAGGCGGCACTCATAGCCATTTCCTTGCCTTCTGATTCCTCTATAAGTGACTCCCATCGCTACCCCTTCTCCGCTCCACTTGACCTCCCAGTAACAGC
Source organism: Polypterus bichir lapradei (assembly GCA_026402145.1). Lineage (NCBI taxonomy): Eukaryota > Metazoa > Chordata > Cladistia > Polypteriformes > Polypteridae > Polypterus > Polypterus bichir. The sequence goes on from JANRMT010049829.1 coordinate 5,436,714, forward strand.
GAGTCCCACTCAGCGCCTCTTGACACAGAACTTGGAACCACCAGTCGAACCTGTCAGGATGATCAGGACATGGGGACACGATCCCCCGAAATATCACTTTCTTGTTCCTCTCGGACAGGTGAAGCCACGCGTTTGCTGTGTTGGGGTCCAAGGTGAGCGGACAGAAGTCTGAAAGGAGAGACAAGAAAACAAATCAGCTGTCATGGTGACACAAGAGGAGCAGAGCACCAAACACTTTGTGACCTCCATGAATCTCCGAGTGTCACATGACTGCCATGTGCTACGTTTGAGTCAGGGCCTAACCCCGGGCTGGCGTCCAGAAATCTCGTTTATTTTTTTTTTAATGGAAATTATTTAGTTTTTGTATGTCAAATTATCTTCTGCTATGTTCTTTGTCTATTGTGGGTGGTTCCCCAGCAAGGTGGGACCACCAGCACATAACTGTGGCAGACTGCCCTCCGCCCTGTGAAGGCTGACGAATGAGCCCAGTCCCTTGCAGTTCATTGAATGTGCTGACAGTGGTGCGTTTGTGTGATTTCGACACAATTGACTGATTGTTCTGTGCTTTTGTGAATTTTTCTGGTTTCTTAACATTCTTCTTTGTTTTTGACTTCACCTTCTGAATTTGTGTATCAGGACATTGCTGCTATGGAGTTAGGATTATTTAACTCTGAGAAATTAGGGGCATATACCACTCTGGGTGTGTACCCTTTAATCCCCAACCTGTCCGAAGATGAGGTGATTGTCACTATGGGGTTAGGTTTAGGGTTAAAGTTAGAGTTGGGGTCTTTGTTAGGCAACTTCTTTTTAGGAAGTAAAAATGTGAGGTTTGATTACACAATGGGCGGTCGGAAAATCGAGAGTCCACCTTATGAGAAGGATTTAAGAGTCGTAGTGGACTATCAACTGCCAGACAATGTTGAGAAGCCATTTAGAAGGCTAACAGAATGTCAGGTTATATAGCGCCTTGATGTGTGGTGTACAAGTCACAGGAGGTTCTGCTCAAACTTTATAACACACCGGTGAGGCCTTATCTGGAGTCCTGGGTGTAAGTTGGGTCTCCATGAAGACACAGCAGCACAAGAGAAAGTCCAGCGAAGAGCGACAAGGCTGATTCAGGACTACAGATGAAGAGTTATGAGGAAAGATTAAAAAAGCTGAGCCATTACAGATGATGAAGAGGAGATCTGATTGAAGTGTTTAAAATTACGAAGGGAATTAGCACAGTGGACTGAGACGGAGACTCATCAAGAACTCGGGGACACAGTTGGAAACTTGTAAGGGTGAATTTCTGTTATAATACATTTTTCTTTAATATTTTATGTCACTGTCCTGAACAACACTGTTAAAGTCTCCATTCACATGTGTATGCTGTTTGGCATACAGGGGCTCAGCATTTAGAATTGCCAACCAAGCATAGACTAGATAGCCAAAGACAACTGGAGGATTGTATACTCAGCTTAAACACAGAGTCCTCTGTCAGTACAAAATCTTCTTTCCGTGTTGGGAGAATGAGAACCGGCATGTAAGCATTATGATATTTCTGTATTTTGTGGAGGAGGAGTTGAGCCCCTACCTGCCCTTGTTTGGAGACAGTGAAGACCAGCAAGTGAAGCAGACAGTATTAAAAGGCTTGGACAACAGCCAAACCCTTTGAAGCAAGTGTCGGCAAAGTCCGAAAACCCTCTCAGCGTGGGGATGAAAAATGGCAGACTGTGTAGATCCTGATTCCCACCTGGATAAAAGTCTTTGTCATATGCTTCACGTCTGTAACTGCGTCAACCGTCAGTAAATGTAAGCTAAAGTATATTTTTCTCATGTGATTCTTGTACTGTCGTAATCACGGTGGGAGGGATATCACCTTTTCTGTCATATTACTATATTGTTTAGTTAGTTAATGTATCGCAATTTCAAAAGAACACATTTCCGGAGAGCTAATGCCTCTTAAGAAAACAATTTCACACAAACATTAGGAAGTTTCTCTTTACATAGAAAATCACAGACACTTGGAATAAGCGACCAAGTTGTGTGGTAGACAGTAGGACTTTAGGGGCTTTCAAAACTCAACTTGATGCTATTTAATAAGAATGAAGAGGATAGGACTGGCAAGCTTTGGTTGGGCTGAATGGTCTGCTCTCGTCCAAATTGTTCTAATGTTCCTCCTTTCCTTTATGTGCTCCTCTGAGACATTTTCAAAAATTAATTTCTATAGATTCTAGAATCTTTCTTTTTTGTGACTGACCAGGGTTTGACACAGTTATCCCCCTCTAGTGGTCATTTTGAAGATGTTTTGAGATTATTGCGCTTAGGACTTTTTTACCACAGTGTTTCTCAACCATTGAGGTGGTATTGTTTATCGTGGGGGTGGATTGCGGTGGGCCACTACTCCGACCGTCATGCTTGACCCCCCCCCCCCCCAATCACTTTGACAATTGCACTCGATTCATCAAAGGGGACCCCTCCCTGGTGGGTCAGGAGATCCGTATATGAAAAAAAAGTGGGTGGTGACACCACTGTTGTGCTACGTAACACTCACTGACTAAATGATCCCATTTTAAATCAAATATCGAAGCTCAATTAAATGATTGATATTCATGATGTGGCAGACGACCAGGGATCTTGCCCAACCGTGACGCCTGGAAGAGGGTCGGACCACGGGAGGAGCAACGTTTTTCCCTGGGTGTAGGATGGGAGCCCCTTGGATTCCATCAGGGCCACGGAAAATGAGCTGAGGAGCTTAACCCTGTCAGGACCCATGGCCACCGCCAGTGGGCACCTGGACGGTCCTGGAGTCCTGGAGGACAGCACTTCTGCCACACTAGGAAGTGCTGCCGGAAGACCATCACTGAACACCGGGAGCACATCTGGGGCGGAGTTGGGAGGAGGAAGACGAAGCTTGTGAGAGAGGAGTGGAGGTGGCTGAAGGAATAAGGACTGAGTTAGTGTGAGGTTTGTGCACTGTCGTTGTGTTGTGTGTTGTGTCGCAAAATAAAGTGTGTGTTGTAGATATCTGGAGTCGTGTCTGCCTGTGGCCAGACTATCTTTTACAACGATTTAACATCAAAGTGCTGAGAGTCAGAAGTGTGGTGGTCCAGAGGACCAGCAGCGGGCAGCACCTCAGTGGGGTCCTGAGAGTCAGCTGTGTTGGGAAGAGTGAGGAGCGAAACAATTTCAATTCACGCACAGTGACAGCTGAAGTTTGTTTCTCTGGCGATTTAACAATGATGGAGATTTTAAAGCTTTTTCATACTCGGGATCCCATTTGTTGCCCAAGTTTGTTCACATTCAAGAAATTCAACTCTCCTACTATAGTCACCGGAGAGACAATTGAGCAGTAAACAACTGAAATTAATCAAAGAGAAAGAACGCACAAACATTCATGCGGAGTGAAAGGCAGGGCAGGACATTCTGAACCCCTGAAGTCAGTCAGCTGGGGCGTCCATGGAGTTTTGTCCATCTAGTGTGTTTATTTACACTTCCAATGGTCCATGGTGAACACTTATGGCCGCCTATCCTCGTTACACCACAGGACTCCTCTCAGGGACAGTAAACCATAAAAATCTCCATTTTTGATGACTTGCATTTAACAAAAGTAGAACAAGACTCACATTGTCCAAGTCCATTTCTACTGCTCAGATCCTGTGGGCTGCTTCCTGAAGTGTTGACACCTGAGGAAAAATAAAGACAGAATGTCAGCCTTGAGTGCTCAGGACATGCCGGGCAGCTTCTTCTTCAAGCAATGGAGGTCACACTACCCACCAGCCTCACTGCTCAGCAAAAATTCCCACCCACTGATCTCCCGGAGTTTCCTCTTCAGATCAGACAGGTTCATCCTCAGACTCTCTGGAAGGACAAGTTCATTAACAGAGGCCTCGGGTGAGTCCTGATCTTCAGGGGGGAGACTGACAGATGAGTACATCTACATGAAGAAGAAAGGAGAACATAAGACACAGCAACCCGTATGTCAAAGAGGCCTACTGGTGTCCTTCAGATTCTCAGTCTCACCTGGAGGAAGTGGATGTGATCGTCTGTCTCTGAAAGCTCGGCAAGCTCAGCGTGTGTCCTCCTCAACTTTCTGATCTCCTTTTCCAGTTGCATCATGAGCCGTTCAGCCTTGCGCAGTTCTCTGTCCTCGTGATCTCTAATCAGATCGAGGCCCACTGACCACAGACTCAGAATAGGAACAAAGGTCTCCTCAAAGTCCTTCACTTCTGCCTCCGCAGTGCTCTGATTAGAAGGAAGCAGAACAGTGATGAGAGGAACAGCCGAGGTTCATTTGATGTACAGTTTCATGACGGCGACGCTAAAATCTGTAGTGAACGCGATTTCACAAGTGCGGAACGTGAACCTCACTAGAAAGAGCATCTTTGGGGGCACTAAACACTTTTTTGCTCCCTAAAGCCTCACTTACACTTCTGCATCCCACCAGTCAAGTAAGATCAGTTTAATGGCTCTCGTTCACGTCACCAGTGAGGAGCACAGTGCAATTTTAAGAACAGGACATGCTGAATATCTGCAGGAAGACACACAACACAGGAAGCCCACCACTTGTCGATACCCAGCAACTGGCCTTTCCTGTGTCTTGAATCCTTCTGATGAGGCTGACGTTATGGAGAAAAGCACCAAGAGTCTTTCAGGTCTCCAACTCATCTTTAGGATTGTGATCGTCAAAATTGTTATCATAACTGGCAAAGTGGGCATCACAGTACCAGAACAACAACCGCACATGGCTGACAGCTCAGTGACCCGTCTACACTCAACAGGAAATAACTCAACAAAACTTTGTCACTTCGTGTTTAAAGAACAAATATTAAAGTGACAGGCAGACACGTGCAAAATGAGTGCGGAGAAGCCCTTCCAGGAGCTAAACACCTTTCCTCCTCTGTCAGTTTTCAGATTTTCACTGTGAATTTCACTGTGAGCTCAATCTCACGCAAATCACAGGCTCAACACTAAATTTTAAATTAAACTCAGTCCACAATATCTTAAAGGTGCTGTAAAACATGGAGATGCTCATACAGGGTGAGACAAAAAGAAGTTAAACATTTCAAACGTTTATTCTACAAAAACGCTACAAGATCAAATAAATGTCATTACAGAAATAAGAAAGGGTACACAAAATCGATTTTTTTTCGATGTGTTTTAAAAATTATGTCTCAGGGTGGTGGCCATCGTTAGCGATGCACTCTTCGAGACGATTTCTAAACACTCATATGACCCGTTTGGCCGTTTCAAGGGGAATAGCAGAGATTTTGTGGCGAATAGCGTCCTTGAGGGTTTTTGAGGTCGTTGTGTGTGTGTATACCTTGAGAAGAAGTCACAAAGCACAAGATCAGGTGAACGTGAAGGCCACCCAACATCATCGCGCTGGGAAATCAACTTCCCTGGAAACATCTCCCGCAAAAAGCATCCACCACATCCATCTCTTCCAGTTGGGGCCACAAAATGTTCTCTAGCATTTCAGTGTAATGTCCTGAAGTGACGGTGACCGTTGCTCACCATCCTCAAAAAAGTAAGGGCCTACAATGCCAAATTATGCAACGGAACACCAAACTGTAACACCTTCACTGTGGAGGGGTCTCTGATGAAGTTCATGAGGTGTTGGTTTCAGCCAAGTATCGAAAGTTTGACTTACTAACACAGCCATTCAAATGGAGCCTTGTCACCGCATGTGACAATGGCATCTCGATGAAGGGTATGCAGAATGTTCGCACACAACTCTCTACAGCTCTCCCAGTCTCTCTCAGTGAGGTCCTGCGCTACCATCATTTCGTACGGATGGTAATGAAGGTCCTCAAGCAAAATCAAAGACGTGTTGGAACTGCCTGAGGCAGAAGTGCACTGAACCTCTAGGAGACGGCAAAATGGATGCCCTCACAGCTTGCATTTTTTCAGGCGCTCGTACAGTCCAAGGACAGCCTGGAGATTTTCTTTCTAAATTTAATCACCCACTGAAGAATTGTTTTCCGATCTGGGACGTTTGGAGGAATGCTGACGTGCGTTTGGATGGCACATTGTATAGTGATGATGGATTCGTTGTTTTTAAAGAACGTTTCGAAAGCACGGTGTGCACCGGATCAAGACAGGTGTCCTACTGAAAACTACAAGGGATCACCTAATCACAGGACCACCACCCCAACCCACTCGTGTGATGACTTTGAGAAATGTGGTACTTTGTTTTGCCTCACGCTGTATTAACACAGAAGAGAACGGAAATGTCAAAGGATAAACTTAGAGAGCAAAGGGATGGAAAAATAGAATGGAAAACATCAGGGGCAGCTTTCTCTTTATATATTACAAGTTTTGAAATTCTAATTGAACACTTTCCAGGTGGGCATTGAAAACGTCAACATAAAACGTTTAAGAAGGCTAAATAGCGAAGGAAAAGTCGCCTAGGATGTAATGTTTAGTTTTATCAACTAGATGGCAGTAAAAACTGACATTCATCTTCCTCACAGTATGGCATCAAATCTCAGAGTCATAAAGTGAATCCTCTTTCCAGGATGTTTGGTGAGTTGTTGACGACTCCGACGCTGCACCGTGAAGTTAAAGAAAGTTACTAAGAGCGTGTCAGCCATGTGTGTTGGGGTGAAAGTAAGAAATAAGCACACGCTTTATGCTGAGATAAAATAACCAGTGCCTGTGTGCTTGTATGGGATACAAAATAACCAACTGGAACTTTTTACTTTAGTACGACTATAATCTGCGTTACATTAACTTCATGGTATTGATAAGAGTAGCCTCAGTGATGGGTAATAAAACCGTTGACAAGCCTATTCTGAGCTCTAGTTGGGGTGGACGGACATCGCCCCTCATTATACAGAGTGGGCAGTCAGTACTATTAGATGGCGATGAGCTGTGGGGTGGACCCCCTTGGTCTCTGGAGCGCGCACCCCTTCAGTAGCACAAACAGCGCCCCTTTGTGTGTACACCATGTACTTAACAGAGCGTGCGACACTTGGTGTATGGAGGACTTTTACTTCCATACACAGCGTCCTGCAGGCAGCAACGCCCACTCAGTATCATCAGAGGTGATGGTCCCTGTCAGTGTCTGAAGTATGCACCCCTCCTCCAACTTTTATAAATGGTGCCCCTCAGATGACAGTGTCCTAACAGTGTCACCTAACAGTGTGATTGGCTCTGTTGACAAGTTGTCCTTAAGATGAATCTGAATGAGATGTCGGGACAGTTGAACTGTTAGCTAAACAAACGGGTTTCATGGACTGATTGGTCCCCCCTTGTTTGTTAAATTTCTTTTGTTTCTTCTGCCATTAGTCACATTTTTTGCACGATGCACTTCGGATTGGTTCTCAGTGTCCTGCTGTTCTACCAGTTCTTTCAAACAGAGCGGCCTCATCAAGGTGCTGTAGAGAAGATAGGCCTTGAGGGCACTTTCTATGACATCGCTGTCAAGCACGCCAGTGTCCCAATGATCACGAGCTTCACAGCTGGCTTAAGAAGAAAAGATTCGGCAACTGCTGAAGGTGAACCACCTGAGATCAGGTTGTATGTTTTTAACTCCTAGTGCCTGATGGGACTCGGTTCACTGTGACCACCAAATGTTCTCCAACTCGAGCAAGTCACCAGCGGGTTAGGGGGTCACTTTCCTGCCTATTCCAGGTCCTGCTTTTCTGCAGGCCTCACAGAGGTGGAGAACTGGATGATGGTGAAGAAGAAAGTGAATGACTGTAAGCCATAGCCCCAGAATGCATTTCACCTTCTCATTATGGCTTATTGGTTGTAGACTGAGGGGAAAAAATTCAAAGTGAGCTGTTTCAAGTTAAATGTAAAGGGCTCAGAGAGTCTGAAGGTCTTCCGAATCCACTGGGACAACATGCAAAGTGCACTTAAACAGCTTAGCATGGCCTGCATTGGGAAGCTTTGAACGGCCTCATAGCCTCGGAATGATGGCGGGTGTTTAGACTTCATAAGGCCGTTTCTTGTATGTTTTCCTCAAGTACTTTGAGTAATAAAAAGGATGTTGACTTTTTCATCTGACTAAGAAATCCGTTGACAGCCTCAATGAAAATAAAAATCAGCCTCAAAGGAGTTAAAGGTCTAATATTTTGCTGTGGATATTCATATCTTAATTCTTAGGTTATATCATTTTATTTTGTGTCTTTGAGTAAAATCTTTATATTATGTATTGCCACACGCATGCGTTTGGGAGACTCAGCTTATGGGCTCAGATTGATGCAGTTACTGTGGCTGGTGCAAAGTCCAAGAAAGAACTGATTTAGAGATGCAAAGATGGCGGTCTTAAAACCCGGGACCGGAAGTGATGTCATCATAGGTGCCAGAACCTGGTGGGATTTCCTGTGAATGGTCTGCAGAGGACTGAAAGAGAAAGTCAGTGCCCCTCACTCCCCCCTGGTCTGGCGTGGAATTTCACTAATCAGGCCCATTGGCTGCGTCCCATTCGCATGTGTGTGACAGGAGGATCCTCCCAAACCTTTGATGGTGTTTGTGTCCTTATTTTACAATATAAACTTTTCTTTTCCTTATTTCACAATATACTTGACATTAATTTCTTTCATTTCTCAAGGTGAAGAGGACACAAGACTCACCCTAATCCTCTCTGCTGTCTCATTCATCTCCACCAGTTTGTTCTGTTTCTCCTCAATTCTCCTTCTCATTTCAGCCTTTGTGTTTTCCAGGTCACCCTGTGAGGAGACAAAGTAAGGAGACATCTGAGGAAAGAGCAGAGAAGGAAAAGTGAAGTCCAGCAGGGAAAGAGAAGGACAGAAGGAGGACGAGTTAGGAAAGCAGAGAAAGTGGATGACATCTTGTCTTAGACCTTACACTCCAGATTGTAACCTTAGATCTTCAAATGAGTGTCTACTTAGAATTCTAAGAGCAAAACTTAAAAGAAGTGGTGAGGCGGACGGCCTTCTGCTGTTATGCACCTAAAATCTGGAATAGCTGACTGATAGAAACTCGCCAGGCTAATACGGTGGAGCACTTTAAAACACTGCTGAAAACACATTATGTTAACATGGCTTTCTCATTGCTTCATCTTAGTCTAATCCTGATGCTCTGTATATTCAATTAATAATCATTATTATTCATGGTGGCTCCAAAATCCGTACTAACCCCTACTTTCTCTTCTGTTCTTTTTCTGGTTTTCTATGGTGGCGACCTGCACCACCACCACTTAATCAAAGCACCGTGATGTCCCTACATTGATGGATTAAAGGCTAGAAGTCCACATGACCGTCATCATCAAGTTCTTCCATGAGATCCCTGAATACCATGAGAACTGATTGAGGTTATTTATGTCAGGTAGAATGCCTAGAGGGGTCTGGGTGGTCTTGTGGCCTGGACATCCTGCAGATTTTTTTTTTTTTGTTTTTTCTGTCCTCCCTGGCCATCAGACCTTACTTGTATTCTATGTTAATTAGTGTTCCCTTATTTTAATTCTTATTTATTTTGTTTTTTTTCTCTTTCTTCATCATGTAAAGCACTTTGAGCTCCATCATTTGTATGAAAATGTGCTCTAGAAACAAATGTTGTTGTTGTTGTTGTTGTATCTTGGAGATGAATGTGTGAGGACTGTGGATGACTGAACAGAAACAGACCACTGGAATAGGTGGAATAAGCCATTTCAAGTTACAATAATGACAGAAGAGCAAAAGGGAGGAAAAATCTGACATCAGGAGAAAAAAGCTTTGTGTAGACTGAAAAACAAGAAATGAAGGGAGGAAAATGACAGAGAAAGTGAGCTGAAGATTAAGAATATTGTAAGGGTTAATGTTACTGTCTGGTGATGTCAGTGTGTGAAGACATAGGAGTGGTGGGGGGAGCGACGGGGGCTTCAGGAGAGTCCACTGTCATCTGTGATGGCGATGATTAGAAAGGAACTTAACTGAATCTGACGTCATAGACTAAGAGCTGAAGGAGAAGAATGTGAAAAGTGCATACGACATGGAGTGTAAGCTCCCTTAGAATGTGTTCTTTAAGAATTGTGGTCTTACTAAAACCATATATTGGATTTAGATCCTTAATATTCAATAAAGGAAACCAGAGGAATCACATAAAACCATTTCTAAATTGCTATAAATTTACTTCAACATATTAAGGTATGCAACAGGTGGATTGACCCCTTAGTTCCTCATAAAAACAGTTGACCGATAATTTGACTCCAGTGACTGAACACGGCCAACTCCTCCTCTTCTTCTTCTTCTTCTTCTTCTTCTTCTTCTTCTTCTTCTCCTCCCAATTCCATGTGGGGTCGATGTGCTTGATCAGCCTTCTCCTTACAGCTCGGTTCTTCACTTCCTCTCCCCAGTCCACCCCTTTTCCTTCAGATCTTCTTTTAATGTATCCATTCACTTCCATGTTGGCCTCCCTCATTTTCTCATCCTCTTTACTTCCATTCCTGTCACTCTTTGGCCTACATATTTACTGTCTATCCTCGTCACATGTCCATACCACTTACCAGCCTGCCTTCTTGTACGTTCTTAGATGTCTCTCCCACTTTTGTTGTACCTCTGATTGATTGTCTCATTTCTCATTCTGGCCTTCTTTGTAACTCCATACATCCATTGTCCTTTCTACCACAACTAAGTTCTTCTCCTGCCCATGTCTCAGGTCCATACATCATTACTGGCCTTACCACTGTATTAACCTCATCTCAGTCATTTGCCTTCATTCTCTGATCACACAATACTCTTAACACCATCTTTGAATTGTTGTGGATTATCTCTCTCTCTCTCTCACTCTCTACAGTAATTTTCCATCTTGAGCTACTGCTGATCCTAGATATTTAAACTTCTCCGTTCTTTTCAATAGCGCTCTGCAGGCCAACTACTGAGTCCAGATCATAAATAAACCTAAAATTTTCTGTCTAAAATCCACCATCTTCCAACGCCCTTCTCCGTTCTTCCCACTTCTTCCCTCCTGTTTTTTGTTACACATGTCATACACACGTGCGCATGGGAGGCAGCTAAAGGGTCTGAATGAGAGTAGACCCATGCCAGACCAGGGGTGGCGGAGTGCACTGACTCGATTTCTCTCTGATGAAATCACTTCTGGTTCTGGGCCCTCTGACGTCACGTCCAGGTCCGAGCCTATAGAGAAAGATCCTTCCAGTTCCGGCCCCTTTGACATCATATCCTGTATGGGCCTTTAAAACCACCATCTTACCACCAGTCGGACAGTTCTGTATTGGACTCTGACTTGTGCACATCTTTTTTTTTTTTATTTGTCACATACATAGTTATACAGATCAACACGCAGTGAAATGCATCTTATTGCATACCCCTTGGGGTCAGAGCACAGGGTCAGCCATTTTACAGCACCCCTGGAGTGCCTTGCTCAAGGGCCACAGCAGAGTAGGATCTCTTTTGGCAGTGATGGGGATTCGAACCGGCAACCTTCGGGATGCCAGCACAGATCCTTAGCCTCAGAGCCACCACTCCGCCTTGGCAATCTATTTTTGTAAAACCCAGTTGCAGCCAGGGATAATACACGAGTGGCTGTCCCAAACCTTTTTATGACTTTTGAGTCCACTTCTTGTCACACACACAACACAATGTCATCCGCACAAAGCCTGCACCAGGTGGTTGGTCTTTCATCCCACAAGTCAGCACATCCATACCCAGGTCAACAAGGCAGGAAAATAAAGAAGATCCCCAGTGCCGACCAGCTCTAGCTGGTATCTTGTCAGTTACCCCGAAATTGATTGTAACTCAAATCCTCATCTTCAACAGTCCTTATATGCTTCTCTGGTACTCCTTACTCTTTCATGGACCCCTTGACTCAAAACCTTTAAACCTTAAAATGAGAGGGAAGTCATCTCCTCAAAATATCCAGGAGGACACAACACCTCAAGTAAAGGAAACTCCAGAAAAAATGAGCAAAAGAAGTTGTTGAAACTTTCCAAGAAAATCTACAGGATTACAAAGCTACACAGAGAACTTTTGGAATAGAGCAGAGTCTTCTCAGAAAAAGCTAACCTGCTAACAGCAACAACTCGCTCAAGAAGTGCCACAGGATACTAGAAGATCATCCAAAGAAGCCTCAGCTAAGGTCAGAGTTTATTACCACAGGAATATTAAAGGACAGTGGAAAACTGGGATTCATGGGAGAGGAGCAAAGGCAAAACTGTATGCTATTCAAGAGGAGTTTGACAAAGACATTGAAACTGATGGGTTTGTATGTAAAAGGCAAGACGGAAACTCAGCTTAAGGTAAGCAGTCAGGCAGCTGGTTCTGCTTATCTGCACACGTCAGGGTGGTCCTACTTCAAAGCACGATAAACATACTGACATTTGAAGACTCACTGCATAATGAACTAATAATAAGCAAAATCAACAGAAACATCCATCCATCCATCCATTATCCAAATTACTATATCCTAACTACAGGGTCACGGGGGTCTGCTGGAGCCAATCCCAGCCAACACAGCGTGCAAGGCAGGAAACAAACCCTGGCAGGGAGCCAGCCCAACATAAGGCACACACACTCTCACACACACACACACACACACACACACTAGGGACAATTTAGGATCGCCAATGCACCTAACCTGCATGTCTCTGGACTGTGGGAGGAAACCCACACAGACACGGGGAGAACATGCAAACTCCGCACTGGAAGGACCCGAGAAGCAAACCCAGGACTCCTAACTGAGAGGCAGCAGCGCCACCCACTGCACCACCATGCTGCCCTCAACAGAAACAACATACAAATAAGACACAAAATTAGCAAAAATAACAATAAAACACCAAAATATAGAGTACATCAATACCCAACAACCGCTCTATCTCTGTTTCGTTTTATTTTATTTCCGTCTGTTATTGGATGCAACTGAGAAGGCAAATTTCATGTTTTTGTACGTAAACAGGACTAAACAAAAAGCTGGAACCTTGAAGCAGAACATCAAGAACATCAGACCAAGCATCTGAAAGTGTGAGTGTGACGGTGTGGAGAGCCTTTGGAAGATTTGCTGTTATTGAAGGTGGAGTTCTGCACTCTTCCAGAGTGTGGCGCTCACAGAGCTGCCAATATGTCTGAATTAAAAGCAATTCAGCAAGGAAGAGCGGGTGCCTCATGCCAAATTATAGAAAGAGTCTTGTTACAGGTGCTGACACGGAAGGTGCTGAAAACAAGTACTGAAACTCAGGGGGCAATTACTTTTACACAGGAGTGATATGGATATGAGATAACTTGGCACTTTGGGTAAAGTGAGTCATGACTGTTGTATTGACTCAGGTTTGTTTCCTCTAATATTGTATTTTGTCTGAAGGTTTCAGACCATTCATTGTGTGAAATATGCAAAACAGATTTGCTGAGGACGGGGCATATACTTTCTCACAGCACCGTAAAAAACTAAATTAAACAATAATTAATAACAAAATGCAACTGATAATATGTAAAGAGCAATCAAAAATCTAAATAAAATGAAAACATCTGAGCCAGTGAGGAAATTTAGGTTATTTCCTAACATTTTTTTAATGACATGATGGTCAGCATGTTGGCCTGTGCAGAAGTTCATCTCCAGTCCTGACTGCCATTCAAGTCTTAAAGACATGTTTGTTCTCCCACCATTTTCCTCCCATCACAGTACATTTTGCCCTATGATGAACTGAGTGATAACAGCGAAAGCCAGCAGGGGCTGAGAACTCAAGATGTCTCAAAGTCTGTCCTTCTTGTATCTTTGCAGGACATTCTTTGAGCAGATCCTAGAGGACCCCTCACTCTGAGAAGGACTTTAATAAAACTGAGCCCTTTAAGACCACAGTAAGACCTCACTGTCTACGACGCCATCTCCTTCACCAGACTAACCTCTACCACTCCTAGCCCTACCCTTACCTGTCGCTCCGCTCTCTCCAGCTCAGGTGTCACCGTGTCATGGCTCTTATGTTCAGTCGCCGCACACATCGAGCAGATGCAGGTCTCATCGGTCCTACAGAAGATTTCCAGAACTCTCTGATGTCTTGTGCAGATTCTCTCGTAGAGGTTTCTAATCGGCTCCTTCAGATTGTGTGTCTTCAGCGCTTCAGAGACCCTGTGAGGTTGAAGGTGAGTCTCACAATAGGAGGCCATGCAGGTCAGGCAGGTCTTCACGGCGCTCAGTTCAGGCCCAGGACACACGTCACAGAGGACAGAGCCAGGCCCCATGTTGCTCTGAGATGTCGAGTCAACAGTGTCCATGTCTGTCAGTGTCTCTCTAATCTGCACTCAGAACTGCTGTGGTCCCCTCCCGAGTCTGAATATTCCCAGTAACCTATAATATAGTCCAGACAGAAGCTGAATTTAATATTTGGCCGACCGGCTTCCTCAAAACCTCCAGACACACTGAGAAAGACGACTGATCAGCAGACAGGGTGCTTCCTGGTGCTTCCTTTATAGATGAGATCTGGCCTGGCACACCCACATGGGCCGTACCTCTGAAGAAATGGAGGCTCAACAAGCAGCACACCTCTTTGAGGGCATAAAGACACACCTGCAGTCACGGTGACTATAAATAATTAGAGCTTCATTGTCGTTTATAGAAAAATCTTTACTGTCAAGTTGTCTCTCATTCCATCTCATCTGTGACATAATTACTCCGGTCAGGATGGCTGAAGCCTACATGGGCCCTTATGGCCGACTTATTATTAAATGTAATATCCGCTAATCCCAGGCGTCAGATCTACCGTGAAGATCATCTGCACTCAGGACGGTTGTGAAGCAGAGTCAGGACAGAAGCTGACGAGCTGCCTCAGGGGTCCTGATCGGCAGGCAGGGAAGGTGAGCTGCTTCCTTCACAGAGGAGATTAAGCCTGACACTCCACACCAGCGTTACTTCCGAAGACGTGAGAGCTAAACAAGCGAAAAATCCCTATGAAGGCCTACGAGTAAGCAGACCAGTTGTGATGGCGGGTCTCCAGTGTACCACACTATTAGTGTACAAACTCCTTTGTGACAGACAGCTGAAGCCTCCATGGGGCCTTACGGCCATTAAATTTGGATTAAAACAATTTGAACTCTCGACTTCTAGGAAAGTCTTGTAAGTGATAACTAAGATACACCAGGAGCTGCTCTGAAGTCTTGTGGGCACCTCGATAGAACTTTTTGGGGGGTTTAAATACATTTTTATCTCTCCCCTGTTATACCGTAGATCATTTGTGAGCAGTGTTTTTACATTAATAGTTTAGTTTTGGGATAAACACAAATATATCTGCTGCCGTAGCTCTGCAGCCTGACAGTAAGGAGACCGGAGTTCACATCCTGAGTGCAGTCCATCTGAGCGACTTTGGTTACTCACGATAGGCAGAACAGCAAGGAATGCTGTCCACATGTTGTTATCTGTTCCTCAGCCAATGTTGTTTGTAGTGATGGCCGAGAAAATGGAGATGACAAAGTTCCTAAAGTGGTAGACTTCAACAATAGCAATCAATATAAAACTGCAAATGAAAAAAATTATTTATGTGACATAATCCAGCTGTCAGGTATCCAGTTGTTTGCTCACAACATTCCAAACACATGCATTTTGTTAACATCTTGGTAAATTCCAGAAAATCTTCTCATGAAGGACTGAGGAGCCCATGCAAATGGAATTGAGCTTCTGAATTAAAGACCCAGCTCTCCTCTTATTCATTGAATTGACCTTCTCTGAGCAGAAGAACCTTAGATGTGCACAAATATGAGGCTGACTTTCGACTTTCATTATAACGTCTCTCCTTGGTTGTCTTTAAAAATGAATTTCTAGCTGTACAGTGGGCTCAGAAAGTCTTCAAACCCTCTTAAAACTGCCAGTATGTCTGAACCAAAAGCAGCACTGCTGATACCAAGTTATAGAAAGTGTCCAGCTGTGATTCCTGATGGTAGAGGTGCTGCGACCAAATGCTGAAGCTGTGGGTGGTCGGGGTGTTGGACAACATGGCTCCTTGAACAAACAGCGTCATGATTATTGTGCTCGCTCATGTCTGCTTCCTCTAATAGTGAATTTTGTCTGAAGTTCTGCCCCATTCATTGTGTAAAATATGCAGCAACAGAGAAGGACTGTAAAAATAAACCAAAATAATTAATAACAAAATCCATCCATCCATTCATTACCCAACCCGCTATATCCTAACTACAGGGTCACAGGGGTCTGCTGGAGCCAATCCCAGCCAACACAGGGCACAAGGCAGGAAACAAACCCTGGGTAGGGTGCCAGCCCACCACAGATAACAAAATCCATCCAGTAATATTTAAAGGACAATAAAAAGATTTTTAAAAAATGAAAACAAGTCAGAGCCAGTGATACAGGCCTTTCCTAACATTTTCTTAATGACATGGTTCTTCTCAGTCCTAAAGACATGTTTGCTGTCCCACCGATTTCTTCTTATCACATTTCAGTTTACTTTCCTGGTAAACTGAATGAGAACAGCAAAACCCAGCAAGGTCCGAGAACTGTAGACATCTCCATGCCTGTTCTTCTGCTGTGTTTGTAGGAACCTCATTCAGAAAGGACAAACCCTAGAGGACAACACACTCTGAGAAAGAAGGTCATGAAACCCAACCCTTTAAGACCACAATGACACCTCTCCTCTCCCCAACATGATCTTCTCTTCCCAGTTAACACTTCTGGTTCATACTTACCTGTTTCCTCGCTCTTTCCTCATCCAGTGTCACCAGGTCATGACTCCTATGTTCAGTCACCACACACATTGTACAAAGAAAGCTCTTGTCAGTCCTACAGAACATTTTCAGAACTTTGTAATGTCTTGTGCAGATTCTCTTTTCAAGATTTCTAATCGGCTCCTCTAGTTTGTGTCTCTTCAGCGCTTCCGCTCATAGCAAAAGCTAAATCCCTTATAACTCCGCAAGAGGCTGAAAAGTTAGTTTTGCTTTCAGTCGACTAGATTACTGTAACGCACTCCTCTCAGGACTACCCAAGAAAGACATTAATTGGTTGCAATGAGTGCAGAATTAGGCTGCCAGAAACTTCACACACCAGTCTTAGCATTGTTACATTGGCTACCTGTGCCATTTAGTACTGACTTTAAAATGCTGCTAATGGTTTACAAAGCCTTAAATAATCTCGCTACGTCCTTCCTGTCACCTTACACTCCAAATCGTACCCTTAGATCTTAAAATGAGTGTCTGCTTAGAATTTCAAGAGCTAAACTTACAAGAAATGGTGAGGTGGCCTTCTGCTGTTAGGCACCTAAAATCTGGAATACGAGTTTATTGATAGAAAAACAGGCTAATGTGGTGGAGCACTTTAAAAAACTGCTAAAAACTCCATTAATTTGTAATGGCTTTCTCATAGCTTCATTTTAGTGTATCCCTGTTAAGCTATATGTGCATTAAATTATCATTTTCATCATGGCTGTGCAGCCCGTACTACTCCCTACTATTCTCTGCTGTTCTTTGATGATTTGCACCTCCACCACCTGATCAGGGCACCATGCAGTCCTTACATTGATGGATTGAAGGCCAGAGGTCCGCATGCCCACCATCATCAAATTCTTTCATGTGAAGCCTGAATGCCATGAGGACTGATTTACTTCATTTATGTTAGGGGGGCTGGGTGTTCTCTTAGCCTTGGAACCCCTGCAGATTTTGATTTTTTTCGCCAGCCCACTGGAGTGTTTCTTTTTTTTGTTTTTTTCTGACCTCCTGGCCATCTGACCTGACTCTCTTCTTTCTTTTTTAGTATTGCCTAATCTTATTTTGATTTCATATATAACTTTTCTTTCTTTTTTTCTTTCTATTTTGTATGAAAATAGAAGGAGTGGTGGCTCAGAGGCTAGGGATCTGCACTGACAATCGGAACGTTGCCGGTTCGAATCCCGTAAATGCCAATAGGGACTCTGCTCTGTTGGGCCCTTGAGAAAGGCCCTTAACCTGCAATTGTTGAGCATTTTCAGTAGTGAGAAAAGTGCTATATAAATGCAACGAATTATTATAAAATGTGTTATAGAAATAAATGTTGTTGTTGTTGTTCAGGTTGGAGGCGAGTCTCACAGTAGGAGGCCATGCAGGTCAGGCAGGTCTTCACGGCTGTCAGTTCTGGCCCAGTACACATGTCACAGAGGACAGAGCCACGCAGGCCCGATGTCGAGTCCATGTCTTTCAGTGTCTCTGTAATCTGCACTGAGAACCGCTGTGGCCCCCAGCTTAGTCTGAATATTCGCAGTAACCTGTAATAAAGTCCAGGCAGGAGCTGCATTCACATGTTTGGCTGACCAGCTCCCGAGAAAGACAACTGATCAGCAATTAGGGAGAAATGAGGTGCTACCTTTGTAGATGAAATGCCAGCCTGACACACCACCCGGGCGTTACCTCTGAAGAAATGCGGGCTCAACAAGCTGCACGATGGAATAAAGACACACCTGCTGCCATGGTGACTATAAATAATTACAGTTTCATTGTCATTTATAGAAGAATCTTTACTGTCGAGTTTTCTCTCATTCCATCCCTTTTGTGACATAATTACTCGGAATCACTGGAGCCTACATGGGCCCTTATGGTCGACATATTATTAAATTTGGATTAATGCAATTTGAACACTCTTTTTCTATTAAACTTCAGTAAATGATAACCAATATAAATCAGGCTCTGTTTAAAGTGTTGTCAATCAGAGCAGCAGAATGGAATTTTATGTGGAGAAATTATTTTTATGCATTCCTTTATTATATTAAAGTTCATCTGTGAGGGATGTTTTTGCATGTGGTTGTGCATTAATAATTTAGTTTTAGAATAAATATAATATTACATGCTTTTTAATTGGTAGCTTCAGCATTTTATTACTAGGTCACTATTGTTAGGAGCTGCACTGTCCAAGATTACGGATTACAACCTCAAAAAGCTTCAGTCTTGTGCTCTGGTCGATGTGACAATAGCTGCTGTTAATAAGGACAACAGTGTCCAATTAGACATCCATTTTACTGCTGTCACACATGCATGTCAGAGGGTCACCTTCCAGGTTCATCAGAGATAATCGCTACCATCCCAAGACAAGAGGGGATGCTGCTGTTGTCTCTTTTTCAGCTCTGAGAAGACACCCAGTGACGCCCAATGACCACACCCTTTCTGGTCTGAGGACTATAAGACTATAAGACTGCCAGACCGAGCTCCTACCCTACCCAACCTGACAACTTTTTCTTTCATTTGATTTCTCTACAGTCTACTGTGACACTAGGTGGCGCTGTTGCCCCGTGTAACCCACAGTCAATACGTCCAGACACCAGGTAAAAGTACAAGAAAGAATTTAATTTCTTCTATACTGTGCACAAAGCACCTCCACCTCCGCAATACTCAAAAATAATAATCAAAACAATAATCAATAATACAATAAATCCTCCTCTCCACCCAGCAGCTCTGTTGCACTTCCTCCCAACTCCGGCTCTGCTTGCTGGGTTTCCCACAGTCCTTTAAATATTCCTTGACCTGGAAGTGTTCCTGTCCTTCAGCCCACGTGATCCATTGGCACTTCTGGGTCAGATGAAGATTTGTATTTTTCTTTAGCCCGGGTTGTAATAGAAACAATTTTGGTGTCTCCCTGCAGCATCCCCTGGCGGCCCCCACGGTATCCAGCAGGGCTGTGAAACCGAACTCCATTGTCCATGATGCCCTGCGGTAATTCGGGGCACCTCCATGTTGCAGGGAGGACTCCATCTGGCGGTGTGGATGTATTGGCCAGGATAAGCTGCCGGCCACCTCTCACACTACCTATTGCCTTTTGCTCTTGTTTGCACCATTGTGCACCTTTTTATGCTGACTTGCTGGCTCCAATATTAAATAGTGCCAACTGGTTGGCACCTTAACATTTTTTTTTGGACTTTTGCCATCATGGTGGATATATCTTGGTGTCACCATCACTTTGCTGTTGATGGACAACCACAGGACATGACCACCATGTTGCTGTTACCTAAAATGTTCTGAATTTCCAGACCAGATCAGGTCATCAGCTTTTGATTAAGACCAGCATCAAGTTCTAGCCCCAGTAATTTATGAGTAATCCTGTTGCAGAGGGGCAGAGTTTAGGATTTTATATGCATAGACTAAACCTTATAAATAATGAAATTACAATAACTAAAAAAAATTAAAAACAAATAATAAAGATCACATGAGCACATGTAAATAACAATAGGCAATAAAAGAGGGAGGCCTGAAATATGAGGCCAAATGGTGAAATGAATTATTAAGGAAACAGAAAAAAATCATAAATAATTACAAGTGCAGGTGGTAAATATTCACATAGAAATTGTAAGGTTTAGGAATAACAGCGAAAAAAAGTGAATTTGATAATGAAATAACAAAATACTGGCTTAGGATTCTCCATAAAGGAGTGTTTCTTAGGTCTCTGAGGGTTTGGGAAGTGCCAGACATAAGTATGTCTCCCTTTTTTATTTTTAGTTTCATTCTGGACATTTTTCAGTATTTTCGTTTTTATTGTTCTCATCTCACCATCTTCTTTTTTTACTGCTCCTATCATTTTTGGACCCTGAATAGTAAACCATTGATTGCAACTGCTGAGGCCTGATAACCATAAGTCATGATGGGTGACATCAACGGGGCACCGGTAAAAAGATCACGCCATGCTATTCCAGATTGTCCAAGGTTGTGGATAACCTCCAAACAGAATTGTTCATGCGTTCCATAGTTTGTTTAGGGTTAAAACCTCACACAGGGAATAGGCCTTGATCCTCTGCTACATTTATTTGATAGTGAATTTTGGATTGTGTATTGGACTTGGGTGCAAGATTTTACAGACTTTAATATAAAGTTTTCAAACTAGGAGTGTATTTTACTGTTTGGATTTGGTGTCTTTCCATTCATCTTCTTTGGCCTGTTTTAATTAGTTAGGCAGGATTTTAAAAATGTAATAAATGTAAAGGACTTTACCAATGATTTGTGACTTGCACTTGCTCCTGATATGTACAAGACAAATAAAGAATTCATTTCTGAATGACACCGACTCATCTCACATGGCCTTGCTATCCCCACAACTTTGCTTGCTATTTGACTTCAGGCTGGATTTCAGTTTTAAACAGTTAGGAGAGCGCCACCACGTGAGCATTAGGGCATGAGAGGCCAAATGGATGTCAGCTCATGGTCATCTCTTCATTTACTTGATGACCCTTAGTGAAAGATGGAGTATCCACTGACCAGAGGGAGGAATGCCTGGGTGTCCAGTAGGTATGTGTGTGAAGTACCAAGAATAAAATGATAAAATTAACTCCAGCAGGATCCATGGAGTTTTCCTCTTCACTCCAAAATAGCAAGGTAGCCTGTGTGACAGAAGACATGAGGTGGCCTGCAGATGACACCAGTCAATGCTCAGAGGGGTACAGAGAACAGATTGTCACACTGGAGTTTGGTGAAACCCAAAACCCTGGATAGAGCAGCTCAGTGAAGGAGGCGTTGAAGCTGTGCATGAGGGTCGTTGTGTCTGAGATGCTATAAAAGGACAGAGAGCCAGCAGGACAGTCCAGAAACACACCTATTCTGTGACTGAAGGGGGCAAAAATGTAGGTTTTTTTGTTATTATGCCACACAGAGAAAGAGGAATAAGAGCAGGACAAACACCAGGACTTGTCACTGAACCCAAGGAGACACTCGTCACTCCATTCTTTCCTTCTTATTCCTTTGTATGAAACTCCGATCTCGACTCTGTCTCCAGTCCACTCGACCTCCCAGTAAAAGTGACTCTTGCTCAGACCCTCTTTGCCCAGAACTTGGAAACTCCTATCAAATCTGTCAGGGTGGTCAGGGTAGCCAGTCACCGTCTTCTCAAATGTCACCTTCCTGTTCCCTTTTGACAGTTGAAGCCATCTGTTTGCCGTGTTGGGGTCCAGGGTGAGCGGAAATGAGTCTGAAAAGAGATGAGAAAAGAAAATGAGTGGATTTATCTGCTGTCATTTGTGATACCGGAGACTTAAAGTGATGGGAGCAGAACATCAAACACAAGGAATTTCATGTGTGACTTTCATTAGTGTCACGTGATGTTGTTCCTCAGCACCAGGAGGCTCAGCAAATACCACAACATGCCCACCACAAGGGGGAAAATCATCACACCCAGGGAGATCAGAAATCCATCCATCCATCCATCATCTTCTGCTTATCCAAGATCGGGTCGGGGGGCAGCAGCTTGAGCAGAAATGCCCAGACTCCCCTCTCCCTGGCCACTTCTTCTAGCTCTTCTGGGGGAATCCCGAGACATTCCCAGGCCAGCCGGGAGACATAGTCCCTCCAGCGTGTCCTGGTTCTTCCCCAGGGCCTCCTCCCGGTTAGACGTGCCCGGAACACCTCACCTCACCTCATCTGACTCCTCTCGATGCGGAGGAGCAGCGGCTCTACTCTGAGGTTTTAACCCTAAGCCTAACCCATCCCGGATGACTGAGCTTCTCACCCCATCTTTGAGATCTGAAATCCTAGCGATCAAAATCAAAATGTGAGACAAATATTCATATTCAGAAAAGACGTTCTAAACTGGAGAATCAACAAGAGTATTTAACCAATTCAACAACAAGAAAAGGGAATCCATGTACTTGGTTATGGAAATAACTTTGTGGTGCACTTTATCATGTCACATCATGACTAACAAGGGCAGCAGGTGGTGTTCTAACAATGGGAGCTCAAAATAACACTTGCAGTAAATAAATAAATTGGTGGCGGAAACAGTGTGAATAATTATACACCAATCAGTCACACCACTAAAACCAGTGACAGGTCAAGTGAATACCATGGATTATCTCACTCCACTGGCACCTGTCAAGGGGTGGGATATATTAGGCAGCAAGTGACCAGTCAGTTCCTTGAGATGATAGACTCCAGGAAAAATGGGCAAGCGTAAGGATCTGAGCGACTTTGATAAGGGCCACATTGTGATGGCCAGACCACTGGGTCATCGTGCCTCCAAAACAGCAGGTCTTGTGGGGTGGTCTCAGTATGCAGTGGTTAGTGCCTACCAAAAGTGGTCCAAGGAAGGACAACCATTTCAAGGGCACCCTGAAAAATTATCAGTTTGAAAATCGGGCAAGATATCAATTTGAGAATTTTGTCGGATGCAAACTGAGACTTTATGTGAAGAAATACATGTGACATGCACATGTGTTCCAGTGGCACAAACGATTTTGTGGAGGTTGAGAGGATGGCAAAGATGATGAACATCCTGGAAAATCATGCACTGTAAAAATCGACCAGAAAGTGCAAAATTCAAAAAAATCTAATTCCCAAGAAATCGTTCACAATGATTGAGGACTCAGAATGACCGCAGAAATGGTCTACATCGAGAGATTGTCAGGAAAAGTTTGTACAACAATCTGAACATAATGAAAGTTTGTGCCAGGGTTGTCCCAAAGCTTCTGACCCCCTCAACCTAAAAGAAAATCTCAAACAAATTTGTGCTGACATTTTTGGGCACATTGAAGCAGACATTAAATTTTGAAAAGAAGGTCATCACTTGCAAAGAGACGTGGATCTCCGAGTACAAACCTGAGACGAAACAACAGTCAGTGCACTGGAAAACACCAACGATGAGGAGAGCACAACAAAGCAAAGCAAGTCCAAACTCAAGCCATGTGGACCTTCATCTGAAGAATAACAACTGTAGACTTACACTTTAAAAGCTCTTTTCTGTCTGTCTCATTCTGCAGAGGAAAAGAGAGAACACCAGAATGTGTGCCTTGAGCGTCCACAACTTGCTGGGCGGCATCTTCTCCTCCTCCTCCTCCGTCCTCTGAGCCTCTCTGGATTGACTGAGGAGGTTGCAATCCATCGGCCTCACTGGTCTGCAAAAATTCCCAGCTGTTGCTCTCCTCCAGATGCTTCTTTACAACAGAAAGGCTCCGTCTCAGAAATTCAAAAAGGAAATCTCAAAAAGGATCAATGTTGGACCTGAAATCATCTCCAGGAAGGTCACAGAGAGCCAAGGACTTCTACGTGAGGAGGAGAGAAGAAAAGAGGGAATGAGAGACAAAGACTTGCATGTCAAGAGGTCTTCCTGGTGTCCTGTAGACCCCTCACCCTTAGGTCATCCATCTGTGAAAGCTCGGTCAGTTCAACGCTTGTCCTCCTTAGCTCCTCGATCTCCTTCTCTAGCTGCTCCATGTGCCCTTTTGCCATTTTCTCTTCCCTCCTTCTGTGATGTGTAATCAGGCCAGTGACCTCTGATGTAATCCTGTCAATAGACTGAAGGAGAAACTTGAATCACAATAAGATGGTTTTTTAATCTTATGAATGCATTCCACAAATTGCTGAAGATCCCTTCATTTCAAATTATTTTCTTGGTGAAGGAACTGCTGTAGTCCACTGTGGGCCATTTGAGAGAAGCCAAAACAGAAACATGGAAAGTATTCAGTCTTGAAAAAGAGCAACACACATATCATTCTTCAGCTTTGGGGGGGGTCACATAGTGGGTTTATGGAGTCCATGGACTCATCGTGTGCTCAAATTGTTTAATCTGAGTCACTCTGGACAAATTTCGTTGTTAGTTCGCCAATTGTAATTCACGAGTTTAGAGTACATTGCTAGTAAAACTCTCAGTTTATTTTTTTATATTCTTCGCAGCATACACAGCACTAGTCAATGCTTATGTAGTGTTTGGACCTATCTGAATGGGACACGACACTCACCTCAATCTTCTCCAAGGTCTGCTTCTTCTCCTCCAGCTT
Source organism: Polypterus bichir lapradei (assembly GCA_026402145.1). NCBI lineage: Eukaryota > Metazoa > Chordata > Cladistia > Polypteriformes > Polypteridae > Polypterus > Polypterus bichir. The sequence goes on from JANRMT010049829.1 coordinate 5,461,309, forward strand.
CTTTTCTTTCTGCTGAATTCTGTTTTCTATTTCTGCCTTTATGTTCTCCAACTGACTCTGTGGAGAGACACCTGAGGAGCGGGTTGAGAAGAAAACCTGCAAATGGAGAAGCTGAAATGAGTTAAGAGTCAGCTGGGCTTTTTAAGGAAAAATGAGTGAGGAGCGGCCAAGCCATCGAGGACGGTTGATTTTGTATTCAGTGCTTGTGTAAGTGGTGTGGAAATCCCATGCGTGTTGCCCTAACCAGCAGGCCCGCTAAGTTTTTATTTTATCTGTTTTATTTCAGTCATCTCCTTCTATTTGTGTGCATGTCCTTCCTTGTGATGTTATCTTGTTACCTCTTCTCAATTACTGTTGTCTCACTCTGGATTTTGGGGACAACTCAAAATCACCAACTGCTTAAACTGTCCCCAAGCAGAGAGGACTTATTTTAATAGGAGAGGACCAGAAGATAAGATGTGTGTCAAAGTAAATTAACTAAAGTTCCAACTGATCTGTCGTCAAATACAACCCAGGAATCAAAGTCAAGAAGCCCAAAGTGCTGCTAGAGTTCAAACACTAACACAATCGCACACAAATACTGAGAACTTGTCCACAATCTCGGATGATTCGGAAATTCATGCACCAACCTTTGTATAGTTGCTCTGGTGATGTCACATCCATTCTGTTGAATTCACCATGTCAACTGTACACAAGATGGCATCCCTTACAACAAATTATAATAAGCTCACCAGACAAAAATGAGACACCATCCGTGTAGGAGGTGATACATACTTCAGACATCATCAGATGCACCCTAATGTGAATACCGTCCTGCAAATAGCTGTGTCATGTGCGGGGTTTGTAGAGAGACTGGAAGTGTTGGTGTGCCACATCTGTGAAAAATGAATGATTGGCAAAGAGTGGTTATTGTGTGCAGGTATATTGTGTTTGGCATAGAGTACAGGAAGTTGCTGACTTCATGGTGGTGTCAAAGCATTCTGTTCAATGGGTCCTCCAGCAGTGGCATACAGCCAAATCAACAGCTTACCATCACCAGAACTGTGCTTATAAGACGGCGTTCACAGATAGTGACCGTCAGCATGTGTCACGCATTGCAACAGCAAACAATTCCTGCAGGTGTCCCAACTTTGGTTGATTACTCACAAACCCTCTGACTGTGTAAAAGCTATGTTGGAACAAACTGTGTTTCCTTTTGTTCTTCATCTGTGGATAAAACAGAGAATGGCTACTCCAGCCTTCCAAGTCAGCAACTGTGGCATGCAAAGGGCTGAACTGCGTGTTATTAATACAAGATCATTTGTAAGCTTCCTCGAATCTCAACTCCCCAAAGATTTACTGCATTCTTCTTCTTCTTTCAGCTACTCCCGTTAGGGGTTGCCACAGCGGATCATCCTCTTCCATATCTTCCTGTCCTCCACATCTCGCTCTGTCACCCCCAATACCTGCATGTCCTCTCTCGCCACATCCATAAACCTTCTCTTAGGCTTTCCTCTTCTCCTCTTGCCTAGCAGCTCCATCCTTAACACCCTTCTCCCAGTATACCCAGCATCTCTCCAAACCAGCACAATCTCACCTCTCTGACTTTGTCTCCTAACTGTCCCACCTGAACTGACCCTCTAATGTCCTCATTTCTAATCCTGTCCATCCTCGTCACACCCAATGCAAATCTTAGCATCTTTAACTCTGCCACCTCCAGCTCTGTCTCCTGTGCCACCGTCTCCAGCCCATATAACATAGCTGGTCTCACTACTGTCCTGTCGACCTTCCCTGTCACTCTTGCTGATACCCGTCTGTCACCAATCACTCCTGACACATTTCTCCACCAACTCCACCCTGCCTGCACTCTCTTCTTCACTTCTCTTCCACAATCCCCGTTACTCTGCACCGTACTGACCTTCATTCCTCTAGATAAGATTTAGCCTGGGGTGACTCGTGTTTTGTCTGGTAAGCTTAGCATCTCGGGAATGCGTGATACAAAATGAAGTCCAAAAATAATCAAATGTAAGCTTTTCTTTATATGAGTTACAAAACCCTGAAGCTGATGTATACTTTGACTATAAAAAACATATAGACACAAGAAACAAAAAATGGAAATGCTGATCATTCAAATGCTGGAAGAAAACTTCCCTCATTGCGGTCAATCAACCAATAGAATGAGCTTTATTCTCTTTATGGACAAATGCAAATCAAAAAAGGTAGGAAACGTCCACACGGCACGACATTCAGGTGTGTCTGGAGCCCTCATAGGCCCCTGGGGGGTGAGACAGTATCTTGACAGCAAATTCCAGCTCATGTAATGTGAAAATAACATTTGGAACTGGGATGTCTGAAATAAAATAAAACTGTACACAGTAATATTTTGATGAAAAAATACATTTTTTCTACAAATTTCTTTGAAGTAAAAAGCACCAGACTGAGATGAAAATCCCTCATACTGAGAGCTGACAGACAGGCAGACACAATGATGATGATGGGTGGTCTTCACATTATTTGAACAAGCACCTAAAATCAACACGATGAAGTAACCAGCTAAGAATGGAGCCCGGCCTGTGTGACAGTCGTAATCGAGAGGCATGGGCTAAGGCTGCCTCAGTGGGGACAAAGCACTTACTTTGTCACAACACAACGTAAGGGAACTTTCAGGAAAATAGACCCCAGGAAGGAAACAGCTCTGGACGGCTCTCCGGGATGTGTTTTCAAGATCTGGGCTGATCAGCTTGCACTGGTGTTCGCAGTGATATTTAATCTCTCCTTAACCCAGTCTGTCGTGCTAAAATACTTTCAAAGATCCACCATTGTCCCTGTGCCTAAGAAAGCAAGTCCAACCTGCCTGAGTGACGATCACCCCATCGCACTAACGCCTGTGGAAATGAAGTAACTAGTAAAGTATTACGTATACACTTCACTACCCAAAGATTGAAATCCATAACAGTTTGCCCATCGGTCCAGTAGATCCATGGGTGATGCCATCACTTTGATCCTTCATGCAGTACTGGCCCATCTGGACAACAAGGGTGGTAATTCTGTGTGAATGCTATTTACAGACTATACGTTGGCAGTAGAGTCTCCAAGAGGCCAACCTTCCAGGGCTGCATGTAACCCCAGTGCACTAGATGGCAGCATTCCTGTGCAGTTGTAGCCATACTCACATTGCAGTGTGTGCTGGGAATTGTAGTCCCATGAGGCAGTCCTGCTGGGTACTGTGGGTGCCATCAGAGGGTGCTGCCCAGAGTGGCTGTCCCTACTCTGTGGGGCTTCCACCTTACCTGTTAAGACTTGCCTGACATCAGAAGTACGCCCAGGCCCTACGTAAAAGGAGTCACCTCATATTCGTTTGGGAAGTTGGAGTCAAGAGGAAGAGGATAAAACTTCACTGGAGGAGAGTTGAGGAGGATAAAAAGACTACAGATTATGGCTGTGATTGTGCTATTTGAAAGTACAAACCCATACAAGATGTTTCTATTAAAAAGGGTGGTTTCAAACACAGAACTGTAGGTTTGTGGGTCTGGGACGCCCCCTAGTGGTCACAACCCGAATTTCAAACTATCCTGTTTTGTGATTTAAACAATAGTAGCATTGCTTCAGTTACATTTTAATTTTAAGTCTGAAACTTTTCTTTCTGCTAAATAAGTAATGAAGCTCTATGCCTTGCTGTACTGTCCCATTAATGGACTTTTTTCAGTTTAAGTTCCAACTTACCCACACAATCAAGTCGTGAGAATTCACAGGAACAGAACTCGTTTGTAACCTGAGACCCCCCCTCCACCCCCTGTATTTGGTAAACACCCTTTAATGATACCTTCTGACCACCAGGGATTTCTAATGGTGCCCTTTGGATTGGCACAGGCCCCTGCCACATTCCACTCTTTTGTCACCAACATTTCTACGAGTCTCTTAAATTCCTGGGGCGTGATACCTCGAATTTCATCCCTCAGATCTTAAGACTCGTGATTTCCATTAATGAGAATTAAACTAAAAACTAAAGAAACTTAAGTCACCAGGGTTGTGACCATCACAAGTCTTCGGGATTGTTTTCTCGTTGTGTAAATTTCAGCCGAGTACCTGTGATGAATCAAAGATGCGCAGGTTTATATAATTCACCAACTACTCCCACTGAGTCGTAAAAAACACATTGGAAGAATTGTGGCTTCTATTAGTAAACAAGAAAAACACTACAATTAAAAAGGACACAAAAACAATTTAAAAAATAAAAGGCCTTCCGATGTCTTAATAGTGGAAGTCAATACGTTGCTGTCAGACGTAGGTTTGCCTTAGGCCTCCATTGACACTGAAAGTCACAGCCTTGTGCAAACTCCAGCTGTCCAACATGCTCGAGATGTCAGAAATGAGACACAGTTTGTAAGGAGCTGCCATCCATTTGGAGAATTCACCAATTGTAACAATTACTTGCACTTCACCATGATTACATTTATGGCAGACTTAAGAGATTATATTATTTTATCACTGTTTATTTCCCTAATCACTCACATCCAAGGAGAGTCACATTTGTCTCTGTACAAATAAATTTAATTACTCACAAATTCTCACTGTTTCTTAATCTCACTCCGTTTTCAGGTTTCCCAGTTAACCCTTTCCATGTCTGATCCCCTGCTTACCTGTCTCTCTGCTCTCTCCATAGCCGCCGTCACTGTCTCTTCACCGTTGTGTTCGGTCTTGTCAGTCTTACAGAAGATCTGCAGCACTCTTGTGCAGAGTTTCTCTTTGTGTTTTCTAATCGGCTCCTCCAGTTTGTGCCTCCTCAAAGCCTCAGATTCCCTGTGTGGTCGGACGTGAGTCTCACAGTAGGAGGCCGTGCAGGTCAGGCAGGTCTTCACGGCTCTCAGTTTTCTCCCAGTACACACGTCACAGGGCACATTGTCAGGTCCGGCATGGCTCGAAGAAAGAGTGACATCGACTTCCATGTCTTTCAGTTTCTCTATTATATCTTTTAACATGGCATTTCTGTTACTCTCAGCACTCACATTACACATCTGTCTGCACTGAGGACAGTTGAAGGCCTCCTCTTTATCCAGCTTGTCCAGATACTCCTTGACACAGACCATATGGAAAACATGTCCACAAGACATAGTGATTAGCTCCTTCAGGACCCCCAGACACAGCGGGCAGGAGGAACGATCATTCGACGAGGAAGGATTAACCGTTGACGTCATGAGTGGAGATCCAACTGCCTTTGAAAGTGAAGAAATGAAATTTAGAATAATAATAATATTAACTTCACGCCCTTGATGGTGTGCAGACACACCCACTCTTACTACGGTCTGAGTCCCAGCCAGGGCCGGATGAAGGTGGGTGCTATTGATGCTGCAGCATTAGGCCCATTCCTGACATAGGCCCAGATGAAAACAGACGAGAATTTTCCGGAAGCTGAACAGTTTTCCTTTGCTATATTAACCTCAAAATAATTCTTAGAATGAAATTTGGAGTCCGACTTTCATACGCCTAGACACAGCGTTACTTATTATACAGTTACTCTTGTTATTTGCGCTGTGACATAACTATAACGGCATTGTGTTTATTGTTAACCGAAGATTTCAAGTTATTGCTATCAATTTTACGTTAAACAGTTTACTTAGTAATTAAGCTGCGTTTTTTGCAGTATCTTGAGGATTCGTGCCACTTTATTATTGTTCGGTGAGTGCCACATAGTAAATTTTTCACCTTGAAAGTTAGTTGTACAGTAAAAATCGATGGCTATTTAAATGGTTATCTGTAAAGGTAAAACTAAAAGTCGGCCCAGCATGGATGTTTAGAATTTTTTAAATCCTCGACAGGATTCTGGTCTATTGTGAAATTTAAATCGTAGACAAATTTTTACCCTCACGAGCCTGAACTGAGTCACTTTGACCCAATGTCTCTGCAAATTCATTTTTTCTTACTCTGTTTTGTAAGAGAAGTGCAAAATTTTGCGTATTTCATTGTTAGGTTTTCTGCATTAAGTGTACTTTTCAGACAATTGCTATTGAATGTTGATGTTACATACGCGTAGTTTGATGTTAATCTTGAGTTGTTACGATACTACGTCGTTATTATTATTCATGTTCAATAAAGGCTGGCTGGTTGCGTCGCAAGCAATTAAGGCTCCTCGGTCGGTCTGAGTGTGTATGTACGGTAAGTGTCGAATGCCCGTGAACCAATGCCGAGAAAAAATAGGCCTATTTTACGCTGAAGCATTAGGCCCAATTTTGTCTTAATCCGGCCCTGGTCACAGCCAAGTCCAAGTTCAAATTTACTGTTGTGTGTAGAGTACGTAGTGTGCAGAGTTCAATAAGATTCTTACCTCGACGTCTTCTCACAACAGTAACAATAAAATATTACCAAAGAAAGAGACAAAAACAAAGTGTACATAGAAGAAATAGGCATACATACTGTACTAGCTGTCCGCCGTGGCTCCACCCGTGTAGTAGTAAAACAGGACGGTGAGGAGGACCCCCCTGCCCGGCTCCCCACTCCTGACGTTACGCTTCCCCTGCCCCTTGGCCCGCAACCTCTCTCTTGGATTAGCGTGAATATATCGCTCCTGCAAGTGAACTATAATTCTTAGCGTGATGAGAGAAGTTACAAAATCAACCGGAATGTTCAAGCAAATTATCGAAAAAAACCCGATGTAAAGCCATGAAGTAGTTCTCTCTTTCACTAGCCACACGGATGTAAGGTACTCGGCCTGCTGCGTGTCTCTCGGATTTGCGCACATAAATTGGTACTGCACGCAAACTATGATATTTAGCACAATGAGAGAAATCACAAAATCAATCGGCATGTTCAAACCCAATCTAAATCTGTTAAGTAGTTTTCTCCTGAAAAGCGGACAGACATACAGACAGACAGATAGACAGACATAGGTTGGATTTTACATATGGAGAGAGAGTTTTCCTATCTCACTGTTCTGTTAATTTAATTTATTTTATTAAGTACTGGATGGTGAAATGTCTAACAAAATCTGAAGGTTCCCCTCTACTCTAAAATTATTCAAAAGATACAAACTGAAACTACTGGCTTTGTTAGAGATTTTCTCAACTTACCTAAACGATTTCTCAGAACACATTAAATGTTCTCAAAACACTAAACACTGAGGTCTAAACTAACAAGACGTTGCACTAAATCAGTAGTCAATCATTAGATAGTAGAACAAAATGAAGCATAATCATCTGAAACACGTGGAAAAGTTCTCCCCATGGAGCAGAGCTCATCCCTTTGTGTCCCATTTGCTGTCCTCCAGAGACTGTCAGCAGATCACTTCGCTAATTAGTCTGCTAAACTGAGGCTGTTTGACATCGTGTTCGCCAACATGTCAGCTCATTGTTTACTATGCAGGTGTCACGTGGTTGTGGGCGCTGGGCACATTGGAGCAATGGAGAAGAAAACTAAAACACCAGCTGAGAGAAGCGGAGTGTGGATGACTTTAAAAAAGCAGGGCATGAGGGGCAGGTAGAGGGGTGGGTGCAGGTTGGGGATTTGTCTCCAGCAGGACATGTGTTATATTTTAGAAATGCAGGACATACTTGAACCTGTGTATATACCCCTTGAGCAACTGTGGTGGAAATAATCAGACAAGAGAGATATGGTGCTAAAGGATATACTGTATATATTTTTTGACTTGCTTTAAAATGCAGCTTTCACTCCCAATATACATTGTAAAATAATAATTTATACATACAAATCCAGACCAAAGAGAAGCCATTGAAACAGCACAATCATTGTCCAGGTCTCCAGTGGGGAATGCCGATGATGGTCTTACCGGGTTGGGTGGCGTGCAGAAGAGACAAAATAAATACCCACACATTTTACAGATTCATTGAGTTATTTGAGAAAATGACCAGGAATAGGAAACTACCATCTGAGCTCCTCGAATATGTGATATATGGACCACCCTTCTAAGACCCCAACACAGCACCTACCCTAATCACCTAAGCCTGCCTGAAAGGTCTGATCTTACTTCAACTTCATGTATGCTAACATAACTGGGCTCACAAATCACAATTATCAAGTAGTTATTTCTCAGTTCTGGTTACACCCTGCTGCCTTATTTTTTATATTTTCTTATTTTTGCTTTACCAATAAGCATTTCCTCACTTCTAAAGATTTCTGTATTGCACATGTCACTCATGTTAGAGATTTTACAGTTCATCTTCCTTGTGAGGCTTTTTAAGAAATTTTAGGACATTTAACGATTTCGTTTGAACTTTAAAAGCCCCGTATTCTTTTTGTCACATTTGTGACTCTCATTCAAAATGCTTATTGAGTAGGCCTGGGAAAAGGGCCTGGATGGAACAAAATATCCAAAAATATGAAAAAATGACAAAGTTATAAAAGATAAGAAATAAAAAATATTGAGATTAACACTAAGATTACTAACCCGTTGTTATGATTGTGATATAAATTCATCACATCAGTCAGGTGTATTTAGCACACCTGTCCACCTGGTGGGGTCAAGTCAAGTCTGTAAAGGCAATGGTGGTCAACACCTTTACCACGTTGGCCAAATCCAGAGAAGAAAAATGAAAATCATCATTGGACAGAAAAAATGAAAAAGGAACGCAGCAGTCATTAAACTCATACTGTTATGAGGGGCTTCATTATGTCACAGCAAGAATAAACAGTGAACGAGATGCCAGCTCACCACAGGACGCACACACAGTAACACCAATAAAGTAGACGCTTTAAGGTGTGATTTACAAAGTGTGATCAAAGATGGAAATTAGAGAAATCAGAGTAAAATCCTCAAGAATATCAGGAAGACTTGGAAGTTCTATACAGCCAGTGGCCGGGCTAAATCTGAACTGAGTGCCCTGGAGTGGTGAGGCAGACCTGTGAACAATTGTGCCAGTGGTTTGGATTAAAGTGACATAAACAGAATTAAAAAAAGCATTGAGCATGAGTTCTGACCTCTGATTTACAGTTACTATTTAATATTTACAGTCTAAATTAGGATTTCCTTCTCCATGTGACGGCAATGGGACTCTCAAGTTGTTTCTCCCCACAGCTTTGCTTGCTGTTCTACTTAAGGCTGAACTTAAATTGTAAATCATGATGACAGCGCCACCACGTGGCCATGGAAAGTACTGAACGTAAGCTGGGATGGGGGACTTCCAGTCAATTAAAACATGGCCTGTGACACAGAAGACTTGGAGTGGCTTGCAGACGAAGCCAGTCTCTGGTCAGACCGGTTCAGAGGGCAGATTGTTACACTGCAGTTTGGTCGAACCCTAAACCCTGCAAAGAGCGGCTCGGTGAAGGATGCGTTGAACTTGTGCAGCAGGGTCAAGGTGTCGGAAACGTTGTAAAATGAAAGGGACCCCCCTGGACTGTCCAGATACACTCCTATTCTGTGACTAATGGGGACGCTTATGTCAGTCTTCTGGTTATTGTGCCATGCAGAGACCCCTTCTTCAGAGCAGCACAAACTCCAAGACTTGTCATTCAGTCCGAGGACACACTCGTTACCCGCTCCTTTCCTTCCTATTCCTCTGTATGTCACTCCAATTTCAGCTTTGTCTCCGCTCCACTCGACCTCCCAGTAGTGGCGGGTCCTCCACAGGGCTTCCCTGCACAAGATTTGCTGCCACTTCTCGAATCTGTCAGCATGAGCGTGATATCGCATCTCCTTCTCCTCACATGTCACCTTCTTCTTCTCTTTAGAGAGTTGAAGGCGTCCGTGCGCCGTGTCAAGGTCCAGGGTAAGAGAACAGGCATCTGAATGAAGAGAAAAGACAAGAAAACAAGTTGAACCTGAGGCTTGAGCTGAGGGGAGCAAATCGACAAAAACAAAGATTTCATTTGTGACAATTTCTAAATCATGAAAACCTATTAGGTGGAACATTCAGTCCCATTAACAAAAGAGAACTTACATTTTAAGAAGTCTTTCCTACTTGGGTTCTGCAGGGCATCATTTGAAACCTTAGAGCCTGAAGAGAGGAAACAGCAAAACAAAATGTCAGCTTCCAGCATGTGTCACGAGCATCACGGCTTCATCTCCCAACTCAGGATCTCTCGTTATGCACTTGAGGACTCACACAACCCACCCGTCTTATTCCTCTTCACAAACTCCCTGATCTCCTCCAAACTCTTTTTTGCTTCAGACAGTTTCTTCTTCAGACTTTCTGGAAGGAAATCTTCATTTATAGTGATATTGGGAGCATTGCCATCACCAGGAGGGACAAGGACATTATGGAACATCTAC
>JANRMT010049829.1:5471519-5501210 GCA_026402145.1 Polypterus bichir lapradei
TGAACAGAAGATAAAAAAACAAGAACATGAGAGACAAAGACATGTGTGTCAAGCAGACCTGCTGGTGTCCTTCAGATTGGCCCTCTCACCTTCAGCAATTGCATGTGGTCATCGGTCCTTGAAAGGTTGGCCAGGTCAGATTCTGTCTTCCTGAGCTCCTTGATGTCCTTCTCCAGTTGCTTGATGACACCTTCAACCTTACTCAGTTCGCCCTGTTTGTGACCTCTAATGGCCTCACCGACCTCTGACTTCAGCCTCTCAATGGACTGAAGCATAGATTTGAGGTTCTCCTCATGTTCCTTCTCCTCTTTTTCTGCAGATCTCTGAACAAAAGAAGGTAGGAATCATTTTACAGACATCATACCACAAAGTCCTGCCATATTACAAAAGAAGACAGTTGGGATGAGGGAAAAGTTGATGGGCTGTGAGAGGGAAGAGTCCTGACACCACAAACACACAGGTCAGAGAGTGGACGTCATGACACTGGCTTTCTGTCACTTATTCAATTGTTCCCCAAAAGCTTCACTATAAAACCTTTGGACAACACTTTTACCACCGAAATAAAAAAAAATGCTTATGTTCTTAAACACACTGGTGTGCAAATACAATTTTAGTTATCCTCCTCTGAAGGAACCAACACTGCTGCATGTCCTCAAATCATTAATTGATCATTTAGGAAGGAGAAATGTTCTGGAAAGGACTGAGTCATATTTTTCAGATGAACCTTGGGTAACTGACTTTAGAAAATGAGAACTATTTTGACAGGAAAAAGTCCCAACAGGCCAACAAGCTCACCAGTCGGTCCACCTGACATCGTCAAAATGACATCAAGTCAATTTCTGAAGATCTCTGGAGTTCTGCTGTCCATAACACTAATTGGTCACTTATTCCACATGTCTTGGGTTCTCAGTTTGAAGGACAATTTTCTAACATTTGCGCAAAATGTACCTTTGGAAAGTTTCATGTTCTCCTTGAATTCATTCTCAAGTAGCAGCCTGGATTCGCTGTACTCATTTCTTTAATAACTTTAATAACTTCAGTCATCTCTTAATCTCCATTTGCTTAAACTTTAAAAGTTCAGCTCCTTCAGTCGTTCCTCCTCTGTTGCTCTCCTGAATCAGTTTAGCAGCTCACTCTCTCTTCTGGATTTTCTGTCGCACTGCTATGTCTATTTTGTCATATGGATATCAAACCTGTACAGAGAACTGCAGGTGAGACCTCACTAGGGTCTTATAAAGCTTAAGAATACCCTTCTTTGATATGGACTCTGAACTTTACACAACCTAACATCCCATTCATCTCCTCGATGGCTTCTGTCCATTGTCTGAATGGAGTCCACTATGACTCCTGGGTCCTTTTCATAAGGTGTAGTTTTAAGTTTTGGAACTCTGAGGTAATGGGTGAAAAGTCATGTGGTGATGAGAACCAGGCCAAGGAGAGCTAAATGTGTGAAGAGAAGCAAAAGCAGAAGAGATGAGACCAAGAAGGACAAGACAACTATACTGGATATCATCAGAAGAACTCATCTTAGTCATGAGAACAATTCTGAAGAGAACAGGCCATTCATCCCAACAAGCTAATCTGGCCTCCTTCCTAGCGTTTTTCCCATTTCTGTACAGGGTCTGCGCTATCTGTGCAGAACTCCCATTGCACATTAATATCTAATATTTTCAATTCCTTATAAGTGAAATGATATGTAGTTAGGATATAGCGGGTTGGATAAAGGATGGATAGATGGTAAGAACAATTTCCTTTGGAAATTGCTGCATTTATGTATAAATTTGTCTTAAAATATGGTCTGACCAACATCATTCAAACATTCACAGTGTGAGATGGAAAAGCATGTGAACCCCTCAGCTGATGACTTCAACAGAACCTGGAGTGCAACAAATGAAACAAAATTAGAGGTGTGGTTTAGAGATACTTTGACCAATAAAAACGACTGAAACATTCTGAGTTTGCCATTGGTGATGTCAAGCATACCTCGCAAATAAAAGAGAACTCAGAAGATCTACATAAAACTGGAAATGGTTAGTGTTAGGGTTACACTCAGTTATTTAAGATATGTTATGTATTTACTTATTGCTTTATTTCTCACATATTTAAAATTCTATCAAGGTTTTTTTGATACTTATAAAGTCATGTAATTATTGTTATTGTTCTTTTTGTATTCTTCTTAAAGGCACAGTCATTGGAGTTGAGCACCTAAGCATTTCACTACATATTGTACTGTATGTGACAAAAACAATTTGATTTGATCTGAATAAGGTTAGATATTTATCAGCCCACATTTAGACAGCCAGTGTGTACATGGAGACCATTTAGCACTGTGGCTATTCTCCCTAGAAGTAGGTGACCAGCCAAGATGACTCAAAAGGCTCAACCCAGAATGCTTGATGAGGTACAAAAAACTGGAACAGGTGAGCATCTCTGTTCAGGAGGCCACCATACACAAAACATTGAGCAGCCATGGTGTCCACAGGAGGACACCAAAAAGGGAGCATCTGCTCTCCAACAAAACATTGCTCTGCACTTTATGCCAAAGACCATCTTGACACACAACACAATTGGAAAAATGTTTTGTGGACTGATGAAACTAAGGATGAACTGTTTGGGAAGGAAATGTCGCAGAACACCACATATCAACATGAAAGCATCAAGCAGTGGAGTGAATATCATGATGTGGGGTTGCTTTGCTGACTCAGGGCCTGGACAGCTTACCATCATCAATGGACAAATGAATTCCCAAGTTTGTCATGGAAGCCTACAGGAAATTGTTAGGGTGGCTGTCCATCAGCTGAAGCTCAGCAGAAGTTGGCTGATGTAGCAGGACTTTGACCCCAAACACTAAAGTCAATCTACTATAGAACGGCCTTTTGGAAGGGCCCAGTCAAAGCCCAAACCCCAACCTAAATGCTGTGGAATGACCTCAAGAGAGACGTTCATAGCAAACATCCTGACCATATGGCTGAGCTAAAACAGATCTCTAAGCAAGAAGGGTCTAGAATCCCCCCTGAATGTTGTACAGGTCTGACCTGTGGCTACCAGAAGCTCTTTTTAGATGTTTTTGCTTCCAAAGGAGGTTTGATGTGTTAAGCCATCCAAGGGTTCACTTGCTTTATCCACAGCACACTGTGAATGTTTGATGGGTGAATTCAGTAAAGACATGAAAGATTACAAGTGTGTGTGTGTGTGTGTGTGTGTGTGTGTGTGTGTCTGTGTGTTATTAGCATAAGCATATTCTGTTTGTCAGTACTTGTGAATTTGATGACAACCGGAGCACATTTTATGACCAGCTAATGCATTAAGGTACTTTTTCTTGCTACTGTACACTTCCTGACATTACAATTCATTGTCCACTCATCTTCCCCCTCCTGTATTCTGTCCAGATCCCCCCGTGATTGATTGATTACACTGGTTCTGTGTTGTCTTCCCTTTCATACTTTGGTACCGTTGTCGCACTTGCCCAGCTTGTCATTCGTGTCCTTATCAGATCAGCTGACCCCTGCTAGACACCACTCTTAACATCACCTAATTCAAATTACATTCCTCGTTCCATAACTCTTTCTTTCGTCTTTGAGCAAATCTATCAGCCATTTTCATGCTGTGCCTTGCATTCCCATTTCTTTGAGGTTGATCACCAGTTTCTTTTATCAAAAACTTTATAAAATCCAGATAAATTATATCATATACTGCTCACTGGTGATTTGAGTTTATTCCTTCCTCTTGTACGGTAACCATATTTCAGTTAACCATTTAAATGCATGCCAGCTATGTACTTGTCGCCTGTTCTTGCCATGCCATGCCCAATTGTTTCCTGAGTACATGTGACAATAACGACACTATAAACCGATAATAGATCAGGATTCTTCTTAAGCTTACTGTCTTCCCATGATGCATTTACCCTCATTTTCATGCGGTGTGGTTTGTGAATTGGACACAAGACTCACCTGAATCCTCCTTTCAGTCTCCTTCAGTTCAGCCAGCTTCTTCTCTTTCTCCTGGACTCTCCTCTTCACTTCTTTTGTTGTCTTTTCCAGCTGACTCTGTGTGGAGACAAAATGAATGTGAGAAACCTCAAGGAGAGGAGAGTGATGGAAACAGATACAGTATCCCTAAAAAAATCAGCCATCCATCTGACTTCTCAATGTCTCCCATCCCTTCTTCTCCACTCCCGACCCATCATTTGTTATTTTATTTCTTACACACTGCAGGCATCTTTCATTGTTTCTGAGGTAATGGGTGAAAAGTCAGATGGTGAGGAGAACCACGCCGAGGAGAGCTGAATGTGTGAAGAGAAGCAAAAGTGGAAGAGATGAGACCAAGAAGGAAAAGATAACCATACTGAATATCATCAAACAAACTCATCTTAGTCATCAGAACATTAGTACAATTCTAAAGAGAACAGGCCATTCATCCCAACAGGCTAATCCGGCCTTCTTCCTAGCGTTTCTCCCACTACTTTGCAGGATCCGTTTTATCTGTGCAGATGCAGTGCACTTTTTTCTTCCATGAAGAAGATAGAAATACCTTCTAAACAGTAATAAATCATTTTAATTTCACATGGTCTCATGCATTTTCTGAATTGGAGAAGGTGACAGTTCCTTTAAGGTCTGATTTGACTTGTCGCTTCGCCACATGGCTAACTGCACGTGTATTCAGCTAGCATGCAAAATGGCGTAGCGGTGAGTGAGTGAGTGAGTGAGTGCACAGGGATCAGCTTATTATTCTCTCCCTCATATTATATTCTCTAATGTGCTAGTCAAGTGAAAATACCAGCGGGAGACCAAAACAGGAAGTGACATCACACATGCCCAAAGCCAATCAGGTAGCAATGTAGAATGTGAGGTGGAGTACACTGACAATACACATGCATGAGAGTTCTGCCAGCTCTGTGATATCATGTGTGTTATGGAGTGCTGGAAAAAATAATTCACCTTAAAAGAGGACCGGTGTCTGTGTGTCCATCGGGTTGCTATATCTCTTTCAGCCCAACAGATGGCACATCACAAACCTTTGTAGTAATAAAGTGCATTGGCATATCACAAACATTTGCTGTAAAGCATTGTAGTACTAGAAATGTTTGTGATGCACCAACTGTTGGATTGACAAATGCAATGCATTTTATTACAACATTCATTATAAAACCCATAGATGCTGCACTGCAAATGCTAAAGCTGAGGTCTACTTTTATTACGTCGATTTTAATCCATCTTAGATGATAAGCACAGCTAGTATTCCACTAAATCGGTTATACTCATAATTTCCAGGAAAAAATTTGGCAAATCAGGTCACCATTGAATATAGCATATTCGCTACAAAAACATCTCAGCGAATTTCACTGATCTTCACAACTCATTGAATTTCTCCCCTTATAAAAATACCAAAAGGACATGTGGGTATTTTACTTGTAAATAACAACTGGCAGTAACTGGCATGAGTTTAAAGAGGAATGTAAACGTCAAGTCCTTCGTAAAAGGATCACTTTTTCCAGGTAACATTCCTGTGACGATTTGAGAGGAGTAGTTGCTCATTTGCAATAAATTCCTTTCTCTCAGTCACGGCCCCAACTCTGGCACTAAGTAGTCGTCTTTACGTCACAGTTACTGGGGCTGAAGCTGACTGTGGGGTCTCCCTTGGGTGGTGGCAATGCCCAGTTTCACCTGAAATTTCACCGCCCCTTAGGATTTCAGGCGCCTCCCTAAGGCTGTTCCCTGGTGCCAGCTCCATATTCTCTCTGAAGACCTTTGACAGAAAAGAAAATGAAGTGCAGCTCCCTGCTTGAAGTACAACTTGTGAGACTGTAAACCTGAGACACTAATGATGACCAAATGGCAAGTGAGGAGTGGGCATCAGTGCCCTCAAATAGCAGAATCAAAACAAAAGTCATTTTCTCAAGTTTCCTTCTATGCCACCACCTCTCTTTCCTGAAGGCCTGTGCTCACTGCTCCCCGACCACAATTCTTCCATCCTGCAATTGGTTTTCCAAAGCTGGAGCTGCAGCTCACCTGGCTCAGGTTGCCCAGGGGTGTGACTTGGCACGTCAGCTTGGCAGACCTCTGTGTGTTTGTCAGGACTGAAAAATGAGCTCGATCTGCACCTCGACATGCAAAGTACTGTGAGGTGAGCTTTGACAAGACACCTGCTTATTAGAAAACAAAAAAGGAACCAGAATAGAAGAGAATAAACAAGTGCCATTTGCATACAACGTATCTAACTAGGGAGAACATCATCTAACTTATACAAAGCGTCAAGAAAATGACATTAGGTTGCAAGTAAATGAAATAGCGAATAACGAGAGACAAGAGTCAGGTCACTGATAGGCAGTGATGAGTGACGGCCTTCTGCATGAGGATTCTGGAGACACCAAAGCAGAGCTGCTGCCATTCTTTGATTGACT
Organism: Polypterus bichir lapradei; assembly: GCA_026402145.1. Classification (NCBI taxonomy): domain Eukaryota; kingdom Metazoa; phylum Chordata; class Cladistia; order Polypteriformes; family Polypteridae; genus Polypterus; species Polypterus bichir. Next base: position 5,477,920 of record JANRMT010049829.1, read on the forward strand.
TTCACTGAATACTGGATAGCATCGGATATCTGGGGGTAGCTGGGCATGTCCAGTACTGACATATCTGAACGATCCCACATACAGCACCCGTGTCCTGGAGTGCAGGTGACTTGTCCCTACCCCGGTCCGCTCCTTACCTTTCTCTCAGTTATCTCTTCAACAAGTAACTTGGTGTGGTGACTCTTGTGTTCAGTCGCTGCACACATCGAGCAGATGCAGATCTCGTCGGTCCTACAGAACATCTCCAGGACTTTCTGGTGCTTTGAGCAGAGTTTCTCTTCCAGGTTTCCAGTCGGGTTCTCCAGTTTGTGTCTCTTGAAGGCTGCTGAGTCCAAGTGCGGCTGCAGGTGACTCTCGCAGTAGGAGGCCATGCAGGTCATGCAGGTCTTTGAAGCTCTCCGTTTTCGCACTGGACACAAGTCACAGGGCACATTGGCAGGTTCTGCATTACCCTGAGGTGAAGCTCTGATGACTCCCTTTTCCTTTAACTCTCCTATCAGATTTGTGAGAGTCATATTTTTGTGAAGCTTTGGCCTTGGATGGAATTCCATTCTGCACTGAGGGCACCTGTAAATCCCCTTTAACCCTGACCGATCCCAGTGCTTATTAATGCATTCCATACAGTAGCTGTGTCCACACGAGATGGTGACTGGCACGTTCAGGACCTCCAGGCACACTGGACAGGAGTAGTGATCAGTGGACAGAGGAGTTTCAGCTGCTGCCATCTTGAGAGAAGATGCCGACTGACACACAGGTGTTGATTCTGAAGAAACGAAAATAAAAGGAACTCGACTGCTGATGACAGAATGCAGTCATACCGGTATTTATAGTCTGTGAATGCGTCACACTGCAGTGTCATTGAAACAACAACCTCTGTTACTCAAAGAACAAAAAAATGAACAGTTACAGAGAAACTAGAACCATCTTCTTCCATATTCCTGGAAACAGAACAACAACAACCACAGATTTACATTAATGGAGTCAGGTGAGGACTTTACGTATGGAACAAAGAAACACATCATGAAAGACATGGATCAGCAGGAGGCTCCTGGACTTAACCCTCTGAGAAGCTCATGGACATCCTTAAAGTGCATCTGCATGAACCAGGGCTGATTAACAAGTGGAAAAGTTCAAACCTCACCAGTGAGTGACTGTGGTACGCAGAATAGAACATGAATGACATGACAACCCGAACGGCTGCTTTACTAACATGAAGGGGATACCGCAGAGATACAAACCGATACTCCTGACATGATGTACCAGCGACAAAACCCGATAAATTACAATATACAATGAAAACAGCAGCTTTGAGAAGATCTACCAGGACACAGACGTCCAAAGTAAAGTTGGGATCAAAACAGGTGGCATAAAGCCACAAAGTCAAAATGAAAGCCAAACTCCTATGGCAAGACGTAAAACAAACATTAAAGGCAAGAAAACATCTGACAGTAAATCGTTAGTCTAAAATCTTTTTAAAGCATTACCACTTCACCGTGAGAGGTTTGATTGCATTAAGTTGAAGGAGCACCGCCATCCTAACTTCTGGCCTGGAGGTGAAGTTCATTTCTGTGAAGACTGATCATCAAACACCAAAGCCAAAACTCCATGTCAGACTCAATCAGGACATTGACCAGAAAAACCAGAATCTTAAAAAAGAAGTCAAACACCAAAGTTTTTGTGATTTATCCGTAAACCTTTTCCAGCAACAACCCAAGCTTTTCCTAGGTGGTCTCCCATCCAAGTGCTGGCTTAGCTTGAGGTAGGTTACCAGCTCTGAAAAACATCTGAACATCAGAAGAAACTGGACAAGAACAGGCCATTCAGCCAAACAACCTTGCCAGTCTTGTCTACCTACAGTAATTCTTCTAAAATGACCTCCTGTCCACCACACCACTTGGTCACTTACTCCATGTGTCTGTGGTTCTCTGTATAAAGAAAAACTTCCTAATGTTGGTGTGGAATTTACTCTTCACAAGTTTTCAACTGTGTCTCTCGTGTTCTTGATAAGAAAAAGTCTAACATGTGTCTGTATTTCATTGGGGGGCTTTATCAACGAGAGTCTGGTTGTGGACATGAGGGCTTTGTGGGTGTTTAGGAAACTCGGTGGCATTTTCACTGCTCTTGCTCTCGTTTTGCTTTTTAATGTTTTGGAGTACAATCACTTTATTAAATTAATTTACTGTTTTTTCATTGGCATTTTGGACTTTGCCAATGTTTTTAAATTTCCAGATTTCAGACTGGCTTTGTCTTTTGTGTTTTGGAAATAATGATACAGAAGAATCACGTATAAAACGTGCCTACGCTCAAAAACATTCGTAAGTCATTTCTTACGCAAAAGTTGAGATTTATAAAACACGGACTTGGAGTGAAAATTTGGTTTAGCGTTTTGGAAAATTTCAACATGTCCAAAAGTTCTACGCGACTTTTTGGTGTTGGCGTTTTACGGACTCCAGGTGGCAGAACAATGAAGCAACCAGAAAATCTCATTTCATTGCACATTTTAGTGACACGTCAGTGCAATCCTGATGTCCATCCATCCATTATCCAACCCGCTATATCCTAACTACAGGGTCACGGGGTCTGCTGGAGCCAATCCCAGCCAACACAGGGAGCAAGGCAGGAAACAAACCCCAGGCAGGGTGCCAGCCCAACGCAGAATACACACACACACACACACACACCAAGCACACACTAGGGACAATTTAAAATCGCCAATGCACCTAACCTGCATGTCTTTGGACTGTGGAAGGAAACCGGAGCACCTGGAGGAAACCCACGCAGACACGAGGAGAACGTGCAAACTCCACGCAGGGAGGACCCAGGAAGGAAACCCGGGTCTCCTAACTGTGAGGCAGCAGCGCTACCCACTATGCCACCATGTCGCCGCCATTCTGGTGTTCTTGATGTAATCCTATTACAGTAAACTGCCGTGTTCTCCCAGTACTGTGGTCTTCAGTGTTGGTAATAACGCCTCTTGCGTACGCATAACATTGATAACCTTAGCATGTAGCCTGTCAATTGTTTTCTATAAAATGGGTGAGCCGTGTGTCGTACAACATAACTGGCAATGGCAGCGTTACCCAGAAGCCAACTATCACACACAGCGTGACTCAGAGGTCTGCTTCCCTCACTACTATTTAATAAAACAAAGAAATTGTGGGTTCAGCCAGGCAACAACATTAGTCAGGCACATCTGAGCATCATGTATTAGTACATAAGTATATTAGTATATAACATACTGAATATAATATATAATTAGCATATTAATTTACCAAAAGCAAATTCATTCTGTGCTGGTGTCTTTATCGCAACACGTGTGACGACATTAGGAAAATCTCAAACTGATCACCCTGACAGCAAAGAAACTGGATGTCTCTGGGCAATTATGCCATCCTGTTTAGTTGGCATGTGACACGGCTCAGTGATGACCACGAGATCTCTGACTGGTCAGCCAGTTCTTACTGGTTATTAAAGCCTGTGACAGAACAGGAATTTGCAAAGGGAGCACACACATGGTGTTGCCGCCTGACCACAACTAAGCAGCGTGAAGGGGGAGGTAGTGACATAAATGTGCAGAAATGGGACGCAGTAGGCAAAAGATCCATAGGGAAGGGTTCATGAAAGAGCAGAGCGGCGGCAGGCGGCCGAGGAAGGAGATGTGAGCTAGTGAGGCAGAGAAACTGCGGTTCTCCGTGTATTAGGCCACCAGCCCCAGTGATGATAACATGTCTGCTGAACAAACTAAAGACGTATCCACAGAGTGATTTGTCATACAGTACAACCACCAAAGGACAGGATCAACATAACAGAAAACGTAAAGGCCGCTTATTATTGGTATTTGATCCCTCTTTGGTGAAGCTTGGCTGCTGCCCTGGTGACAACAGATTCAGTCTGACACATGGGGCGTCAACTCGAAAGGAATTAAAATGAAAGCAACGTGACTCGAGAAACAGAATGGAGACGCACCCACCATTACACTTAATGAATTAGTCATTTGGTAGTAAAGTTAAAAACAGAAACATTGCCTCCAGAAATGCTTACAAACGTAATGTTCTGCATTGAGCAATTCAGGTTACTTTAGGAGATGGAATCCCAGTTGTGTAAGGACACAGCAGACACACCTTTACTATAACAGTTCGACTTCAGGTCATCAGGTACAGCGCACGTCACGTGGGATTCAAAGAAAACCTCAAATAACCCAACGTGCCGATTATTCAGATCAGGGAATGTGAAGAGTCGTCGTCCTCCAGGTTTGGAGTCCATAAGTTTATATTCAGAGGTGACCTGCAAACAATGATGGCAAATGAAGCGAGTGCCTTTAAACAGAAAGTGATTTATTAAAACGCATGAAAAATGAAACAAAGTTACATTGTTAAGATGAAAAGGCTTTTAAAATTAACAATAATTAAAAGAAACTAGAGGCAAATAAGAAAAATCACAAAACAGGGATGGAAAATAAGCTGATTGACAACGAAAGACGGAGACCCCAAAAGATGGATCCAAACTGTGGAGAGAATTATTAAGGAAACTGAAATAAATCATCAATAATACAAGTTGAGCTTAGAAATCTTCACATAATTACAACAAAGTGTAGGATTAACAGTGAAAAAAAGTTAATTTTATAATTAAATAACAAAAAAAAAAAAAAGAAATTAGGATACTCTGAAAAAAATAAAACAATTAAAAGGATTTTTATGCACCCAGTAAACTTAAAATAAAACGCAATGTCTCATCAAAATCCACGAGCTCTTAGCACAAAGCAGACTTGAAGAAAGAGAACCTGACGTGCTGATCCTGTATTCCTTCAGCCTTAAGATGTCCTCCTGTTTAAAAACAAACTTTCAAGAAGCTAATTATTGGCATTGCACATAAATCTACCATGAGGTGTGGACAGTAAGGACGACTGAAGTGGCGCCATCGCTTCCCCTCTTTCTATTTAGATTTCTGCTCATACTCAGGTCACTCACACAGATTATATGGACTTTTATATATAATTAGATATATATTAGACTTTTTCTTTTATGAAGTTGTTTCTGGTAGATAAGCTAGGATCACCAAATCGCATTGCCTTCCTATGTGAGGGGAATCACTTTTTTGTGTTTCGATTTACACTCAAAAGTATCCTGGAAAGTCTGATTTCAAGAGTTTTCATTTGTGACAATAAAAATGCCTTGAATTTAAGACACTCTTCAATTTTAAGTTTAAAAAACTAATAAACTAACTAATAGTAATAAAGATAAGTAAAAAAAAAGGTAAAAAACGAGAAGGAAGCTGCGATCAGAGCCCTTGAAGAGAGCACAATGGCTACAGGACACAATGCTCGAGCACTCAATTAGAAAAACTGCTCCAACTTTTTGGTAGGAGATAGCCAGGGTTTGGGAATGTCACAAATTCAAATATGTAACTCATTTTTATTTTAGGTACATTTTGGAAGTGTGAATATTTTAAACATTATACTATTAGCATTCCCACACCACCATTTTCTTTTTTTGCTGCCACCACCATTTTGGAGCAGTCTGAAGCGTAAGTCACAATGCATGACACCTGCAGGACGCTGATGTTAAAGTCAGCGTCATGGACTTTCAGCTTGTCCACAACTGGATTCTCCCAAAAACTTTTCCTTACATTTATTTTAATTTCTCAATCCCTGTTTTTTGAAATTCTCGCTATGCTTTTTCACTGTGATTAATGCCTAACAAGTTGACTCGGGTTCTTTTTCGGAGTTTTTCATTTTTTACCTCCCAGACCATTTCTTGACTACAATTCTCCTTGCATGTCCTGAGCTAGCTTGCATGATCGTTGATCTTTTTACCGCCGATCACATATAATTCCTGTAGTTTGTTTACTAGGGCTTGTTTTCCTGCTCTGTTTATTTCATTTTGAATTTTGGATTACGTGTTTAAAGTGCAAGATATTGCAGTATTTTTGGTGTTTGAGTGTGTCCCTCAATTTAGATTTGGTGCCGGATCACTTGTCTTTCCATTTAATTTCCTTCTTCAGTTTTTATTAATTAGGGAGGATCAAAATTAAATTATTAAAAATGAACAAGTTTACCAGTCAGCTCTAATTTCTCAATTTACACTTGCCATTTAACATATAGAAAACAAATTAGGATTTAATTTTCAGGGATGAAATGGACTCTTCTCACGTGTCCCTTCTGTCCCCACAGCTTTATTTGCTTTTTTCACTTCAGAATGAATTCAAAGCTTAAACAATTAGGAGAGCGCCATCATGTGGTCATTAACAGGTACTGAGTATAAACTGGAGGTGAATGGGAACCCCTGATGGTGAAAGGTTTTCAATATGAAGCCAGACAAATGGAAATCAGCTCTCTTCATGTCCTTGATGGAATATCTACTGACCAAAGGGAGAGATGACATGGTGACAGTGTGTGTAAGTGTGATGCACCAGGAATGAAATAATGAATGAACTCTTGCACAATCCATGGAGTTTTCCTCTTCACTCCAAAATAACAAGTAGGCCTGTGTGACAGAAGACATGAGGTGACCAGCAGATGACACTAGTCACTGCTCAGAGGGGTACAGAGGACAGATTGTCACACTGGAGTATGGTGAAACCCAAAACCCTGGATAGAGCAGCTTAGTGGAAGAGGTGTTGAACCTGTACATGAGGGTCGCTGTGTGTGAGATGCTATAAAAGGACAGAGAGCCAACAATACAGTCCAGAAACACACCTATTCTGCGACTGAAGGGGGTAAGTAATTGAATCTTCAAGCTATTGTGTGACACAGAGAAAGAGGAATAAGAGCAGGACAAAGACCAGGACTTGTCATTTAAGCCAAGAAGACACTTGTCACTCCATTGTTTCCTTCCTATTCCTTTATAGGTGACTCCAATCTCGACCCTCTCTCCCCTCCACTCGACCTCCCAGTAAAAGCGACTCTCGCTCAGACCCTCTTTGCCCAGAACTTGGAAACTCCCATCAAATCTGTCTGGGTGGTCAGGGTAACGAATTATTGTCCTGACAAATGTCACCTTCCTGTTTTCTTCAGACAGTTCAAGCCACCTGTTTGCCGTGTTGGGGTCCAAGGTGAGTGGGAAGGAGTCTGAATAGAGAGAAGAGAAAAGAAATCAGCTGACATGTGACAGTTCTGCACAAGAAGGCAAGACTGTTTCTGTCAGGTGACCAGGCTACTAAACTTTCTTAGCTTTTCTTAAATTAATTTATTTTTCAATATTTTAGTTCTCTGGGAAATGTTGACTTACATTTTAAAAGCTCTGTTCTATCTGTCGTATTGAGCTGGAAAAGAAAGAGAAAGAAGCAGAATGAGCGGCTTGAGTGATCCCAGACTCCTCTCTGGATTGACTGAGGAGGCCACAACCCCACCCACCTCAGTGGTCTTCAGAAAGTTCCCACTGCTGATCTCGTCCAACACCTTCTTTAGATCAGAAAGGCTCATGCTCAGATGATGAAAGAGCAAACTTCTATCTTCATTAACGTGAGAGAACTTCTACATAAGGAGAGGAGAGGAAAGCAGAACATGAGAGACCAAGACTTGTGTGCCAGACAGGCCTGCTGGGGTCTGCTAGATTGGCATTCTCACATTTAGGACGTTTGTCTGTGGAGGTGCGGCATTTGTCGTCTTTAGCTTCTCAATGTGGCTTTCGGCTTGCTTGATGAGCATTTCAGCTTTTCTCACCTCCTTCTCTTTGCGATCTCTAATGCGCTCAGTGATCCCCAACCTTAAGCTTGTAAGGAACTGAATGAGAGACATGAAACAAAATAAGGCAACGTCAGGGTTTCATAATCTTCTCAATGCATTTCACAAATTGCTGAAGCTCCCTTCACTTCGTGTTCATTTCCAGGTGAAGGAGCTGCTATGGTCCACTGTGGGCAAATTGGGAGACACCTGAACAGAAATTTGGAAAGTGCTCAGTCTTGACAATGAACAAGAAACAACCATAGTTCAGCCATAGTGAGTTGATGGAATTTACACACATTCATTCATTACTGTGGGCTTGTCTGACACTGGACAAAAGTCGTCCGTATTTCAAAAATTGTCACTCAAGGTTTCTTTGTGCCTCATTACTACACTTTTGTTTAACTGGTGGCTCTGAGCGGGAAGCAAAACTCACCTGAATCTTCGCTAAGGTGTCCTTCACCTCCTCCAGTGTCTTCTCTTTCTCTTGAATCGTTTTTTCCACTGTTGCAGACTGACTCTGCGGAAAAGCAAAATGGTGGAGAGACAACTGAGTAGCGGGCAGAGAAGTCAAAACGAGAGAGGGGTGGAAGGCAACTGAGGACGGTTGACTTTGTATTCAGTGTTTGAGTTTGTGCAATCAGGCAGAGGTGCAAATGCTGTGCGCATACGTCGGCCCTGTGTGACAGCTGTGGTTTTGTTTTGTCTCCTTGATTTTGTTCATTTTCCCCCTTTCTTGTCATTTGTATCCCCTTTTAAATTTTCATTGCCCCCCTGGTCTTCACTCCTGGTTTGCAGGACAGCTCAAGATCTCCCCCTGCTGTACACACTGAAAGAAATCCCCTTCATTCCCTCTTTCATCTTAAATCAGTTGATAGAAGAAGCATTGCTCTGTCGTATTGACAAACACAAATCAATAAGATCACAAATGTCCTAACACACAGGTGCATTAGGGAGGCTCTTTGGAGAGATGGAACATTTTTTATCTGACTCATCAAGTTGTCAGGTATACATTGTTATTTATTAAATATTTTGGTAACAGGTAGTCATAAATAATAAAATCCAGTATCCTGTGTTAGCAGACCACATTAAATGAGAGATGAGACTCTTGGGTCACTGGGACTGAAACTGAAGTTTCACTTGGGTGGTAACAACGACTCTAAAATCTCACCGCCCTTCCGGAATTTCAGATACCTCCCTAGAGGCCTTCCCTGAAGCCCTGTAGGTTTATGAATGTGTTTGTGTTTTTGAGTAAAAGGAAAAGAAATGTTGCTGACTGATTGTACTTGTGCGACGGGGAACCCTGGGATTGTGCAATCCAAATGAAAACATCTCTCATGATGCCAAGAAGACATAAGTGATAGTCCAATGACAAGATTGGATCAGGAATTAGCACCCTTCAAGAACAGAATCACAACTCTTGCAGGAGAGAGGCCATTTTCTCAAGTTACTTTCTTTGCCTTCACCTCTCTTTCCTCATCTGTAAAGCCTGAACATCTGCACTCATTGTCCACCAACCAGAATTCCTTCATCTTGCTGTTCATTTTCTTAAACTGGAACTGCAGCTCAGCTGGCACATCAGCCTGACGGACCTCCGTGTGTGTGTGTGTGTCAGGACTGAAAGATGAACTCCGTCTGCATGATGTGTGCTTGACATGCAAATAGAGGGAGGTGGGCTTTAATGAGAAATCTCCTTATTAAAGAACGATCACAAACACAACAAGGTAAGCAGGTATCTAATGAGGGACACCATCTTCTAACTTAACAAAGTGACAATGTCACCAGAATTGTATTATATTACTTGTAGTTGAAACTGCAACTGAAGACAGACAGGGGTCATGTCAGTGACCGGCAGGAATTCTGCAAATATCCAAACGGAGCAGCTGTCCTCCTTTGGTATAATTCCAAGGAGCACTGGACAGTAAAACATTCAAGGCCAGCTAGACCTGCTCAGTACTTGTACAGCCAGAGCACAGGCAGGTGAAGTGACTTGCTCGGTGTCACTAATAGTCAGTTGAAGAATTTGAACCCACGTCCACAGAATTTGAGGTCCAAAGCCTTAACCACCACACTACACACGGTCTGGGCCACTCTGACTGGTCATATATATAGCAGCCTGTCCTTCACTCCTGTGACTTGTCCCTACCCCTGTCCACTCCTTACCTTTCTCTCAGTTGTCTCCTTATCTAGCATCCTGACGTCGTGACTCTTGTGTTCAGTTGCCACACACAGTAAGCAGATGCGGCTCTTGTCGGTCCTACAGAACATCTCCAGGACTTTCTGGTGCTTTGAACAGAGCTTCTCTTCCAGGTTTCCAGTTGGCTCCAGTAGTTTGTGTCTCATGAAGGCTGCCAAGTCCAAGTGTGGCTGCAGGTGACTCTCGCAGTAGGAGGCCATGCAGGTCAAGCAGGTCTTTGAAGCTCTCCGTTTTCGCACTGTGCAAAAGTCACAGAGCACATCATCCCGCCCTGCAGTACCCTGAGGTGGACCTCTGATGGCTCCCTTTTCCTTTAACTCTCCTATCAGATTCATGAGAGTCGTGTTTTTGTGGAGCTGTGGCCTTGAATGAAACTCCATTCTGCACTGAGGGCACCTGTTAGTCTCCATTAAGCCTGACTGATCCCAGTAACTATTAATGCATTCCAGACAGAAGCTGTGTCCACACGGGATGGTGACCGGCTCCTTCAGGACCTCCAGACACACCGAGCAGGTGTACCCATCAGCGGACAGAAAAGGTGCAGCTGCTGCCATCGTTGGAGAAGATGTCGTCTGACACTCAGGAGTCGATTCTGCAGAAACGAAAATGAAAGAAATTCGAGTCCCTCAGGCAGAGCACAGCCAGCCACACCTGCAGTCACTCTCTGTGAAGGTGTCACGCGGCAGTGTCACTGAAACAACACCCTCTGTCACAAAATGTACCGAGATGAACGGATACACAGAAACACATTCCTGGAAACAGAACAACAACAAACATAGTGTGACATTGAGGGACATTGAGGGGACCCCCATATAATATTAAGGAAAAGAAATATAAAGACTTCAAGAAAAAAGAGTTTAAGAAATGTAAGTTGATTTAGTTAAGTAGAGAGTTTCTCTGAAATGCGTTTTTGTACGTCACATATTTACATTTGGTGTAAGATGATGACACTGTAAGCACATTATAAGCACTTAATATTAAAATATGGGATCAATTATTTATTTTATGTATTTATTTAATTGGATGAACATTTAATAATAAAGTCATTTAAACTTCTGCTGCATTGGTTTTTTATTGAGTCGTCACCACAGGAGACGTGGACGCTTTATTGTTTTATCTGCTCTTTTTATTAGAGTGCATGGCACGTTAATGACAGAAAGCATACATTGAACTGTATTATATCTGATCAGTTTATTATTTTTGGTACTTCATATAGTATGATTTACACTTTATAAAAATAATGTCACACCAATAAACTAGCCCGTCGTTGTTAATCATATTCTCACGTTCGCAACTGATAACTTCAATATCACAATCAGAACTAGAAGACTGTCCTTATAAATGCTAGTCATTTAGCAAAACTAAGATATTCAATAACATTTTGCCAAATTCATTAGCGAGACGTCTTATTTTCATTTTTTTGCGTCTCTCTTTTTATTACAGGGGATTGGTCAAATGAAACCACCTGACCAGTAACAGCTGCTGTTACACCTTGGGAGATGAGCTGTCATTGGTCCAGCGCTGGGGTTCTTAACCGTTTTAATCTGAGGACTCAAATAAGAACACCAGTGCCATACTGGGACCCAAGAAGCAGATCATTACAATAATGACAACAGAGCCACAAACAGACAAATACCAATAGCCATTTAATAATAATGATAAAACAATAAAGGTTTTGTTTCATTTCATGCATATTTCATATATAAGTAGTTCTAAAAAAGAAAAAATAGAAAGTAACCATATTATAAGTGAAACACCAGTTCTCATTGTAAACAGGGACATGTTTCACCCAAGTCTTTATAAAGGTGGACGGCCTCATGCAGAAGTAAAACAAACTCTGAGTTCATAGACTTTAAAATAGAAAACTCAGATGTGCTTCAAGGCCTCCATCCAGTGAAGTCTAATTAAACCCCTGGACCTGATGGGATCTTCCCAACTGCATTGAAATAAATGAAAGACGTCATCCATAATCGCTTACCGGGCGTACTGTAGCAGTCACTTCAGACAGGAGAAACACCTGAGGACTGGAAAGTTGCAAATGTCACTCCAGTCTTCAAGAATGGAGCCAAGATGGACCCTAGGAATGACAGGTCAATAAGTCTTACTGTGCCATGGGAACTATAATAAAAAATAAACTAGAAAGGTACCTAAATGAAAATAGCGGCCAGCATGGGTTTATGATGGGTGTATTATCAATCAAGGTAATCAAACAATCACAAGATAAAGCTGGTTGAGAGTCACGTGCGCTTTGTGCTGACGTGTGCTTTGCAAACGCTAGAGTCTGTTGAGAGTTGTTGGTTTGTTCTGTGGTGTGAGATTTAAATATAAAAAATACATTTTGCTCTTAAAAACTTGGGTTTTGGTTGCCGCTAAGGAACTGTGTGGGAATTTTTAAAGCTTTTTTTCCCTTTAGAAGGGTTTTTTTTTTTTTTTTTTTGCTTTTTTTTCGCCCGCACAAGAACAAAAGTAGCTGGGTGTTTGGAAGTGCGCTTGGAAAAGTTATTTGTACTTGTACCTGTCTTGTTATCTGTATTTGAATTAGCATCGAGGCGGCAGGGTAGAAAGCAGCAGTAACTGATATCGGCATTTGTAAATAAATAACCGTGTCGTCGTAACAGCGATTCCTTAGTTTAAAGGAAAAGAAAAAAAAGGCCGCGGCTGACTTCAGAACAGTAAAAGGTGAAGCTCAGCAGTGCGCAGGTAAGCGGCCATCATTAAGACGCCGATCAGGCACAGGAGCAGTAGGAGCAAATAAGGTAGTAAAGTTTGATTTATTTGTTTATTTTAGATTAATCTGTCCTTAGCGGTCCAGAGGTAGAACAGTTAAGTGGGCGACAGCGTATTGGTTCATTAATACGGGGGAATACAAACAGTGAGAGTGGTGAGCTTATCAGTAAGAGGAGCGCAAAGTCAGGAGAAGAGGCAGAGAAAAGGAAAGTTAACCTCCTAGAAAGACAAATAGCAGGCAGCTGAGAGGGAGAACAGGACAGGATCTTAAGGGGAAAAGGTGTAAAATATCTGGAGCAGATCTTAGTGTTACCATTTAAGTTAAGGAGCAGCTGAAAGAAGAAGAAATTGAATTTTAAGAAAAAAAAAAAAAGTTAAGGCAGCTTAATAATCCCAAGTCAAATTTGAATAATGAGGCCAGTGCAATGCAAGTCCTGTTGGATGTTGGACTTTTTAGATGATGGTTTGGAAGAGCCAGTTGTCTATGAGGGCTACATCTGCAAGAGATGCCAGCTGATCCATCACCTCGAGCTCAGGGTCGCTGAACTGGAGGAGGAGTTGGCTGACCTGCGTTGTAATAGAGAATTGGCCGACTTGGCCCAGGTGTCCTTTAGAGAGATAGTGTGCACCCCCAAGGTGGCACCGGAGGAGATTCCAGACCAGACAGGTAGGAATAGGTGGGTCACGGTCGCAAGGCGTAAGGTAAAGGGTGCACACTGTCCGGGGGCATCAACCCCTGAATTAGAAGTGTCTAACCGTTATCATGTCCTTGCGGAGCTGGACGGTGACTCTGATAATTCTGAGGTGGTAGGCAGGGTTGAGGAGCCCCAACGGACCACCTCAAAACCAGTTCCCGAAAAGAGAGAGGTAGTGATAGTTGGGGACTCGATCATTAGGGGGATTGAAGCGCAGGTGTGCTCCAGAGAGAGAGAGAGAGTCTCGCACGGTGTGTTGCCTTCCGGGAGCTCAGGTGGGAGACGTTCCTGGAAGGGTGGATAGGCTCTTGGCCAGAGCTGGGGTGGATCCAGTTGTCATTGTCCACATTGGAACAAATGACATACATAAGGGTAGTCTGTCAGTTCTGTGTTCCAAATTCAAAGAGTTAGGTACCAAGCTGAGGAGCAGAACTGGCAAGATAGTCTTCTCCGAAGTTCTGCCTCTGCCACGCGCCAGTCCAGGTAAGATTGAGGAGATTAGAAGGCTTAACGCGTGGCTCAAATCTTGGTGCAGGGTAGAAGGGTATACAGTAGGTTTATGGGGCATTGGGACTCCTTTTGGAACAGATGGGACCTGTTCTGCCATGACAGGTTACATCTGAACTGGAGGGGCACCAATGTATTGGGGAGGTGTATGGGTAGGCTAGTCGAGGATTGGGGGGTCAGGGAGTTTAGGACAGGCCAGGTTTAGATCTAAACATGGAAGAACAAACAAGGGGGTAGAAATAAAATGCATAGTAATGTAAATTCTAAGCAAACACGTAAATGTAGAAGGATTAACACATTAAAAGTAGCTTGCCTTAATGCTAGAAGTATCAAAAATAAGGTAAGTGAGTTGGAGTCGTATGTAGCAGAGCATAATTATGATATTATAGCAATAACGGAAACCTGGCTAAATAACAAAGATGGGGATGAGTGTAACATAGAGGGATACACATTATTAGGAAGGATAGACAGAAAAGAAAAGGAGGTGAGGTTGCTGTTTATGCCAAACAGGGTTTAAATGTAAGTCCTCTTCAGCTGGATGATGAGCCCCATCTTAGTGAGGACATGTGGCTTCACCTGGAAAATATTAGGGAAAGAGGTCTTATTTTAGGAGTGTGTTATAGACCACCCAATTCAGACATCAATGTCAACACACATCTTTTTAGTAATATCAAAAAGGCAAGTTTACAGGGGGATATTACAGTCATGGGGGAATTTAATTATCCAAATATTAACTGGGATAACCTTACAGATGGAGGAGCACAAGAGCAGGAGTTTTTAGAAGTAATCAGCGACTGTTTGTTAACACAGCATGTTAAAGTACCAACACGGGGTGAAGCCTGTCTGGATTTAGTATTCTGTAATAATCAGGATAGAATTGAGGGTGTAGAGGTAATTGGACCACTAGGGTCACATGACCATAATGTAATACAGTTCTCAGTATTTTGTAAGAGTGCAGATGCAAATACTAAAATTGTTAAGTTGAACTTTGGTAGGGCTAATTTTGAGCAGATACGATAAAGTCTAAGTAGGATAGGCTGGGATAAGCTTTTAAATATGGAGACAGTCGAGGAGCAGTGGAACAGGTTTAGAAATGTAATGCAGGACAGATACAGACCTAAATTTGGAATTAAAAAACTCCACGATGGATTAATAAAGATTTAGAAAAGAAGTTGCAAAGGAAAAAACTGCTGTATAAGGCATATAAGACTAATGACTGCAAAGAGAATCGTAGAGCGTATGAGAATATGAGAGCAACCATTAAGAAGGATATCAGGGAGGCTAAAAGACAGTTGGAGAGGAATAGAGCAGATAAGGCGAAAGACGACCCTAAGAGATTCTTTTCAGTATTTTAGTAGTAAAAGAACAGTCAAGGAGGAGCTCAAGTGCATCAGGAATAGTAAAGGGGAATTAAAAGATACAGACAGTGAAATAGCAGATGCCCTAAACTTACATTTTTCTGAGGTGTTTACAAGTGAGCCTGTGGATAACCTCAGAGCAGTAACAGGGACTACTAAGGAGCTACTGAGGGATTTGGAAATTGAAGAGGGAGAAGTGCTGCTCAGATTAAATAGGATGAAACCAAACAAATCACCAGGCCCAGATAATATTTATCCTCGTGTTCTTAAGGAGGCTAGTGAGTACAGATATAAACCCTTGACACATATTTTTAGGAAGTCACTGAGCACTGGAGAGATTCTGAAGGACTGGAAAATGGCAAATATTATCCCATTATATAAAAAGGGTGACAGGGCAGATCCAAGCAACTATAGGCCAGTAAGCTTAACATGCATCACAGGAAAATTAATGGAATGAATTATTAAGGATAAGATTGAGCAACACATGGCAAGGACAGGAGTTATTCTGACCAGTCAGCATGGGGTCAGAAGAGGGAGGTCGTGTTTTACTAACATGCTAGAATTCTATGAGGAGGCAACAAAAGATACGTCAAAGTGGAGCATATGATATTATTGATCTGGACTTTCAGAAAGCATTTAATAAGGTGCCACATGAGAGGGTGGGCATCAAACTAAAAGAAGTGGGAGTTCAGGGTGATGTTTGTAGGTGGGTGCAGAATTGGCTCAGACACAGGAAGCAGAGGGTGATGGTGTGAGCAACCTCATCAGAACTGGCCGATGTTAAGAGTGGCGACCAGCAGGGGTCAGTGCTAGGGCCACTGCTATTTTTAATATCAATAAATGATTTAGATAGGAATATAAGTAACAAGCTGGTTAAGTTTGCAGATGATACTAAGATAGATGGATTAGCAGATAATTTGGAATCCGTTATATCATCACAGAAGGACTTGGACAGCAGACAGGCTTGGGCAGATTTGTGGCAGATGAAATTTAATGTCAGTAAATGTAAAGTATTACACATAGGAAGTAAAAATATTAGGTTTGAATACACAATGGGCGGTCGGAAAATCGAGAGTCCACCTTATGAGAAGGATTTAGGAGTCATAGTGGACTCTAAGCTATTAACTTCCCGACAGTGTTCAGAAGCCATTAAGAAGGCTCACAGACTGTTAGGTTATATAGCGCCTTGATGTGTGGAGTACAAGTCACAGGAGGGTCTGCTCAGGCTTTATAACACACTGGTGAGGCCTCATCTGGAGTCCTGGATGAAGTTTTGGTCTCCAGGCTACAAAAGTGACATAGCAGCACTAGAAAAGGTCCAGAGAAGAGCGACTGGGCTGATTCCAGGGCTACAGGCGTTGAATTATGAGGAAAGATTAAAAGAGCTGAGCCTTTACAGTTTAAGCAAAAGAAGATTAAGAGGTGACATGATTGAAGTGTTTAAAATTATGAAGGGAATTAGTCCAGTGGATCGAGACTTGTATTTTAAAATGAGTTCATCAGGAACACGGGGACACAGTTGGAAACTTGTGAAGGGTAAATTTCGCACAAACATTAGGAAGTTTTTCTTTACACAAAGAACGATAGACACTTGGAATAAGCTACCAAGTAGTGTGGTAGACAGTAAGACGTTAGGGACTTTCAAAACTCGACTTGATGCTTTCTTGGAGGAAACAAGTGGATAGGACTGGCGAGCTTTGTTGGGCTGAATGGCCTGTTCTCGTCTAGAATGTTCTAATGTTCTAATGTCCTAATGAGGGGAAGATCTGGCCAAACCACTCTTGTAGATTGTGTTTAATGAAGTAACCAGGATAACTGACAAAAGTGAAGCATATGACAGAATTTACTTTGATTTTCAAAATGTCGTTTTTGAGTCAGTCGTCCCAAACAAAGGGACCTCTGAGAAAGATTTAGGGGTTAATGTTGACACAACATTTTCATCAGCTAAGCCATGTGTAGGAATAGTTTTTATATTCTCATGCCATAGATTCAAAAGCTCTCTGTGATGGGTTAATGACGCTGCCTTGCACTCTAAAGCGAGAGCTGTATAGGCCTGGTGCTTGGACTAACTTTATTACACAGTTCTGTTGCGGCCCACCACAAGTTTGTAAAACAACGGTCATACTGTAATCGGGGCAAAGAGGCTGATTCCATTTCTCCATCTCTTGAACCCACTGGGTTGTTACAGAACAATTGGAATATAAATTGCATCCCTTCAATTTATATTCCAATTGTTCTGTAACAACCCAAGTCATTTACCTTGAGTCTGAGTTCAGTCACATTGAGTCTTTTGTAAATATTGGGAAGCAAGTGAGTGTCAGAAAAATGAACACGTGAGTCGCCCACCTCTGTGATCAAATGGTATAAAAGCAGCGGACGTGAGCCATGATAGCAAGATAGCGAGACGTGCAGCTTCACGCACCTTTTACACTGTGACGCCAATCAATGCATCCCTAAAAAGCACCCAGCCATCAAGCTGCAAGTCAGGACTGAGAAGCTGAGGTTGCACCTGTGCACATCTGAGAAACCTGTGAGGAGAACACCGAGGGTCCAAGGGCCACCTGGAAATGGACACCTTCTCTAAGAAGACGAGAAAAATTCCCAAAAAAAACTTGTAGGGAAAAAATGGAAGAAACATTGGGAAAGGCAATTCAGAGAGAGACCCTTTGCCTGTTAAGTTGGGCATGCATTGGGTGGCACAAATGGGGTAACACAACACACAAAACTGAACAGAAGTAACCCTTTTCTCAGATCTTGATGGCCGATCTGTCATGACCACCTACAATACAGTTTAATGGTAAAACAGTAATAGTACAAGTACAGAGCACAATACAAGAGTTGATGATATCACAGATGAGGAATCTGATTTGTTCAGAGTCCTGGAGACCTCAGTCATCAAGCTGCCTCCCCCTTACTGGCCATTCCACTGCTGGGTCAGGGCTGTGGCATCCAATCTGATGAACGGACCCCTCTACCCGATCATTCCAGTGCTCTTCCGTCAGAGATGACTTTTCCTGCGGCAGGCAGACAGCTTGGTTGTTGGGCACTGGCACGGAGTGCCACATTTGAGAACCGAGAAGAGAAGCACAATAGGTGAGGGTTAGTATTAAATTCTAACTGTCATGTTACTTATGTTTTAGTGCTAATGACTGACAGCAGAGATGCAGTCTGTACAGTTAATCAGCAGCTCTAGTCAGGGTGTGCTAAACTGAAGTCGTGAGTCTTCAATAGCTGAGACTGAAGGGTCATCTCTTATAGTAACAGGCAGACCACTCCACAGTTTAGGGGTCTTATAACTAAAAGCTCGACATCCCACTGTTATTTTATTAATCCTTGGAATCCTAAGCAGACCATCACCTTCAGATCTTAATGTGCACTCGGGTTTGTAAGTCATGATAAGTTCAGCCGGACCTCAGCCATTTAATGCTTTATATGTTAAACAGAGGATTTTGAAATCTGCCCTAAACCTAACCGGGGAGCAGGTGTAAGGAATTAAGAACTGCAGTTATGTGTTTGTATTTTCTTGTTCTTGTAATAATTCTTGCAGCAGCATTTTGGATTAACTGGAGGCTGAATAAAGAACAGTTTGAACATCCAGTGAACACCGCATTGCAGTAGTCAATCCTTCTAGAGATAAATGCAGGAATTAATTTCTCAGTATCCCACATATTTAGAAAGTGCCTTAATTTCTCAACATTTTTATAATGAAAGGAAACATGTTTTGGACAATTTTGTAATGTGTGATTCAAATGACACGCTAGAGTCAAAGATAACTCCTAGATTGTGGGCTGACTTAGGAAAACTAATGGTGATTACAGCTGAGCTAAATAATAACATAATAACATTGTGATCAGCGTCATTCCCTCCAATAATTACCATCTCAGTTTTATTTGTGTTTAAAGACAAGTAGTTGTCATCCATCCACTCCTTTAACTCATTAACACATCTAATTAAGGACAGCAATGGAAGTGTACAGTTTAAGCAAAAGATGATTAACAGGAGATCTGACTGGAGTGTTTAAAATTAGTCCAGTGGATCGAGATGGTGACTTTAAAATGAATTCATCAAGAACACGGGAACACAGTTGGAAACTTGTGAAGGGGAAATTTCACACAAACATTAGGAAGTTTGTCTTCACACTGAGAAACACAGACACATGGAGTAAGCGGCCAAGTAGTGTGGTGGACAGGAGGACTTTAGGGACTTTCACAACTCAACTTGATGTTAATTTAGAAGAATGAAGTGGACAGGACTGGTGAGCTTTGTTGGGCTGAATGGCCTGTTCTCCTCCATATCATTCAAGTGAGTTTACAGCTTTTTTAATGTTTTTCATAGCAGTGCAATCTGGTGGGGTATGGAGGCCAGAACCCCACCAGCCCCTTAAAGCATAAGTTCATTATTTTTCAAGTCTAACTTATTTCTTCACAATAATAGTACTGTATGTTTGCATTTGCTACATAGATTTGTGTTCTAAAGTCAAAACATTTTCTATAAATTTTAAAAAGTACATAGCCAGTCCTGGCGTTTTACATTAAATCCTATAGGGCATGGGGCGTAAAGCCTAAAAACGTACCAAATACGTCCATTTCTCAAGACAAGACAGTTGTGGAGTATCAATCTGTGTCTTGTGATTACTCGCACATTGTAAAAGAGCTTGTCCTTTTTGAACAAACAAACACCAATATTATGAGAATCAGCCATTTTAAAAGAAGACCCGTGTTGCGCACCACGTCAGCGCTTGTCTTCTTCCACAATAACCTTTCACCCCCTTGGGTAAATGGCATCCTCCTGACAGATCAAATAAAAAAAAAATGAGATTGACTACCCACATTAAAGGAGCTCAGTCCCCTAAGGAAGAAGAGCCCGCTCTGCCCCTTCTTCTCCAGTTCCTTTGTGTTCTGAGGCCAGTCCAACCTGTCATGGCACTTGTAGAAGTGGACCACTTCTACATCCACCCCTTGAATAGTGACTGGACATAGAGGCTCCTAGATGCTGGGAAAGTCGATAAACAGTTCCTTTTTTGTCAATGTTCAGTTGCAGACAATGCTCCATGTGACTCCCCTCCTTTGTCTCATCCCACTTATCATTAGACCCCTGTGGCAAGTGGCTGGGGGTGGTACCCAGTCGGGACACCCAGAAGGACTGGAGGAGGGCTTACGCCTCCTCCAAACCACGAGGGGGCAACTGCCCTGGTGGCTTTGGGGACCACGGGAACTGAGCTTGGAAGCTCAACCCAATGCCTATGGAGCCCTGGCCCTCAGCACTTCCGCTACACCTGTAAGTGCTGGGGGGATGAAGACCAGGGACACCCCATAGTGCTTCCGGGTGCACAGTCGGTACTTCCACCACACCAGGAAGGGGCGGCGGAAGCTCATCAGGAGGCACCTGGATCACGTCCAGGTGTGTATAAAAGGGGCCACCTCCCTCCATTCGATGGCTGGAGTTGGGTGGAAGAGGACGGAGCTCGGAGGAGAGGAGCGGAGATGGTCAGGAAGAAGGAAAAGAGGCATTGTGTGAAGGGCCTGGACTTTGGGGTGATTGGTGCTGCAGCACTGCGTTTGTGTGTGTAACTATTGTAAATAAACGTGTTGTGGTGCTTTAAAATCATGTCTACCTGTCTGTGTCCGGGCTGTTTACCACACCCCATAAGTGCAGAGTCATCTGGGAATTTCTGCAAGTGACCAGACCTGCTGTTCTATGTCTAGTCTGAGGTGTGCAGAGTGAAGAAGAAATGGAAACAGGGCCTGTTCCTTCAGTTCTCACAAACTGTGCTCTGCCCGACAGATGGTCCATCATCCAGAGGCTTGTCTATCTGCATATCTCTGTGGTGACCCCTTAACAGAGTACTGAAGGTGCTAGAGAAATCAAAAAACATCATCCTCAGAGTGCGGCCCGGTTTGTCCAGCCTTGTGGAGCAGATACATCATGGTATCCTCCTTCCCTCTGGTCATTGTCCAACAGGCAATATCTATCTGTTGTGGTGGTCTACCACAGGAGGACTCATGCAGTTCAGGGACGGCCTGTCAGAGGTCTTCATGAGGTCCACAACAAACTGAAATGTAGAGAAAGAACTGGAGCCCAGAACCTTCCTGAACTCACTGCAAGTTTGAAATCAATACCCAAATTTTCACAAAAACATTTAAATAGTCATTTCCTTTATTTAGTAAAGAACGTTCAAAAGAAGAGCAAAGGAGCCAACATTTCCAAAGTTACATAGAACATTAGGAATATTACATGAAATACACTGTAAGAGATTTAAATTTAAAAAAAAGAAATACTAAGCAACAAAAATCCTAGAAAAAGAAAGAAAGCCAAAATATAAAATGACAATCCAATATTTGAAAAAACCAAACGTCACAAGTGAAATGATGAAAGTAAAAAATGGTGGGAAAAAGACCATCAAAAGCGAATTTACAAGAAGGGAGCCAAAGAGCAGCAGCAAGCGAGTAACGGGGGCAACACCCAAAGACCCTCATTGAATGAACCTGAGGAAAGGAACAGAGAAGAACCCCACCAGCCCCTTAAAGCATAAGTTCAGTATTTTTCAAGTCTAACTTATTTCTTCACAATAATAGTACTGTATGTTTGCATTTGCTACATAGATTTGTGTTCTAAAGTTAAACGTTTTCTATAAATTAGAAGAGAAGAGAAGATATGAAAAGGGTGGGGTGTTCATCCAAATCACGGTGTTGTGAGGAGCATCGGTCTGTCCTGGTCACAATGCAGGAACAAACACTGGTTAGGATGCCAGCTCATGACACTCCTGCTCGTGCCCATTAAGTACTAATTTTGTGGCAGCAATTTTCCAAAAGTGTGTTGCACTCTGATCTAAGAGGGAGACTGGAGGAATCAGAGAAAGCAAGATATGGACATCAGGAGAACATGAACATTGAACTAAGTGTCCTGACGCTGTGTGGCAGTAGTGGTAAAGGACAGGACAGGATTAAAATAATTCCCTATTTAGAGACAAAAGTAGAATTTCTCATACTGAGTGACAGGAAGTCCCATGTCCCCTTTGTCCTTATTGAGTTTGAATTTTTAATGTATCAATAGAGCACCAATGGCCATTGAGAAAACTGAACATAAACTGAGAGAAAAGGGAAATCAACTAATGGTCAGGGGGTTTCCCTCTGATGTCCACTACATGAAAGTCGACTCTGGTCATCTCAGGGGCAACCCAGCAGAAGAAAGGGCAGGGCAGCCAGCGGGAGTGTGAGTCAAGTACCAGGAATGAAGTGACAAAACGTCTCTGACACGGTCCGTGGAAGTTTCTTGATGACTCTAAAGTTGTGAGACAGCCTGTGTGACAGAAGACATGAAGTGACCTACAGATGATAGCATCTGGACTGGTTTGGAGGGCAGATGGCTACAAAGGATTCAGATCCAAGCCGGAAAGCTGGATAGAGTGACTCGGTGAAGGAGGTGCTGAACCTGTAAAGGAGGGTCATTGAGTCTGAGACGCTATAAAAGGACAGCGAGCCAGCAGAATAGTCCAGAAAAACGCCTATTCTGTGACTAAAGGGGGCGTTGATTTGAGTCTCCTTCTTATTGTGCCATGCAGAGCAGGAGCAATAAGAACAGCTCAAATTCCAGGACTTGTCATTGAATCCGAGGACACACTCATCACCCACTCCTTTCCTGCTGATTCCCTTATATGTGACTCCAATCTCAACATTTTTCCCACTCCACTCGACCTCCCAGTAAAAACGAGTCCCTCTCAGCTCCTCTCGGCACAAGACTTGCTGCCAGTAGTCAAATCTGTCAGGATGATCATTATATCGGCTCTCTTTTTCCTCTTGGGTCACCTTCTTTTTCCTTTCAGACAGGTGCAGGTGTTTGTGTGCTGTGTTGGGGTCCAGAGTGAGAGGCCGGAAGTCTGAATGGAGAGAAAAGACAAGAAAAAGAGTGTAGAAATCATTGTGAGTCATAAACCTGAGGGGAGAAGAAGATTGTTTGAGAACATCTGCATTGGTCAAGTGGACCAGCAGAGGGCAGCATCTTGGACTCTACATTAATACCTGTAGTAGCTGTATTTGGATGTCTGATGAACTTCGGCAAGTGACCTGACCTGCTGTGTGAACTTCTATCTATCTATCTATCTATCTATCTATCTATCTATCTATCTATCTATCTATCTATCTATCTAT
>JANRMT010049829.1:5502502-5517418 GCA_026402145.1 Polypterus bichir lapradei
ATCTATCTATCTATCTATCTATCTATCTATCTATCTATCTATCTATCTATCTATCATATAGTGCATTCCACTCTACATACCTGTTTATTATATAGTGCCTTTCACGTCTGTCTCTCTATCTATAGTCAGACATGTGTGCTTGGTGAGCTCATTTTAGGGTTTTGTTACACAAATGTCGTGACAGTTGTGCCCCAATACTTGGTGTTATTTCAAATCCTTTCACTGTGGATGTTGGACTCCATCAAGGCTGCATCTTATCACCCCTCCTTGTTTGTGGATTTCGTGGACAGGAAATCAATGAGTTGAAGAGGCCAGAGGTGGCATTGTTGCTTCATGCAGATGATGTTGTCCTCTTTGTGTCACCTGACTGTGACCTTCAGCATGCACTCAGGTGTGAAGTGGCAGGATGAGGATCAGTGCCTCCAAGTCTGAGGTCGTGGGTCACTCTTGGAAATGAATGAATTTCTTTGCCCAGGAGAGGGCGTGGAAAACTGAACTTAGCTGAGGAATTCTGGTATCTCAGGATCTTGTTCACAAGTGATGGATAAACGGAGCACGAGATTGACTAGCGGATAAGAGCAGCAGCAGCTGTTGTGCAGCTTGCGGTAGTAAACTAAGAGCCGAGTCTAAAGACAACCCTCTCGGTGTGCTGGTTAAACTACATTCCTGTCCTCGCCTGTGGTCATGACCATAACAATGAGATCACAAGTACAATAAGGAGAAGTGAGGCTTCTTGGCAGGGTGGCAGGGCTGAGAGTCTGTGACAGGGTGACAAGCTCACAGTAGGGTCTCTGTTCCTAATCAGTTGATAACATGGCCACCAATGTAACATCATAAAAATCAGATTATGAAAGACCCTGCGGTACCGCTGGCCTTCACTCAATGTGTCGTTATTTAGTAGAATATTCAGACTCAATAGAAGAAGAACGCTTACATTTTAAAAAGTTGTTTCTACTCCTTAGGTTCTTCAGGACATCCCCTGAAACAACAGCCCCTAAAAGAGAGGAACAGTAAAGCAGAATGTGAGCCACCAACACATGTGATTAGAAAAAAACCTTCATCTGAGGACACACGACCCACCGGTCTTACTGGTCTTCACAAACTCCCAGCTGCCGATCTCCTCCAGTCTTTCCTTCAGAACGGTAAGATTCTTCCTCTTAGAGTCAGGAAGGAAATCTCCATTACCAGCATCCTCAGGTGAGCTGTCATCTTCAGGAGGGAGACTGAGAGATGGAAGTTTCTAAAAAAGGAAGGAAGAGAGATGGAGAATGTGATAGTCAAAGACACATGTATCAGAGGACCTGCCGGCGTCCTTTAGATCATGCCTTTCACCTTTAAGAAGTGGATGTGGTCGTCTGTCTGTGAAAGTTCGGCCAGCTCAGCATCTCTCCTCTTCAGCTCCCTGATCTCCTTCTCCAGTCTCTTAATGAGCTCTTCTTCCTGTCGCACTTTCTTCCGCTTTTCATTTCTGATCATGTCGATCACAATTAACTTCAGTCTCTCGATGGACTGAATTGCAGACTTGAAGGTTTTCTGGTGTTCTTGCACCTCTTCTTCTGCAGAAATCTGAACAAAAAGACAAGAAACATTTCAGAGAAGACATTAAACAAGACATATTAGCAGACAAGGGACTTGAAATGAGGACAAAGTGGACGGCCATGAGAGAGGAGAGTCCTGACGGCACAAATACAGAAGGAGTGAACATTTCATGGCCGTGCCTTCCTCTCACCTACTGAATTATCCCCCAAAAGCCACATCATAAAATCCTTGGACAACACCTTTCCAACTTTGCCAGTCCTTGGCCACAATGGACACCAAGAATTCTGTATGTTCTCATGTCTGAAAGAATTGACACTGCTAGACATCCACTAAGTCTTACTTGGTCCCTGCAGTACTAGGGTGTTGTACCGTGTTAGTCATTTTGAATGTAGTAAGAAGACCAGCAAAATGAGCCCTTTTATTGGCTAATTAAAAAGATTACAATATGCAGGCTTTCGAGGCAACTCAGGTCCCTTCTTCAGGCTTAGTTTGCTGGAAGAGAAATGTTCTTGAAAGGCCTGTGTCATCATTGTCTCATTTCACTGCTCACTTGACACTCGTCCCAGCGTGCTGTGTGAAGGGGACTCACCTTGATCCTCGCTGAAGTCTCCTTCAGTTTCTCCACTCTCTTCATTTTGTCCTGGAGTCTCTTTTTCACTTCTTTTGTTGTGATCTCCAGCTGACACTGCGTGGAGACAAAACAGAGGAGATACAGTAAGTTTGAAGGAGGCTGAATCTTGGCCATTATTCTGTCCTCTCCATGTCCACTCCTTACCCGTTTGATGAGTCAATAATCATCTGCACTGTTGTGACATTTGTGTTCATAAGAATGACTTCTGAACTCTTTGAAATCACTTCTATTTTTGTTCTGGCATCTCACATATGACACACCCTTGGACTCGTCTTGATGTCTAGTTGTGTAAGAAGTCAAGCTTTTTTGGGGTCTAATCCTATGTTTGGTCCTCTGGACCCAAAAAACACTCATTTTAGGTCTTTTTTGGACCATATTGTATTCAGGAAATTCCAGCCTTAGGGTGTCCTTCTGAGAGAGTTCTGATAGGGTTACACCTCTTTGACACAGATGTAATGGAGGAAGGAGTGTGGATGGGTGTTCCTTACCAGCACCTCCTCATAACAAGGCATTCTGTTTCATGACTAACACGTCTATTTCTTGGCCTAAACCTCTCTTTCCTTGTCTACACATCCTGACCATCGAATATCTGTAGAGAGACCCCTGAGCAGAATTCCTTCATCCTTCCATTCATTGGAGCTGAGTCTCTGTTGGCTCAGATTCCCTGGATGTGTGTGATTTAACAAATCGACTTGTGTGTCAGGACTGAAATATGAACTTTATTTCCCCAACACGTACTCAACGTGCAAAGTGAGATGGGCTTCAACAAGAAATCTCCAAATTAGGCCAAATGCCAGAGAACAGATCCTGCTAAACAGACGTTAACGGTATCTAACGTACGTAACTTGGGACAAGATCTCCTTACTTTAGAAAAGAATCTGAGAATGACATTAATGATGACAATTTGTGTCAGTGACAGTTAGTCACAACTGATATCACTGCTGCTTCATCATTACAGAACATCTAGGCCAAGCAGCTGCCATTCTTTGATTTCACTCCACAGAGCAATGGACAGTAAAACATCTGAGGCCAGCCGGACGTGGCCATTACTGACAAATCTGAATGGTCACACATACAGCCCCCCGTCCTCGACTCCAGGTCACCTGTCTCTTCCCGATTCTGCTCCTTACCTTTCTCTCAGCTCTCTCCTCATTGAGCGTCTTGGTGTCATGACCGCTGTGTTCAGTCGCCACACACTCTGAGCAGACAAACACCTTGTCGGTCCTACAGAACATCTCCAGGACTCTTTGGTGCTTTGAGCAGAAGTTCTCTTTGAGATTTCCAATCGACTCCTCCAGTTTGCGTCTCTTGAGGGTTGCAGACTCCCCAGGATGCTGCAGGTGACTCTTAATGTTGGAAGCCAGTAAGGTCATTGAAGCTTTCTGTTTTCTCTTAGATGGAGTTCTTCTGACTTCATGTTCTTTTATCTTCTCCATCAGATCTGATAGAGTCGTATTCTTGTAAAGCTGTGGCCTTGGATGAAACTCCATTTCACACTGAGGGCACTTGCAGGTCCCCTTTATGTCCAACTGATCCCAGTGCTTATTAATACATTTCAGGCAGTAGTTGTGTCCACACGGGAGAGTGGCCGGCTCCTTCAGGACCTCCAGACACAACGAGCAGGAGTAATGACTCACAGAGAGGGAAGAGAGAGCTTCTGCCATCACCAGAGAAGATGCCGTCTGACACACGAGAATTGACTCTGCAGAAATGAAAGTGAAAGGAGCTCGAGTCTCTCAGCAGAATGCAGTCGCTCACGTATTTATACTCTGTGAGCACATCACCCATTATAATCACTAAGACAACAGGCTTTGTGTTGGAGTTGACGTATGCTCTGATTTACAGGGTGTGCAAAGTTTCATATTCCTGAAAAACAAAACTAAAGCTTCAGGTGAAGCAGAGCCAGGCCAGGAGATCACAAATGGACCGGAGAGCAAGACACAGACAAGAACATCCTGAAGGACCCGACATCTCCCGCCTTCAACCTGAACCTCATCTGCACAAACCTGGGCCAGTTGACATAGCAGGTGATTGTGGTGTCTACAACAGGCCATGTGACTCATGACAACCAAATGACAGATCTACAGATACAAAGGAGATATGACAGGAACACACAACACCACCCTGACATGAAGTCCTGACTAGAAAAGATGGTAAAAAGAAATGGAGAGCACAATCAGCACTGCATTTACTGAACAGGAAAGGGTCATGATGGGGATCAGCTCTCCATATTTGATGTCCACTCATCCTGGTGATGGTTGTAGAGGTGTGAGAGTGATGAGACCCTCTGGTTAGCAGGCCTGAGGGTACAGAGATGGTGGTCAGTGGTCACATGACTACACTAAGCCCTAATTCACAAAGTCACCACTCGTCTCTCCTCTCTTCTGATTCTCTGTTATGCTTTGAGCTTCTTTGTCATTTGTCTTGGGTTTTGCTGAATCTGAAATCCTCATCTCGGTGTCATATTGAGGGGCTTTACCACCCAACTCTGCAATCTGAATTTTGTTTAGAGTTCGATTGAGAAGTTAAATATTTCTTGCCAGCATAATTTTGTTTTGGGGATGGCGCTGCTATTTGGTGGGTTTGCATGATCTGTTTTCATGGGGATTTCCCATAAACCACTGAGACTGCCTCATAACTTGTGATGTCGTCAACACACCAGTAAGAAGATCACAGCCAAACAGCAACAAGAGTCTAACTTAGTGCCCTGCTTACCTTGAAGTGTGATTAAGGGGGTTTAGAAGCAAACCTCCACCCTGTGACTGCCGTTGTTGGTGTATGATTTGGCTTTGACGTTTCTTCTCTCTTTCTCTCCCTGTTCAATGTCAATGAAAGAGGGCCTGGCAAATTCAAGACTTGTGTGCCAAAGCAAGAGCAAAATGGGAGATGGCAGTCCATCCTACATCACCAACCAGGAAGAAGCCAGGAGCACCGGGCACAGATTCACATACCAGAAAGGGGGATGGCAGATGTATCCAGCAGGGGGCGCTATCTCCCTTGTTCGAATGGGCTCTTTTGTAATTGTGGCGTGCTAATAACCCCAATCTATATAGATATGACATTAAAAGGCGATACTCCTCCCTTAGTGATATGGCGGTAAGAAATCACATAGGAGAAATAACTTTGCTTTCTTTAATGACAGTTTATGCAGCACAACAGACGAAGGAAGCCATGACAAGACCTTCAGTAGTAGGAGCCCGATGTGTAGAGTCTGCCATTTTCGTCACTGCGTTTGAAAGATTTTCCGGATCCGATGACGTTATCTCCCATCTGTCTGACGGCTTCAAAGATGTGCCAGGCAATGTTGCAAGGCTTTCTACTTTTTCTTCATGTGTAAGCCCCTACTTTGGTAAGTCATGCCAATCCCAAGCAAGGCAAAGAGGATAGCATTTCATGCTGACGTTGACGTTTCCCCAGCTGTCTTTATCTGTCTTGTCTTCTAATGCTTGCCTAGCAGTTCCAAATGATGAGCCCCTGTGCTAAACCTGGCCTTGTGTTAGCTGTCCATGTGAGTAGAAAGAAAAGTAGATTTATAAACTTATATTTGTACAGAGCACAGTGACATAGTAAACTTCTACACTTATTACAGCAGACAACGTGAGCCTTGGAGTGGAGTTGCGTTTGCCATCTTAGTAATACGCGTCCCAACAGCGCCATCTGCAGGAGCAAACACGCTACTGGCAATCAGCACGGCCAGTTACAGGATGTCATGAATGTCTGCTGCTTGTCGTTGTGGTTGTGCCGGGGCTTTATGCCCACCTTTAGTTTCTTTAACTCTTAGTTGTTTACTTTGTTACTTTTTTGAGATTTATTTTGTTAAATTTATTACTGAGAATGTGTTTGTTAATTTCTTTCTGTTCTGGTGGTGCAAGAGAAATTTCATGCTTCAGACGGGAAGAAAGTTTGGGGCTTCAACCCAGTTGTCCCCATTTACTACTAGAAAGGACTACAAAAAAAATAATAATAATGCATGATGGCATGGAAGCGAAACAAAAGAAACTGCCATTACAAAATGTGGCTTTCAATAACGCGACTGCATTGACGCTCTCTGTAATTGGGGAGCCCTTTACTTCTGGTCTCTCCATCTTCTTTTACTTTAATTTAATGGACGTTTTCAATCCAACTTAAGGTGCATTACCACCACCTACTGGACTGGAGTTGTGATGCAAAAAGGAAAAAACTAAAAATTATGACTCCAAATACCTATATCTCCAATTAGATTCTCTCAAATAACTTTATAGTTTTTAAATAACTGAACATGGATCTATGAATCAGTTTACATCCATCTTCATACCTTAATAACTGATCTAGTGTCAATTTACCATTTCCCAGGGATTTAAATGTTGACCTCGTTGTAATTTACACTCCATGCACCCTAATAATTCATGCTTAACTGTTTCTAGTTGATTTCATGATCTACACACTCCAGACCGATGCTGTCCTATCTTCAATTGCATATAATTTAGACTAATATGTCCATTCTGGTCTCTCTGGCCTCTCAGGCGGTCAGATCTCTACGGATTTGTCGAGTTTAGAGGAGCAGCAAAACATGGAGGCCTGCTGTGATATTACCAGTGCATCTTTGAGTCATCCTCAGAGCTCCTCTGCGGTATGTGACACCACCCCAGGTCAAGAGGGGGCACTCTCGATAACCATGTCCCCTCCTTTTCTTCCTGCAACTCCAAGAAGATGCCCCCTGCGGGCACCTGACTCCTTCCGTATTTTTCTATTTATCACGAGTCCGGCAGAAGGTCTGAAAGCAGAGCTCCATGGCCTTACCTGAATTTGACCCAAGACCCCCCTTTTGTTGTTATATTTTTAGTGGACGCCTGCATTTTCGTTAAAGTTTATAGAAGTTAACGTGGATGATCACTTTGGCCCCCCAACATTTCATTGTCTGGAGACTTGCAGATCGTCCACACATCACAGATGAGAACTGAACGTATGAAGGGGAGGCTGAGCTTAGCAGCAAGGAAAACATCAGGGCAGCTTTGTCTTTAAATGTTCAAATATTTCAAAGTGGACAAATTCAACTCTAAAACTTTCAAGCCGGGTGTCAACAAAAGTCGACATCGAGGGCTAGAAGGCCAACCTTTGTCTGGAATTTAGTTTTGGTTTTATCCTCTGAATAAAGCAAAGGCCATGAGATAAACTTGAATTGCCATCCACGGCCCTAACAGCACAGTCGCTCTTGTCAAAGTAAATTGTTGGCAGAGGACGATTTGTGCATTTTCGACGGCTCATATGTGACTTAGCATTTGTTTTATCGTGAATAAATATTCATGAGAGACACTCTAAGGCTCTTTGATATTGGTGGGCAAGTTACAATTAGAATTAGAAAAGCTTTGGTTTACATGTACACCCCACTATTGTATGTGACATTCTGTCACCTCTTTATTCTTCAGACACAACAGTGGCCACAGGCCGGTCGCTGGCTCTGCCAGGTTACACATATGGCGGTCTATACCCGGTGTGAGGGTACAACAATAACTTCAAATATGACCCAAGAACACCATAGCAATGGCTGCAGTCGGCTACCTCAGCTTCAGTACCTTAAAAGAGGATCTGCTCATGAGCCGCACTCCTGCTGGGTGCCTTCAGCTCCCCCATGGTTACCCCCTGAGAGGTCTGCACTTCAAACTACTTTAGCAAAGGGCAAGGGCCGCTTGAAGATCTGCAATGCCAACTGGGTGGCCTTCCCTTTGAGAGACCTGCATGGATGGTCTAACAAAGAACAGGAGAGCCTCCTGCCAGGTTAGCTTCATGCTTTGGATCCCAGAATGCTACGTCTGAAAGAGCCGAACAGACAAAGAATCACTCAAACGAGCCCAACTTGCTGCACTGCGCCGAAGTCGAGGAGGATGATATCAGTGAAGAAGGCCAGTCAAACTTGAATTTAATCAATTTTAATATTTAGTTGCAGAAACACCAGGCCTCAAATTCTAGAAGCCAGAAGTACAAGAGCACATACAACCTAAACGATTCAAATCAACGTCCATATAGACGAGAGAGAGATTCCCATGTAGATTAAATCAAGCTACGCTCCTATTTCTCCATTCAGACGTCTTTCCGTATTGTAGGTGGTGTTGTCTTTTCGTCCTTTGACAACATGATGGTTCAGAACTGTCCACACCCTTTCTCTCCAATACCAACCCTCCATCTCCCATATCAAACGCCGAGTGTCTGCGTCAAGCCAGCAGGGTCTCCGTCTCTCCTACCTTGGCTTGATGGCTACTTTAAGTAAGTCGTGAAAAGCCGGACAACTGAGAGCAGCCCTTAGTCTTGCTACTTGTCAGTGAAGTCATTTCAAGCTAATTATGAGATACAAGTTAACAAAGTTCCCAAGTTCCCTCTAGTTTGTATCTTTAACAAGTATATACACACTGGTTAGTTTATTTGAGCTTAAACAAGCCACTTCTAACAATAAGATTTACTTTTAACATTTGCTTTTAATTTGCTTATATCTCCCAGAATTCCTGTCTATTTGCATGAATAAGTCCCAGAGTTCAACACTCTGCTCAAACACATTGTTATTCCTATCAATTTGTTTAGCATAAATACAAAGAAATGAAAAGAAAAAAATAACAATACAAAGGAAAAAAAAAGAAAAAAGATTCAAGCCTCTTCCAAAGATACAAGTAGTCAAATATTACAAGGCCTGTTTAATAACCATGAAATATCTTAAATGTTTGTCCGCATTACAGCATTGCATCCAGCGGGCTGCCTAGTGCCCAGGGTGCAGGTGGGAGACGGAGAAATGGATTTTGCACCTTTTGAGGACCGTCAGATGTCCCATGGTCTTATTTTGTGCCTTACTAGCACATTGGCACTCATGGGACATTAAACGGGATTCTAATGAAATAAACAGAACTGAAAAGCTCTAAGCAGTCAGCTCTGATTTCTGGTTTATATTCACTATTTAATATTTACAAAGTAGTTTATGTTTTCTTATTTTAGATAACAGTGACACGACTCTCATGTTTCTTCTCCCCACAGCTTGGCTTGCTGTTCTGTTTAAGGCTGAGCTAAGCCTATAAATCATAAAGACAGCGCCGCCGTGTGGCGACTAAGAGTACTGAATGTCCTTTCAGACTGATGTTCACTGATGGTCAGCCCCCCTAAATGTTTTCTGGTAGATAGCACCCCCATGAGCTACAGTGGTCCAGGGTCATTCTGGCAAGAGAAATAGCAGGATGGCCAGTGACTCTGTGTGTGTGTGTTGTCATAGAAGACACGAGTTGACTGGCACACTGGCCACGGTGAATGGTTCCTTACCCAGCTAGGAAGCCATAATAAAGGAAGGACATTGATGTCCGGGAATCCAGACTGGATTGGTTAGTGGTGCCTCTCCATTAAAAAAGAAGGACAGAGGGCGACTGCCTCCTGAGGCCTTATGTTTTGCCCAGTACACCAGGTGGCAGTGTCCCTCTGGTATGTCTCCTGTTTGGACACCTGCAGGGCTGAATGGGACTTGTAGTTTTGCTGGGCAGCTCTGTTGTGGTTCTTGGGTGCCACTAGGGGGAGCTGCTAATCTATTATGAAGAGGTTCCACCAGACCTTTCAGGTGACAATCCTGTTGCACCAGAAGTAGTCCAGGGTTTGCGTTGAAAAGCAGTCCGAGTCGGGCGGACATGGACAAGGCCTGCTCAGAGGAGAGTGGAGGTGGAAAAGGAAGGGAAATAAAAGAAGCTGTCAGTGATCTATCAGGTGATAATAAACCTGTAGTCGGTATGTCTTTTGAATAAAATTTCTTTACTTGAACCCATGATTGTGTGGTTTGGTTGTGTCTGAGTGTTTGGGGTGCAGGTGCAAGGTACCAAAAAGGAATTGAGGAATGAACTCCAGCATGATCTCTAAAATTTAAAGATGCCTCTTTGCAATAGAAAACATGAAGTGACCTACAGACAAAGCCGGTCACTGGTCAGAATGCTTCAGAGGGCAGATCGCTACGCTGGAGTTTTCTCGAATCCTAAAACCTGCATAGAGTGGCTCGGTGAAGGAGGTGTTGAACTTGTGCAGGAGGGTCATGGTGTCTGAGATGCTATAAAAAGAAAGAGAGCCTCCTGCATAGTCCAGAAACACCCCTATTCTGTGACTGATGGGGGCGCTTATTTCAGTCTTCCTCAAATTGTGCCACACAGAGAAACTGAAATCAGAGCAGATTAAACTCCAGGAGTTGTCATTGAATCCAAGGAGACACTCGTTTTCCGCTCCTTTCCGTTTGATCCTCCTATACGTCACTCCAACGTCAACCCCTTGTCCACTCCACTCGACCTCCCAGTAACGGCAAGGAGGGCCACTCAGAGCCTCGCTGCATAGAACTTGAGACCAACTGTCAAATCTGTCAGGATGATCAGGGTAAGGGCCGTCTGCTCCCATAAATATCACCTGCTTTATCCCTTCAGACAGGTGCAGGCGTCTATGTGCCGTGTTGGGGTCCAAGGTGAGCGGACAGGAGTCTGAATGGAGAGAAAAGAAAACGAGTGAAGAAATCAGCTGTCATTATGACATGGGAGACATAAACTTGGGGGGCAGCAGAGCCTGAAACACAAAACACTTCATCTGTGACCTTCATGGACCTCTGAGTGTCACATAATGGCTGTGATATCCAAATTCTATCTATCTATCTAATCCTGCCTACTATACCAAATTCTATCTATCTAATTCTGCCTACTATATCAAATACTATCTACTGTATCTATCTATCTATCTATCTATCTATCTATCTATCTATCTATCTATCTATCTATCTAATCCTGCCTACTATGCCAAATTCTTTCTATCTGTCTATCTAACTCTGCCTACTATATCAAATACTATCTATCTATCTATCTAATTCTGGCTACTATATCAAATACTATCTATCTATCTATCTATCTATCTATCTATCTGTCTAATCCTGCCTACTATACCAAATTCTTTCTATCTATCTATCTAATCCTGCCTACTATACCAAATTCTATCTATCTAATCCTGCCTACTATACCAAATTCTTTCTATCTATCTAATCCTGCCTACTATACCAAATTCTATCTATCTAATCCTGCCTACTATACCAAATTCTTTCTATCTATCTAATTCTGCCTACTATATCAAATACTATCTATCTATCTATCTATCTAATCCTGCTAACTATACCAAATTCTATCTATCTATCTATCTATCTATCTATCTATCTATCTATCTAATTCTGCCTACTATATCAAATACTATCTATCTATCTATTTATCTATCTATATATCTATCTAATCCTGCCTACTATACCAAATTCTTTCTATCTATCTATCTAATCCTGCCTGCTATACCAAATTATATCTAACTATCTATCTAATCCTGCCTACTATACCAAATTCTATCTATCTAATCCTGCCTACTATACCAAATTCTTTCTATCTATCTATCTAATCCTGCCTACTATACCAAATTCTTTCTATCTATCTATCTATCTATCTATCTATCTATCTATCTAATTCTGCCTACTATATCAAATACTATCTATCTATCTATCTAATCCTGCCTACTATACCAAATTCTTTCTGTCTATCTATCTATCTATCTAATTCTGCCTACTATATCAAATACTATCTATCTATCTAATCCTGCCTACTATACCAAATTCTATCTATCTATCTATCTAATCCTGCCTACTATACCAAATTATATCTAACTATCTATCTAATCCTGCCTACTATACCAAATTTTATCTATCTAATCCTGCCTACTATACCAAATTCTTTCTATCTATCTATCTATCTATCTAATTCTGCCTACTATATCAAATACTATCTATCTATCTATCTATCTATCTATCTATCTATCTATCTATCTATCTATCTATCTATCTATCTATCTATCTATCTATCTAATCCTGCTTACTATACCAAATTCTATCTATCTATCTATCTATCTAATTCTGCCTACTATATCAAATACTATTTATCTATCTAATCCTGCCTACTATACCAAATTCTTTCTATCTATCTATCTATCTATCTATCTATCTATCTATCTATCTATCTATCTATCTATCTATCTAATTCTGCCTACTATATCAAATACTATCTATCTATCTATCTAATCCTGCCTACTATACCAAATTCTTTCTATCTATCTATCTAATTCTGCCTACTATATCAAATACTATCTATCTATCTAATCCTGCCTACTATACCAAATTCTATCTATCTATCTATCTATCTAATCCTGCCTACTATACCAAATTCTTTCTTTCTATCTAATCCTGCCTACTATACCAAATTCTATCTATCTATCTATCTATCTAAATCCAGGGCACCTGGTGGGGGGTAGACAGCCATTTCTCTCCCACAGGCTAAGCAGAACGTGATATGGATAAGAGTAATGCGCCATAGTTAAGTGGTGTTAAAAAAGTGCATCAACCTCCATTGTCTTGAGGACACTTGGTGACCCCAGTCTGGTCTGGTGAAGCCAAAGCTGGTGAATGACCAGTCGGTGGAGAGGTCACCAGAATCAGTGCTTATATGATAAGGTCCTTTGTCTGTGATAATTTTAGTGTGTATGAAAGTAAGTGAGCCCATAGTAAATGTAGTGAGCCCAGCTCATCCCATAATAATACAGGCACCAAACATGATAATATTACAGGCCTGCACTTAGGAATAGGAAATTAGGAAAATCTTTTTAGGTAGAACATTCCAACTCATTAGTAGAAGATGACTTACATTTTAAAAGGTCATTTCTATTCAGCTTCTTAAGGACGTCACTTGAAATGTCACATCCTGAAGTGAAGGAACAACAAAACAAATTATGAGCCCCCAGCAAGCGTGACGAGCACCTCAGCTTCATTTCCCACACAAGAATACACACAACTTACTGGTCTTTTTGCTCTTCACAAACTCCTTGCCACTGATCTTCCGAAGACTCCTCTTCACACCGGACAGTTTCTTCTTTTGAGTTTCAGGAAGGAAATTCGCGTTTACAGTGATGTTAGGAGCACTGCCATCAGCAGGAGGGACACAGACATCACGCGACCTCTACATGAAGAGAAGAGACAAAAGAAGAGCATGAGAGTCAAAGATGTGTGTGTCTCACTGGCCCACTGGTATCCTTTGGACTGGTCCTCTCACCTTTAAGAAGTGGATGTTGTCGTCTATCTTTGAGAACTCGGCCATCTGGGCTTCTCTGTTCTGCAGCACCTCAATCTCCTTACCCAGTACATTGATGAGCTCTTCTGCCTTTGTCACTCCCCTCCTCTCGTGATCTCTAATCACCTCAGAGACTTCTGACTTCAGCCGCTCAATGGACTGAAGGAGAGCCTTGATGGTCTCCTCGTGTTCTTGCTCTTTTTTTTCTGCAGACTTCTAAATAGGCAAAGGTAGCAGACATTTTAGAGGGGCCATGGAAGAAGAAGACACCGCTACTAACTGCCATGTTAACAGACAGGAGAGTCAGAATGAGCAAGAACTTGAGATAGATACACAGGGCCGAGTCACTTGAAATGCTTCCCTAAAGCTTCTTCATAAACCCATTAGTATAAACTCTTCTAACTTGCTGGTCCCTGTGGACACATAAAGGATCACACGCTATGGAAACACACTGATATGGAAAATGCAATTCTCCTTCTCTGAAAGAACCAACTCTGCTGAATATCCATCGTCAGACGCGTGTGCCTGGGGAACAACCTAAAGGCTTGGGTGATTGTAATTTACTGCTGAGACATGAGAGGGCACCATGTTATAATATTCTCTCTTCTTCTCCTTCTCCTCCTATAGAAAGGAAGACAGACATTCTACCAGCTGTGATGTCATTTCCAGGGTCAGACCACCTGGACCCGCCTCTTCCTCCCTGAATCCAACTTAAGAAGAAATAACACTATC
Organism: Polypterus bichir lapradei; assembly: GCA_026402145.1. NCBI lineage: Eukaryota > Metazoa > Chordata > Cladistia > Polypteriformes > Polypteridae > Polypterus > Polypterus bichir. Next base: position 5,516,525 of record JANRMT010049829.1, read on the forward strand.
TTGGGCGCTGTACCATGAACGTTTTTTCACACCTTTTGTGTACCTTTTAATAGACGGGGTTTGCCTTCAGGTAAAGTGTTAATTGATCATCTCTGAAAGGGAAATGTCCGGGGAAGGCTTGCATCAGGTTCATCTGACTCCACTGCTCACCTGACACTCATCTAAGGTTACATACTCACCTGTAGTTCTCAGTGTGAAGAAGAAACATCTAATATGTGTGTGAAATTTACCCTTCACATGTTTCCAATGGTCTTCCTGCTGAACTCATTTTAAAGTAAATGGACTAGTCCCCATTCATCATTTTAAACACTTCAGTCATGTCTCTTCTTAACCTTTGTTTGCTTAAAATAGAACTTTTCAGCCTCTTCATGTTCTCCATCATCCAGAATCAGCCTCCTAGCTTTTCCCTGTTGTTTCTCAAGTGCTGTTATGTTCATTTTATAAAAATGGAGACCAAAACTGCACATGGTACCTCTGGTTGGGCCTGCCTAGGGTGTTGCATAGCTTAAGGAAATTCTTCCTTGACTTGTACTCTTCACATCAGGACATTCTGTTAGCTGTCTTGATCACTTCTGTCCACCGCCTGGAAGTTGATAGTTTCGAGTCCACTATGACCCCTAAATCCTTTTCATCAGGTATCCTTTTGAGCTTCAGATCTCCTCTTGTTTATTCAGATCTAACTTTTTTGCTCCCCACGTGTAATACTTTACATTTACTTACATTAAATTTCATCTTTCAGTCTTATAAGTGGAGGTTAATTTCTCAAATACTATCTATCTATCTATCTATCTATCTATTATATAGTGCCTTTCACTCTATCTATCTATCTATCTATAGTGCCTGTCACTCTATCTATCTATCTATCTATCTATCTATCTATCTATCTATCTATCT
>JANRMT010049829.1:5519129-5538327 GCA_026402145.1 Polypterus bichir lapradei
ATTCTGGGGTCCGTCATGGGTCTGTTCTGCTCCTACTGTGTTCAATGCTTGCATGGGGCCCAGCGGCTGTGGGGCATCTGTTGGTGAAGAAAGATTCACTGGTCTTGACTTTGCTGATGATGCTGTGATCCTCACAGAGTCAATGGAGGCTCTGATTGCGGGGGCTCGAGAGACTGAGTGAGGACTCTGAGGGTCTGGGCATGCGAGGGTCCTGATAAAAACCAACATCAGGCCTTTAATGACCTCTTGGGCACGGCCATCAGCAGTGTGTCTGTCTGCGGAGAGAGTGTCGACCTCGTCATCGAGAGGTTTACTTACCTCGGCGGTGACATTCATGTGACTCTGGTGACTCTTCCTATGAAGTCAGTAGATGGATTGGGAGAGCATGGGGGGTCATGAGGTCGCTGGAAAGGGGTGGTTGGTACAAAAGGACGAAGGTCCAAGTCTTTAGAGTCCTGGTGCATCCTGTTTGTGAGACATGGACGCTATCCAGTGACCTGAGATGAAGTCTGGACTCCTTCATGTGTGTCTCTCCGGAAAATCCTTGGGTACCGTTGGTTTAACTTTGTGTTGCTCATGGAGTCCCGAATGAGGCACATGACCTGCACTGTGAGGGACAATCAGTTACAGCATTACGGCCATGTGGCGCGATTACCCGAGAATGATCCAGCTCATTTTTGATGACCTCAGTGCCTGGACGCCCACATGACACCTGGCTGTGGCAGACAGATGGTCATTTCCGGAAGGTGGGACTGGACCACATGTCTCTCTGGGGGGTTGCCAACCAGGATCCCAAGCAGTTTCGTTATGTGGTGGGTGCGGCAATGCGTTGTACCAGTGCCTGCTCCCCAACTTGACTTGACTTGATGATGGCAGAATGTTTAAGTTGGATAGAATTAGAAGAAATAATGTAAAAGTAAAAATGAGCCACGGTCAAACCCGGGAGGATGAGATGAAACTCAAAGGTTTATTCTGACACAATGCTCAGTCACACCGTGAGGCTCCATCGAGAACACAAAGGCAAAAAGGAGTTGAGAGCAAAGCAATCCCAGTGAACAAAACATCCCAAAAGGTACACATTTATTCAAGTGTTCTAGATAATAACAAAAAAATTAAAATAAAATAAACTGAGTATGGCCAGACTACCATTAAAACATAAGCAGCAGTTCATCGTGTGTCGTACACTTACTTACTACCAGGTGGCTCTCCGTCTCATGAGTCCCGCGTCTGGTGTGGTTTGCTGCCTCGTGGCCTTTGGATGGAGTGAGCGACGGTTTGGCCTCCACCATGAATGGGAAACAGCAGAGAGAAAAGTGGGCTTTTACAGACCCAGTTCATCCAGTTGACAAGTGGGGGTGCGCAGCACCCAGTGACTCAGCCCATGCATTCCTGCAGGAGGGCGAAGGGGGGGCATCATAAATTTCACTTGTCACTTCCATTCAAGGCTACACCAGCCTCTTAATGGCTTGTCACCTCAGCCTGTTGTGACGTTAGAGATACACAGCAGGTGAATCCCAAACAATTCCAAAATTGACCACTAGAGGGGGAACTTTCATCAAAAACCCCAGCCAGTGACACAGAGGGCCAGGTGGATTCTTTATAAATCAAAGAGTGTGAGAGTGTGAGGCTCAGAAGAGCACAAAGGGCATAAAGGCAACGCCTGCCAAAACGGCAAACAAAGAACCAAAATAGAAATCCAAAAACACGCAGAGCAGTAGGTGGGAAACATCCAGAAAAATCACAAAGGCATAAAAGACACAAACTAAACCACCGACTCCCCAGCCTTTATAGGGCAGACCCTAGTGGGGGTGGGCAGGTGGTCTTGCCTCTTGGGGATCACCCACAAAAAATGAAAATTAGTAAATAGCAAAAAAAGTAAAACTAAATAAAAACAACAATGGAGAACTAAATCAAAACTAAAATGAGAAAATGCTGAAAAATCCAAACTAAATAAAAACAAAAAAAGAACGAAAACCTGAAATTAGAAAACAGCAAAACAACTAAAACTAAACAAAAACAAAGAGTAAAATACTGAAATTTAGAAAATGTCAAAAAAAAACTAAAATTAAACAAAAGCTAAATAAAAGAAAAATTAAAAATAGCCAAAAACTAAAAGTCAATAGAAAAGAACAGAAAGCTAAATAAAAACTAAAATGAGAAAATGGTGAGCAACTAAAACAAAATCTAAAAGTCTAAAAAATTAAATCAAAAACTAAATCAAATCTCAAAGTAGAACAACGCAGGTGTGGCTGCAGCCTGAGTGGTCCCAAGGCCGGTATGGCCATCGGACGAGATGCCAGTCCATTGCAGGGCACACTCATGCCTGCCCGTGAAGTCGCGTTTCTGTGGTGCCCACATAGCATTGTAATCTGAGGGGTAAACTTGAATAATCAGACAGAGCTGCACATGCCACCAGGAGAACACGGGCGATCCACACAGGCAGAGATTTGAACCGAGTGTCCAGAAGCTGCATGGCTGTGGTGCTAAACTCTACGCCACCCGACAGGAATATAAACAAGTGAACAGTTCTGATTTACTCTCACTAGTTCATATTTATAAACCAAATGATGATTTCATATTGTGAGTGACAGGACCCTGACTCTCATGTCACATCTGTCCCCATTGTCTCTACTGTATGTCACACTGAGTTTACATTTTAAATTATTAAGAGAATGCAACTTGTGGGCATTGAAACTGGGCTGTAGGGACCGGGTCCACTATTGGCCAGGGGTTTTGCTCTGATGTCCTCTGAATGGAAGTCGACTCAAGTCATGTTGACCACATTGAAGTTGGTGTCTGCTGACCACGACTGTCCAGGGTCACTTTAGTAGGAAGAATGGCAGGGCGGCCAGCAGGTGTATATGTGTGTGAGTGTGCGTGAGACAAGTACCAGGAATGAAGTAACAAAAGAACTGCGACTCCATCCAAGGAAGTTTCTCCCTTGACTCTAAAACTGTAAGACTGTCTGTGTGACAGAAGGCATGGAGTGACCTACAGACGAAGAGCAGCTAAGCTGCAATGGAGGGCAGATTGTCACAGTGGAATCCAATCCAAGACCAAACGCTGGGTACAGCGGCTCATTGAAGGAGGAGCTGAACTTGTGCAGGAGGTTCATGGTGTCTGAGACGCTATAAAATGAGAGGGAGCCACCTGGACAGTCCAGATAGACGCCTATTCTGTGACTGTGGGGGGCTCTGATCTGAGTCTCCCTTTTGTTGTGCCACGCAGAGTAACTGGAATCACAGCAATACAAACTCCAGGACTTGTCATTGAACCCGAGAACACACTCGTTTCCCACACCTTTCCTTCCAATTCCTTTATACGTCACTCCAATCTCAGCCTTTTTTCCACTCCACATGACCTCCCAGTAGCAGCGGGTCCCGCTCAGAGCCTCTCTGCACAGAATTTGCTCCCAACAGTCAAATCTGTCAGGGTGAGCAGGATACGAGGCCTCTGCCTCCTTACAATTCACCATCCTGTTCCCTTCAAACAGGCAGAGGCGTCTGTGTGCCGTGTTGGGGTCCAGGGTGAGCGGACAGGAGTCTGAAATGAAAAGAAAACCAGTGAAGGAATCAGCTGACGTTGAGACGCTGGAGACTTGAGCTGAGGGGAACTTGTAGAGAAGCTCAAACAGCCAGCATGTCGTTTAGGGCTGCGGTGAGGGACTCAGTGAAGACATCAACTTGAAATCAAAGATCTGAGATCAGCAAAATGAAATGATTCATCGTTGCTGAAGTCTAAGTCAATGTGCTGAGCATCAGAGGAGTGGTGTAAACAGTAGACCAGCAGGGGGCAGCACTTCCATTTGTACAGCAGTGGAAGCCTGATCATCCCACCTATAGAGTGCAGTAAAGTTCTGACCAAGACATCACCACTCTCCGGCACCTGGGTCTGTAGTGTTGGTGCTTTTTACAGTTAGTTCAATAAGACTCATTATAATTAATCTGTGTAAATATTAGGATTATTTAGAAAGATGCAGATTTTAAGTGAATGAATGGGGAAGCTAATATTATTTCCAATTGTGTGTATTTAAACAGGAGTTTAATAGAAAGGAGTCTTTTTGGACACAATGTAGCACACAACAAAAGAGACAAAGGATACTGGAATGCATGCCAATAAATTGAAAAATACTGGTAGATATGCAAAAGTAAAAGCAAATACTAAAAGTGTTATTAAAATGTATATACAGTGATCCCTCGCTATATCGCGCTGCAACTTTCGCGGCTTCACTCTATCGCGGATTTTAAATGTAAGCATATCTAAATATATATCACGGATTTTTCGCTGGTTCACGGATTTCTGCGGACAATGGGTCTTTTAATTTATGGTACATGCTTCCTCAATTTGTTTGCCCAGTTGATTTCATACAAGGGACACTATTGCAAGATGGCTGAGAAGCTACCCAATCAGAGCACGCATTACATATTAAATTAAACTCCTCAATGATATACGATATGCTTCCCCTGCGGTGCTTCACATACTTGAAAGCCCAAACAGCACGTATTGATTTTTGATTGTTTGCTTGTCTCGCTCTCTCTCTCTCTCTCTCTGACATTCTCTGCTCATGACGGAGGGGGTGTGAGCAGAGGGGTTGTTCGCACAGAGGATACGGACGCTCCTCTAAAAAATGCTGAAAGACTACCTTCACATTGCTGCCTTCCTTTAGCTGTTTGTCCAGCGGTGCCTCGCATACTTAAAAGCCCAACAGCTCGTATTGATTTTTGATTGTTGGCTTTTCTCTCTCTCTCTCTCTCTGACATTTTCTGCTCCTGATGCGCACTCCTTTGAAGAGGAAGATATGTTTGCATTCTTTTAATTTTGAGACGGAACTGTCATCTCTGTCTTGTCATGGAGCACATTTGACTAAAGGGTGTTATTTCAGCTCTAGAGGGCTCTAATAATGTTAGAAAATGTATTTAGAAGGCCGTAAACAGGTTTTCTATGCTCTGTGAAAATATTTGATTTATAAATAAAGAATCCTACTTCGCGGAAATTCATTCATCGCGGCAGAGTCTGGAACAGATTAACTGTGATAAACGAGGGTTGACTATACTCAGGCACAGATAAAGTAACCAGTCTGTATACGCTTGTTCACTGGCTCTTCAAATCATTCTTTATACAGCTTTCAGTTAATTCAAAATGCTGCTGCAAGAATTATTAGAAGAACAGGAAAATACAAACACATAACCCCAGTCCTCAAGTCCATACATTGGCTCCCAGTTAAGTTTAGGGAAGATTTCACAATCCTCCTTTTAACATACTGTATAAAGCCTTCAATAGCCAAGGTCCAGCTGAACATGTCATTACTTACAAACCTGAGTGCACCTTAAGATCTCAAAATGCCTGCCTGCTTATGATTCCATGGATTAATAAAATAACAGTGGGAGGTTGAGTGTTTAGTTACAGGGCTCCAAAGCATTGGATTGGTCTTAGTGTAGTAACACTCTTATTGGCTCCTCAGGAAAAGCACAGAAATACAAAAAATGTTTGACTTAGGGGCAGTCGAGGAAAGCACCAGTCCAAGGTTAAGCCCTGTACTTCTGGTACCAAAACCCAACAGATCACATCATTACGTAAGGATTTCAGAAGTCTCTTCATGTTTTGATGAACACCAACTGCCACAGGTTGATGGTCTCATCAAGAGACTTGATAATGTTCACATATTAACCACTATAGATGTGGCAAAAGGATTCTAGCAAATTCCTTGACCCATTGAGGCTGAAAAGGAAAGAATGGTATCTTGAAGCCCCAGTGGACATGCAGCTCTTTAGGCTACAGGGACGACAGCACATTCCCAGCTTCTGGTGGATAGGCCATTAAGGGACCATAATGTGGCCGCTGTCTCTCAAGACAATGTAATTGTCTACATCAGCATTTGGGAAGAACACCTATGCCACCTTCCGGCTGTAGAAGGAAAAACAACACATCCATAGAACAAAACATGGTGCAGGCAGAATAGAATTTTGAGAAAGAATCCGGAGAAGAAATCATAAATAGAACTGGTCTGAAGCCAAAGAATTGAGATGTTAGGCCCAAAACATAAAGCTAAAGAGATTGTTGAGAGAAAACCAGCAATGAATTCAAGTACCAGAAAAGGAAGAAAGCTGTGTGGATTGAATCACTTGAATCTAACCAATAGTGGCTTTCAAAGTGAGCACCCTAGAGACAAAACTAAGTCAAAGCCAGATCTCGGAAATTAATTTGCTAATAAATAAGGGGTTTTGTCTTGGAAATGAACTGCACGGCCGCTTTATATAACAAGCCCACAATACAGGACCATAGCAACCAGACAGACAACATGCCAATGCCCATGAAGATTACACACACAAAATGGAGGGGTCCATACACACAAAACACAAAATGGCACCAGCAGTGATGACACCATCATAATAATAAAAGATATAAACACATGATAAAAGAATGAAAAATTGTGAATCACTTTACAGGTCACCACCAATCAGGAAAGCATATTTGGCAGAAAAATCAAACTCATTAGTAGAAGATGAAGAAGACTTACATTTTAAAAAGTCATTTCTGCTCTCCAACTTCTGCCAAACATCACCTGAAGTGTCACCTCCTAAAGGGAGAAACAGCAAAGGAGAATGTGACCCGTCAAGACGTATGATGAGGAGAGCACCTTCATCTCCCACCACATGGTCCATCTCAATGTTCTAAGGAGGTCACCTAAGCACACTTAACCCACCGGCTTCACTGGTCTTAACAAAGTGCCAGCCATTGATCTCCTCCTGATGCTTTTTCAGGGCAGACATTTTTTTTCTCAGGGTTTTAGGAAGGAAATCTCCTTTAACAGCAACCTCTTGTGAGGCTCCATCTTCAGGAGGGAGACTGAGATGTGGAAACTTCTTTATGAGGAGAGAAAATGAAGGAGAACGTGAGAGACAAAGGCATGTGTGTCAGACATTCCCGCCGGTGTCCTTCAGATTGAACCACTCACCTTTATGAGACTGAGATGGTCGCTCGTCTGTAACAGCTCAGCCAGCTCGGCATCTCTGCTCTTCAGCTCCCCGATCTCCTTCTCCAGTTTCTCAATGAGCACTTTAGCCCTTTGCAGTTCCCTCTGCTTATGATTCCTGATCATTTCGGTGACCTTTGACCTCAGACTTTCAAGGGATTGAAGTGCAGACTTGACGTTTGTCTCGTGTTCCTGCACTTCCTTGTTTGCTGACCTCTGAACAGAAGAGAGAAGTCATTTTAGAGAAGCCATGAAACACGAAGCCCCTGATACCTGCTGCTAAATCAATGGACAGGACGTTAGAAAAAGAAAGAGGCAGACGGACTGTGAGAGATGTGAGTCTGGCCTCCATGAATGCACAGGGCAGAGTGGACCTCATGGCTTTCGCTTCCAATGCCTTACTTGATTGTTCCCAAAAGCCACATTATAAATTAGTCCTTGGCCATTGTGGACGCTGTCACACACGTGCACATGGGAAGGCAGCTAAAGGCCTCAAAAGAAGGTAGTTCCATGCCAAACCAGGGGATGGCAGAGTACACTAATCCTTTCTCTTTTGTCCCTGCAGACCAAACACGGGAAATCCCGCTTGGACTCGATGACACCACTTCCCGGTTCCTGTCCAGATGACTTCATTTCCCCTGCCTGACTTTAAAAGCCGCCATATTCCTTCCGCCAGTCAGTTCTGTTTTAGACTCGTATCGTGTGGCACGCAGCTGGGGGTGGTACCCAGCCGGGAAGCCCAAGAGGACCGGAGGAGGGCTCACGCCTCCTCCAGACCACAAGGGGGCGACCGCCCTGGTTGCTGTGGGGACGGCAGGTACAGAGCTTTGAAGCTCAACCCTGTAGGGGCCCGTGGTCACCGCCAGGGGGCACCCCAATGCCTGGAGAGCCCCGGATCTCAGCCACCTCCGCCACACCAGGAAGTGCTGGGGGAAAGAGTGCTTCCGGGGATGCAGCTGGCACTTCCGCCACACTAGGGGCGTGTCAGTGGAAGATTGCCGGAGCACACCTGGCACTCATCCGGGTGATTATAAAAGGGGCCGCCTCCCTTCATTCAGGGCTGGAGTCGGGTGGAAGAGGACAAGGTCTGGGAGAAGAAAGGAAAGGCATTGTGTATTGGCCTGGACTTGTGGGGTGATTGTTGCTGCAGCACTGGGTTGTGCACTTTAGTATTTGTAAATAGTGTAAATAAACGTGTGTTGGGTGACTAAAAACAATGTCTGTCTGTCTGTGTCCGGGCCATTTCCCACAATCGGTAAACGACCTCACATTTATCTTTTTTTTTGGCCTATTTTGCAGCCATACTTCAAGTATACGGGAGGCTCCCCCAAACCTTTTTCTGTGTCCAGGAGAATTCTTTCCACAACACATCAATCATTTTTTGTTTCTTTCCTGAACACACTGATACAGCTGAACGTCTACTGGGTCATTGCAAGAAGGGAGATGTTCGTCATATTTGACACTTGTCCCAGGCTTTGCTGAGTCTCGGTCCCAGAATGCTGTGTGATGAGAACTCACCTGAATCTTCACTGAAGTCTTCTTCAGTTTGGCCACCATCTTCTTTTTCTTCAGGAGTCTCTTTTTCACTTCTGTTGTTGTGCTCTCCAGCTGACTCTGTGTGGAGACGAAACGGAGAGGAGAAGTCTGAGGGACTAGGAATTCATCCGAGTTCTCGTTTCCCCCTTCGAACCTCCTTACCTGTCATCTGTTCTTTCATTTCCATCATAATGCAGGTGGCTCCTACAGTTTTGGAGGTAAATGTGGATAGTCAGATGGTGAGGAGAGCCAGAATGAGAAGGTGTGCATGTGGGAGGAAGAACAAAGCAATGGAGGTGAAAGGCCAAGAAGGATATAAAGAGTGGGTCTCAACGGACGAACCTGCCTATATTGCCTATATTCACATTACTACATTTTCATTTAAAAGCAGTTTTTGTCCATATTAGCATTTTATTTATGAAAGTAAACACCTACGCTGAAATCCCATTTCTAAGGGACTTACCCTTGTTAGAGACGGCCGGTAGCTCAACCCAGCTGGGACGCCCCTGAAATGGAAGGATGTGGCAGCTTTTTGAGGACACTGTCCTCCCCCAAGACGCTAGATGGCACTCCCCTGGTCTGCGGTGGTGCCCCAGATTCCCACAGGGCACTATGGGACATGGATTTTGGATACACAGCCCTGCTGGGTACCGCCAGGGGATGCTGTGGGAAGATGGTGGGAGAATAAATTTTCACCTAGCTCGAAAGTACTAATGGATTACGACGACGGAAGTCCCAAATTACTTCCGGGCTGATTAAAAACCTGAATTCTCCGTCTGACCAATAACGTGGCAAATAACGTGGGAGGAAGAAGAGAAGCACTTCCGGGTCAAGGACTATTTAAACCCAGCAAGCGATCCAGAGTCGGTGGAGGTGGACAAAGCTTGCTGGGAGGTGTGGAGGATAAAGACGAGAGAGAATTGTGAATATTTTTGTGTTTATTTGATTGTATATTGTGGCTGTGGTGCTTGGGGAGCACTGCAGAAGAAGAAGAAAAGAATTAAAAAACTTCTTGTGCTTTTAACCCGTGTCCTGTGTGCCTGTCTGTTGGGTTTAAGGGGCAACAGTGACCCCTATTGTCCACACCCTACATAGACAAAGGGTCACATAACTAAAGAAGGAATTCGATTGAACATTTGAACAATCTGGGTGAGAGCAGGCCATCTGACCCATCAAATCTCCCCAGTCCTATCTGCTTACTTCTTCCAAAACAACATCATGTGGTCATTATTACGAGTCCCAATAAACTGTTAAGTCTCCCTAGGGTGGTGTTAATGGCCCACTTTCACCTGAACTTCAATTGTCTGCCTACAGCTTCTCCCTGGTGCCCATGCTGATTTCTAGGAGAGGTTTGCAAACCCCTGACAGAGAAGAACAGAAATGCAGCTGACTGATGAAGTTATGTTTGTGTGGATGGCAGTCCGTGTGAGCCCAGAGTATTCCGAGAAAAACCTGACATGGTGTCAATGATAACTGCTGGCCTTCAAGAGCCAAGTCATTATGTTCACGACTAACAAATCCATTTCTTTGCCTCCACCTCTCTTTCCTCATCTACAAAATCTGATAATCTCTAAATAATCCCCCCAAGACATGGAACTCCCTCATGCTGTTGTTCATTTTACTACACTGGCGCTGCAGCTCAGATTCCCCGAGGCAGTGACTTGGCAAATCAACGTGACAGGCGTCAGTGTGAGAATGAAATACAAACTGTGTGTGCTCGACGTGTAGAGAAGTGCAAGGCGGCCATTAATGCAAAATCTCCATATTAGGAAGAAAGGATCCAAAACAGAGCCAGCTAAACACTTGTCAGTTGTGCATGACGTATCTTACTCTGGGTAGAGTCTCCAAAAATTTGAATAAACAGAATCGAGAGAAGGGCGGCATGGTGGCGCAGTGGTAGTGCTGCTGCCTCACAGTTAGGAGACCCGTCTGGGTTCGCTTCCCGGGTCCTCCCTGCGTGGAGTTTGCATGTTCTCCCCGTGTTTCCTCCCACAGTCCAAAGACATGCAGGTTAGGTGGATTGGCAATTCTAAAAGGTGTGTGAGTGTGTTTGTGTGTGTCCTGCGGTGGGCTGGCACCCTGCCCGGGGTTTGTATCCTGCCTTGTGCCCTGTATTGGCTGGGATTGACTCCAGCAGACCCCCGTGACCCTGTGTTCGGATTCAGCGGGTTGGAAAATGGATGGATAGAATCAAGAGATCTACGACTTGTGAGAAGTAAAGGAAACAACTGATCAAGCGAGTTGTGTTAGTGACAGTCAGTGACGAGTGACTGACTAGTCTGTGTCATCACCCTTCTGGAAACATCAAAGCAGACCTGCTGTCATCTTTAACTTAATTTTATTAAGTACTGGATGGTGAAATGTCTGATAAAATCTGAAGGGTCCAACAGTCGGCCCCCCGTCCTCATTTTCAGGTGACTTGTCCCTACCCCAGTCCGCTCCTTACCTTTCTCTCAGTTGTCTCCTCATCGAGCATCTTGGTGTCGTGACTCTTGTGCTCAGTCGCCGCGCACAGTAAGCAGACGCAGATCTCGTCGGTCCTACAGAACACCTCCAGGACTCTCTGGTGCTTTGAGCAGAGCTTCTCTTCCAGGTTTCCAGTCGGTTCCTCCAGTTTGTGTCTCTTTAAGGCTGCCGAGTCCAGGTGTGGCTGCAGGTGAGTCTCGCAGAAGGAGACCACGCATGTCATGCAGGTCTTTGAAGCTCTCCGTTTCCTGTCTGGACAAACATCACAGGACACGCTGTCCGGCCCTGCAGTACCCTGAGGTGGGGTCCTGTCGGCTGCCGTTTCCTTTAACTTTTCTATCAGATTCATCAGAGTTGTATTTTTGTGCAGCTGTGGCTTTGGATGAAATTCCATTCTGCACTGCGGGCAGTCGTGAGACCCTTTTAACACCAACTGATCCCAGTGCTCATTAAGACATCCCAGACCCTAGTTGTGTCCACGCGGGAGAGTGGCCGGCTCCTTCAGGCACACCGAGCAGGTATAGTGATCAGCGCACAGAGAACGTTTAGCCTGCTGCCATAATGAGAGGAGAAGCCGTCTGACACTCAGGAGTCGATTCTGCAGAAACGAAAATGAAAGGAACTCGAGTCCCTCAGGCAGCACACAGCCAGCCGCTCCTGTCATTATACCCTCGTGAATTCTTTAGAGGGCTGTGTCACTAATACAGGCCTCTGTTCTGTATTGTATATTCACTCCTGTGAAAATGAACACCTCCGCAGAACGCAGGGTCTCCTTCTTTTGTGTGGCTGGAAGCAGAACAGCAGCAGCCATAGCCTGTCTGATTAAATCGTGAAAGGCCCAGCGCAGAAGGCTGATGGCCTCAAAGTTCTGAGAAGTTTGTGGTCACCTCTAAACCTCCAGATTCACATCATTAGTCAAGAAATCGAAAATGTAAAACTCGCCAATGTGGGCCGAGGTATCCAGAACAGTCCATGCATCACATACAGCGGCCTGCAAAGGTTTGGGCAACCCTGGTGAAAATGTCTGTTACTGTGAATAGTGAAGTGAGCAGAAGATGAACTGATCTCCAAAAGAAAGCTTCAAGTTAAAGACGAAGCATTATTTACAACATCATTTTAATCAAGATTAGTGTGTTATTTTTGTTTTGTACAATTGTAAGGTGAAAAAAGGAAAGGAGCACCATACAAACGTTAGGGCAGCCCAAGAGATTTGAGGTCGCAGATGACTTTTCCCAAGGTGGTCTCGGACCTTCAATAGATTGTTAGGGCTTTCTATGGCTTGTTCCCTCAGGTGATGCAAACTCTTCACAACTCGTCCCAACAATCAGCAGCCATGGGCTCCCCTAAGCAACTGACTAACACTCTGAAAAATAAAAGAATTGAGACTCACAGAGCAGGAGAAGGTGACAAGAGGATAGCAAAGGTAGCCATTTCCTCAGCTCATAATGTAATTAAGAAATAATAATAATAATTCTTTACATTTATATAGTATTTTTGTCACTACTGAAATCACTTTTCATAGGGAGTGGGGTGCCACTGTAACCACCACTGATGTGTGGCATCCACCTGGATGATGTGACGGCAACCATTTTTGCGCCAGTACATTCATCACACCTTAGCTATCAGGTGATGAAGTGGATAACCAGTTAGAAACAGGGGATGATTGGGGGGCCACAATGACCAGGCCATGGAGGGCAAGGATGCACCCTTCTCGATGCCCAGGGACCTTTTATGACCACAGAGAGTCTGGACCTCAGTTTTACGTCTCATTCGAAGGACGTCGCCATTTTTACAGCTCAGAGTCCCCATCGCTGCACTGGGGCATTGGGATCGACATTCAGAACACAGGGTAAGTGCCCCCTGCTGGTCTCACCAACACCTCCTCCAGCAGCAACCCAAGCTTTTCCTTGATGGTCTCCCATCCTAGTACTGGTCAGGCCTGAACGTGCTTAGCTTCAGGTGGATATGACACTTGACAGGAACAACAGACGAAACAGTGAGGACTGGAAGACCAAAGAAGCACTCTGAGAGAACTGCTCGTTAGATTGCTAGAAAGGCAAATACAAAACCCTGTTTGACTGCCAAAGACCTTCGGGAAGATTCAGCGGTGCCCTGTTCAAAGTCATTAGCAGAAAACCTGTCCTGAGTCTTCACCGTAAAATTTCAGCATCAGAAGTTTGCAGATGAACATCTCAACAAGCCTGACGCACTTTGGAAACAAGTCCTGTGCGCTGATGAAGTCAGAATAGAAATTGTTGGCCTCATTGTGTAAAAGTATGTTTGGAGAAAACAAAGGAGCAGAAGTCCAGGAGAAGACCGCGTCTCCAACTATTAAACATGGCGGTGGATCCATCAGGCTTTGGGTTTGTGCTGCATAGGGCTCATGTCATTGGTGGGGTGGAGGGGAATGGATTCAAATAAACACCAGCAAATTCTGAAAAGGTGAAAAATCCACAATGGACTTCTTCAAGAGGCACCAGCTGAAGGGTTTGGCCTGGCAATCACAGTCACTGGGCGTAAACTTCATCAAAAATCAGTGGACAGACCTCAGGAGAGCAGGGCATGAAGACGGGCCAAGAACCTCACAGAACTGGAAGCCTTTGGCAAGGATGAAGGAGCAAAAATCCCCCAAAAAAGACCTGAAAGACTCATAGCTGTCTAGAAATAGCGTTTACAGGTTCACAATAATAATAAAATAGAGATAAATATCAGAGAATTCAAGGAATGAGGGGAGAGGTGGGTCTTCAGTTCAACACGTCAGTCCCATCAGGCCGCAGACTCCTGTTTATGATGCGTATTGATTGTGTCAGAAGTATTCATATATTTAACGTTATTTCAGCAAACAAAAATGTCTTTTTGTGAGTACGGCCGAATGACGGACATGTGGATTATGAGACACCAGTAACGTGAGATTTGATTTTCCTTTAATGGACACTTTGTCACATTATCTGTTGCTGGTTCTATTATTTTATACATTTTTACCCTCCATCACTTCATACTACATGGGGTGAGTAGCATAAGGAAAAATGACTTGTGTGGAATATTAAGTAAGAGAAGTCTAATGACGGACAATTCACTTACACGTCACTTCAGCTGGGAGACGTCACCTCCAGAGCACATTAAGCGGCTCCTTCATTCTGTGGCACTCTTCTTGTTTTTTTCTCTTCTTCGTCATTCTTTCCTTCTTTTACTTTCTTCTTCTCATTCTCTTATTAATCAGGCCTCCCACGTGGAGCAGTCAAAGGTGCCATATGCTGTAAAGATCTGATTAGTCCTCTTGTCATCAGAAGGTCACCTCAGCAGCTCCTCTAAGACGGACCTTACTTTTATTCTATGTTAATTAGTGTTCTCTTATTTTAATTCTTACTTTGTCTTTTTTTTTCTTTTTTCTTCATCATGTAAAGCACTTTGAGCTGCATTATATGTATGAAAATGTGCGACAGAAATAAATGTTGTTGTCATCCTCACAAACGCTTTGCTTCACACTTTTTCATTCAGTCTTGCATTTCCTTCCCATTGGTTGTGATTATCACTTAAGGGAAAGGTGAAAACTGGCCAAAATACATTTCCCAAACACAAAAAGTATTAATGTTTAATGTTGCATTTTTTAAATAAAGACAACTAAAAAGCAAGCCAAAGGATTAAAATATTACCAAAGGTACAAAATTATTACTAGTTTATGTTACCACTAGAATTTAGCCTGCGCTTTGCACAGAAATGTTTTTTATTTTCATCCTCAAAGACAGGTTCCCTAACCAACCACCCATCATCTCATTAAGTAATAAGAAATTGGATCTTTTTCCTACTGATTGTATTTTTAAAATATCATTATGTCTCCAGGGGTCTGACCTCTGACCCTATCAGGGTTAGGGAGTTGGGGGCTCCCCATCAGCAAGTCAGCAGGTGCCTAGCTATGCGCCCCGAAGATTTCACGCACTAATCTATGCAGGACGTGGATTTTCAGATGGGATCAGACCCCTTTATGGTTCTGACTGACAATATGAATTTTTTTAGTCAGAATTCTGGGGTCACAACTCCAGAAAATGAAAACTCTTATTCCAGAC
Source organism: Polypterus bichir lapradei (assembly GCA_026402145.1). Taxonomy (NCBI): domain Eukaryota; kingdom Metazoa; phylum Chordata; class Cladistia; order Polypteriformes; family Polypteridae; genus Polypterus; species Polypterus bichir. The sequence continues at coordinate 5,534,169 of JANRMT010049829.1, forward strand.
AAAGATCCTTCTCTTACCTTTTATTATATAGATTAATATTATATTAATATTACAAAAATTCCAACTGAAAAGATTACATTCTAATATTACCAAATAACAAAACAAAAGACTGGAAAATAATATAAAAGTATAAAAAAAGCAAACCAATAATTGACTAAATCATGTTTGCTAAACTGAAGATTTAACAAGAAAACTCCCAAACCAAAAACTCCAAGGAAAAAACTCTGAAAAGACCACCCAATTACAAAAAAGAGCTGCCTGAAGTGGGACTCTCGGGTAAAACCTGAGGAAAGGAGCTGGGAGAAAATGACCAAAAACACAAAAAATAAAAGACAATGACACATCCCGGGTTATAAAAAAAAAAAAGACAAAACACAAAAAGGACCAAATAACAATGACGCCATTCCAGAACAGTCCTTCTAGAAATATTTCAGCTTCCATTGGCATCAGAGCTGCACCTGCGTCAGGGTTGCTATGTAAATTGACCATAGGGGTCAAGTGAGTCCACCTGGTGAGGGACATGCACCACTGTGATGGTGGTCTGCACCTTAGTAAGGCCAGCCAAGTCCAAAGAAATGCAACAGTGGATGGTAAAAAGAAATGGAGTTCAGCGTTCATCCAACTCATAGTGCTGGAGGCTCAGGAACTGCAATGACTGAACAAAGCAGTCAAAAAAAAAGCAACGGGATGAAGAATGAGGTCAAGAAATAAAGCAAAGGTGGCTCGGGCATCTGATCAGAATGCCTCCTGGATGCCTCCCTGGTGAGGTGTTCCGGGCACGTCTAACAGAGAGGAAGCCCCCGGGGAAGACCCAGGACACACTGGAGGGACTATGTCTCCCGGCTGGCCTGGGAACGCCTTGGGATTCCCCCTGAAGAGCTAGAAGAAGTGGTCGGGGAGAGGGAAGTCTGGGCATCTCTGCTCAAGCTGCTGCCCCTGCGACCCGATCTCGGATAAGCGGAAGAGGATGGATGGAATAAAGCAAAGGCAGTCAAAAAAAAAGAGTGAGGAAAACCAAATGACAATCCAAAGTCATCTCAAGAGCCCGAGACCAGCGTTGAAAAGAATCACAGATGGCCGTCTGTCATTCAAGTCTCAGATACAAGACAACCCCTTCACCGATCGTCCCTTAATGATGCGACCCCAGAGCAACCAGGGCCCATGTCATGGCAACAGAATCCACAGAACAGTGGCACCAATCATCAAATCGAAAAACAGTCTGAAAAGAAATGAAATAAAATTCAACTTTTAAAAAAGGACTCCAGTTAGGAAAATAATTATAGCACTGAATTCCCTAAAAAACCCAGGAATGGCACCAAGAACATTTTTACAACACAAGAAAAGCCCAAGAAGAACTCACAATAGGAACAAACACTGAATGGAATGGCAGCCCACCGCAGGACAAACAGACGACAGTGTCAGTGTATCGATGGAGTGCGTTTGAAACAAGTGATTTACATAAAAATGTACAATGAACATAAGTACAATAAATACAATAAAACTAAATACAACTTGCGGTAAATTGAAACAAATAAATGACTGAGAGGAGAGAATATCACCGTAAGTCACAGAAAACTAGAGAACAGAACTGCGTCTTCAGTCTCGTTTTCATAAACAGCTCAATGGAAGTTGACCCCTTAGCGTAATTAGGTAAAGAACTCCATGGACAAGGCGCAGCAGCGGACCCCCTTAGTTTTGGGACAGCAAGAGACCACTGAGCGGTAGATCTGAGCTCTCTGGATGGCTGGTATAGAACACGCAGTTCAGAGCAGACCCAAGGATTGATTTTAAAACCAGCAGTAAAATTGGAAATTCAGTTCTGAAAGTAATGGGCAGCCAGTGCAAAGGGACTAAAATAGGAGCGGCAGAGTCAAACTTTCTAGCTCCGGCCGAAACACAAGCAATAGCATTCTTCATGCCAATGTGACTTACCCTAAACCTTATAGCAAAGAGGTAGAAATTGGAGAAATCAGAGAAAACTCCACGTGGACGCCAGGAGAACATGGAAACTCCACACAATCGGAGTCCAGGCTGAGTTTGAACTGAGTGTCCTGGAGTGGTGGGATTGGACCTCTGAATGTGGTGCCATCGGACAGAATTACAATGAAACACAGAGAACTGAAGAGCATGGAGCAGTCAGCCAGTTCGGACCACTGACTTAGGTTTTCTGTTTAAAGTTTAATAAACCAAATCAGGAGGGACTGACTCTCATGTCTAATCTATCTCCACAGGTTTGCTCAATGCTGTCCTTCAGGGTGTGTTTCAATTGTAAAGCAATCAGAGAGCGCCACTGTGTGGCCATTGGGAGTACTGCACATAAACCTTTAACTGAGGGTTCCCAAATTGTGAGGAGTCTTCTGTCTGATGGCCACTGAATGGACGCTGGCACACAGTCTCATCTCCTCATTTTTTTGATGCAGTCTCCACTGACCACGGCGGTTCAGGGGGCACGGTGACAGGACAACCAGTATGTGTGTGTGTGAGTCAGAAATCGGGACTGGAATTGAGGAACGATGACTTCTAAAATTAGAAGACATCCTATGTGGCAGAAGATATGAAGTGACCTGCCAATGACACTGGTCAGTTGCCAGACCGCTTCAGTGGACAGATTGTAACGCTGCAATGATTTGCAATCTTAAACCCTGCATAGAGCGGCTCTTTGAAGGAGGCGTTGAACCTGTGCAGGAGGGTCATGGTGTCTGAGATGCTATAAAATGACAAAGAGCCACCTGGGCAGTCCAGGTAGACGCCTATCCTGTGAATGTGGGGGGCGGTGATTTCAATTTTTTTCTTATTGTGCCATGCAAGGCAACTGGACTGAGAGAGGTACAAACTCCAGGACCTGTCATTGTATCCAAGGACACACTCATCACTGTTTCCTTTCCTTCTTATTCCTTTATATGTAACTCCGATCTCGGCCTTCTCTCCACTCCACTCGACCTCCCAGTAAAAGCGACCCCCGCGCAGAGCCCTGCCGCACAGAACTTGCGGCCAAAAGTCAAATCTGTCACGATGATCAGGATACCGGGTCACCACCCTCTTGTCTGTCACTTTCTTGTTCCTGTCAGACAGGGTAAGCCATTCATTTGCTGTATTGACGTCCAGGGTGAGAGGGCAGTAGTCTGAATGGAGAGAAAATGAAGCAAAATGAGTAAAGAAAATCAGGTAACATTTAAATACAAGACACTTGAATTGGTGGGGAGCGGAGAACCAAACACAAACTTCATTTGTGACCTTCATGAACCTCCGAGGGTCACGTGACTGTTGTGATGTCATTGACTAGTCAAGTCAATCTGAAATCAAATATGTGTGACAGTGCCAGTCCTGCTCCATGCTCCCTCTCCCCTTTCAGGAGCCTCTCCAACCCAACACTGTCGGTAATGTAACCAGATGAACTGTCAGATGGGGACAAATCACACTGAGCAAGGGGATGGTAGAAAGGTGCTACTGTGCTTTTATTTGTACAAAAAACAAAATCTACAGCTGTCTCGCCACACCAAGACTCAGGTTCCCCTACGGCCAGGGTGCTCATGCTGGGGTTCAACTCTCCCAAACCTCATTCACTCATGCTGTCTTATGTGGCGAGCCGTCCATGATCCTGCTCACTCCAGCTCCTCTGAAAAGCTCAACAGGAGTGACTCAAGCCAAGTGTCAGCCTCACACCCTGCCAGGGCTCTCCTTCCAGCTGCCCGCCTTCGCTCAAGCAAGCCTGCTCTGTCTCTCTCTCTCTCTCGCTCGCTCCCACACCGGCTGTTTCTCTCCTCCTTCCTTCTTCTTCTTATCTAACCTCCATTCCTTTTCTCTGATCCTTTTTAATATCTCTCTCCCTCCTCACTTGCACTTCTCCTATTTATAATGGGGCATTACACAGGTGTGGCAATTAGCAGCTCCCAGCATCAATTGCAGAAACAGGAGATCACGCACCTGTGCAATGCAGTGTGGAAATGCCCATATCATGCCTGGGAACTGCTCTGACCACAGTACCATGCACCCTCCTTAAACCGTGATTATTTATTTAAAAACTGGCCATCCATTTCCAGCCGTGGACCTGCTATATCACAATATAAGATTAATAAAATCTATCTGTCTAATCCTGCCTACTATACCAAATACTATCTATCTATCTATCTATCTATCTATCTATCTATCTATCTATCTA
>JANRMT010049829.1:5538337-5578879 GCA_026402145.1 Polypterus bichir lapradei
TATATAACATGACCGATATGATGCCACAGGGCACACCATACGTATGTGATGTGCCTTTCAACTATGCAGCCCCACCATAGCCAGACTCACGACATGGCAGTGCGCATACAAACAGCTACACAAAACAGCACCAGAAATGATGTCAGCAGTTAACAGTTTAATTTTTAATGAGTGATACAAACTGTAAATCAGGACAGCCTTTCAGGTTGATTATTCAAACTCATTAGTCAAAACAAGACTTACGCTTTAGAAGGTAATTTCTGCTTCTCAGGTTTTGCAGAACATCACTTGGATTGTCGACCCCTGAAGAGAGAAGGAAGCAAAGGAGAATGTAAATCTGATGAGGGGTACAGCTTTGTCTCCCACCACAAGTTCACCCAGAACATCCCACACACCGCTCTCACTGCTTTTCACAAATTCCCAGCTGCTAATTTCGTCCAAATTCCTTTTAAGATTAGACAGATTTGTCCTCAGAGTCCTAGGAAGAAAATGTCCAGCATCAGGAACCTCTGAGGAGTCTTCAGCAGGGACCTTTAGTGATGGGAACTTCTATATGAAGAGACAAGAAGGAAGGAGAACATGAGAGTCAAAGGCTTATGAATCACCTGGGCCTGCTGATGTGCTAGAGAGGGTCCCTCTTACCTTTATAAACTTGATGTGGTCGTCCATCTTTGAAAGCTCCACCAGTTCAGCATTTGTCTTGTTCAACTCCTCAATCTCCTTCTCCAGCTGCTCAATGTGTTCTTCAGTCATTGTCACTTCCCTCGTCTCATAATGGCTAATTACCTCAGTGACCTCTGAATTCAGCCTCTTAATGGACTCATGTATAGACTTGAAGAACTCCATGTGTTTCTGTATTTCTTCGTGTGCAAATTTCTGGAAGGAAGAAGAGAGTAGTAGCTGTTTTAGAGAAGCCATTAAACAAAAAGAATCTGCTGTCTAACTGCCGTGATAACAGACCAGAGAGCTGAAATGGCTAAATGAGTAGAAGGATTATTAGAAGAACTATAACCGGGCACAGTGGACTTCATGACACTAATGTCCTGACATTTATTGAATTGCCCACAAAACATACACTTTAAAACTTTTAGACGACACTTTTTCAGCTTTACCTAGTCCTTGGCCACTGTGGCCACATATAGAACATTTGGTATGTTTTGAGCACGTTGGCATATAAATGCAATTTTCCATCTTCTTTTCTGAAAGAACCAATGCTGCCGAACATCTACAGATTCTTACTTGGTCATTGTATGGAATGAAATCTTAATGACAGGCTAACGTCTTTTTTGAATCCTCATTTCACTGTTCACTCAACTCCAGTATACTTGTGATAAAATACTAACATGAATCTTCATTTTAGTGTCCTTCAGTTTAGTTACTTTCCTGCTTTTCTCCTGGATTCTCTTCTTTACTTCCTTCATTGTGTTCTGGAGCTGAGTCTGTGGAGACAAAATGGGAGGCAGAAATCTGAAGAGGGGGAGAGTAAAGGGAATATAAATTGCTGAAAACGCTGCTCATTCATCGAACTACTCAATGCCCTCATCACCTCGTCTCCGTTCCTCCCCATTTATGTGTTGTTTTACTTTCGTTATAATGCAGATGACCTCCACTGTTTCAGAGGTAAAGGAATTAGCACACTTCATGAGCAGAAAATCAAAGCCCCACCTGGAGCTCCGTCTCACCCCTCGTTTGTTTGTCAAGGGGCCTGTCTTCACTTCAAAAAGTCAGTCCCATGATGCCTTAGTTCCTGTTTATGACTGATGTGCACTGATAATTCCAGACATATCAGGAAACACAGAAGTTCCAAAACACCTTCAACAATTGCCCACTAGAGGGGGGAAAATACCATCAAAGCTCCGTTTGAAATGAACCACCAGGAACTATGGAAGGCCCTCCCATAAACAGGGCGGGGGGCTGTTCCAGGTGGCGATTGGCAAGTGGCCCCGCCCCAATTATGGGAGGGCCTTCCTTAGTTCCTGGTGGCGATTGGCAAGTGGCCCCGCCCCTTGGGGAAACCACCCACAAAACATATTGGACATAACCTAGATGATAACCGCTTACAACTGAACACAAAGAAATTATACAGAGTAAATAAAAGAAACATAAATTAAAATAAAAGGCAAAGAAATTAGACAATACAAACAAAATGCACGACTGGGGAGAAATATGACCAAAAAACATATGATAAAGGACAAGTGCATTATGTGACAAAAGTAATGTTTATCGCATCGTTTGCTGTTGTGCAGCATCGGTCACCATTGGCTTAAATCATATCATCAACCTTCTCTCTCAATATTGAACGAAAATTGAGATTAAAACTTTCCCAGTCATAACTGCAAACTACATGAGGTAAGTAACATATACAAAAATATTATTATTATCATTTCTATTCTTATGCAGATCATTTTTTTGTATTAAAAGGAGCAGCGGCTCCAACACTGACCCCCGATGGCTACCATCTTTAATTAATTCTTCCTGTTATGCACATTAAGCGTAATGGCCTATAGTTGCTTGGATCTGCCTGGTCACCCTTTTCATATATCGGAATAATATTCTGTAGCTCATAATCTTTAAGAATTTCCAAATGAGCAGAGATTTTCAAAACATACACATCGTGGATTTCTATTTGTCCTCACTAACCTCCTTAAGCAGTCTGTGATAAGTACCATCTGTGCCAGCACGGGCTCCCAACCCCTCTGTGGAGATTTGCTTGACTTCATCTTGTTTAATCTGAGCAGCTCTTCTCTCTCTGCAATTTCCAGATCCCTCAGTGCGTCCTTAGTAGTCCCAGTTACCGATGGGAGGTTATCTACTTCCTCGCATGTGAAGACGGAGTTTAGGGCATCTCATATTTGACTGCCTGCATTTTCTAGCTCGCTATTATGCAGTTTCACATTTGTTTTGCTGGCAATTTTACAATTATCCATTGTGGCTCTGCTCACCTAAGCCCTACATCTGTTTTTTTTTTCTTTTCAGCGTCTTTTCCACCTTTTTATTTATCCACTGTGGAGTTCTCTTTAATTTCTTAATTCTTTTATATTTCAGGATATACTTGTCCTGACACATTTAGTCTTTAACCTGGGCTTTGCACAGAAATTTAGTTTTATTTCTTTTTTATTATAATATTCAGAGACACGTTCCCAAACCAGCCACTGCTTTCTTTGTGCATCTCGTTGCCTTTGTTCATCCCACATTGCAGCCCTCTTGTGGACACCGGCCAACATTAAGCCTACACACAGATCCTGGATGTTGTCATTTTGTACATTGCCACACACGTGCGCATGGGAGGGAGCAGGAAGGACCAAAAGAAGGTGATTCCACGCCAGGCCAGGGGGTGGCGGGGTGCAATAAACCTTTCTCTTCCATCTCTGCAGACCAGACACAGGAAATTCTGCTTGATTCCGACTTCGCCACTTCCGGTTCCTGTTCCGAGAACGTCACTTCCAGTTCCGGCTCCAGATGATGTCACTTCCAGTTCCCTGTTTTTAAAGCCAGTCACCTTCTATTATTACTCGGTTTCTGTTCGGAGCTCAACTCGTGCACTTCTGTGATGCCAAAGCTCCATTATTTGCAGCCTTACTCAAGTATACAGGTGGCTGTTTTGATGTCAAGGCCTACAGATGATGTAAAGCGACATGACCTTGGACCTCTGAAGGAGATGTTTTCATATCACTCACCAGGCCACAACAGTGAAACGGGATGTGGTCTCCTCATCTAACATTTTCTTTCCCCTCAGCTTTGGACAAAAGCGTCTTTGATCATTTTCGCGTATTTAACTTGCACCCTACTACGTAGTCATACATTGTTAGTTGTCAAAAACTACCCAAACCTCAAATGAATCACAAAGATCGACAGGTAGACTTGAGGTGAACACCTGGCAGTCCAATTTATGTCACTCTTGTATCTTTAAAACCCTAATGCAGAAATCAAACCGCTCCTTTCATAGTTTTGGAATAATCTTTTGTTGCTGCAATTTCTAACCAGTTATGCGATAAAGTGTCTTCCTGACAATTTTATTCTTATTTTCATTTGGTATTGTTTGTTTAAACAAATCAATTTTCCAAATTACAATAGTTCTAGTCATTCCACATGCTCCTCGTGTAGCTTTCATGAATCAACAAAAGGCCAAAAAAGAAAGTCGTTTTAGTGAATTGTGCGTTTTGCATTTGCTAAACAAACTTGGGTTATTTCATCCTTTTGAAAAGGCTGACGGTGTTGTCCTTGGCCTTTCATTTTTCTGTGGCTTTACAGAGTGATGAAATCATCAGACATTAGGAATGGGAGTACGTTTTCTGGGACGCAGTGCCATTAATTAGTCATTTGTAATGGAGGACTCTTCCAGTCACCACGTACCCCAACTCTTGTCGTTACTTCATTGCTCACTACGACTCACCCTGACAGCCACAACTCCATTCACCTACAGCACACCGGAGCTTCAAACACCTCCCCACAGCCGTCCTCCGACTTCCATTCTGAATTTTCAGAAACGTTTGTATGTCTTTAACAGAAAAGGAAAGAAATGCAGCAAACCGATTAAGTTCTACCAGTGGGGTTGTGAACCGCAGGGCTTCGAATTTCAAACAAAAATCTGTTTTGTCACAAAGAAGACATTTGTGAAGGTCTGATGATAAGGGAGGAGCAGACATCAGTGGCCTTGTTGAAGTTCAATCCATTTCTTTGCCTCCACCTCTCCTTCCTCATTTGTAAAACCTGAACATCTATTACTGTATATAAAGTGTAATTATTTCTACCCCAACCAGAATTCTTCCATCCTGCAGTTGGTTTTCCTAAGCTGGAGCTGCAGCTCGCCTGGCTCAGGTTGCCCAGGGGTGTGACTTGGCACATCAACTTGGCAGACCTGAGTGTGTTTGTCAGGACTGAAATATGAGCTCAGTCTGCGTAATGCGCATCTCGACATGCAAAGTTTAACAGGAAACTTCCTTATTAAAAAATAAAAAAGGAACCAGGCTGCAACAAAATAAACAGGCATCAACTGTACAGAACATTTCTAACCGGACACAATGGCTCCTGAATTTAAGAAAAAATCAAAAGAATTCCATTACAAGCAAATGAAAGCATAACTGATGACAGACAGGAGACAAATGTGAACGACAATCAGCAACAAAGAAACGTCAAAGCAGGCCAACTGTCATTTCCCAGTTTGATTTTGTTGAATACCTGAGATCAGCCGGCTAAGCCCATCGCTGACAAATCTGAATGAACAGAACGAAGGCCCACCATCCATGACTGGCTCCTTTCTCAGTGACTTGTCCCTACCCCAGTTGACTCCCTACCTTCCTCTCAGACGTCTCCTCACTGAGTATCCTGGTGTCGTGGCCGTTGTGTTCAGTCGCCGCACACATGGAGCAGACGCAGATCTTGTCGGTCCTGCAGTACATCTCCAGCATTCTGTTGTGTTTGGAGCAGATTCTCTCTCTGAAGCCTCTGACCGGCTCCTCCAGTTTGTGTCTCTTGTAGGCTCCAGATTCCTTGTGTTCTTGGAGGTGAGTCTCACAGTAGGAGATCAAGCAGGTCAGGCAGGTCTTTGAAGCTTTCCTTTTTCTCCCTGGACAAACATCACAGGTTACGTCAACAGGCCTGGCATTACTCCGAGATGTACCAGCACTGCCTTCCATGTCTTGTAGCTTCTCGCTAATATCTGTCAATCTCAGGTCTTAGATAAACTGAGGGCCGTTGTGGACCCCTCCTGTATTCAGTTGTTTCCAGTGACCTGTAACACAGTCGAGACAGCAGTTGTGTCCTCAAGTGCAGTTCACCAGCCGCTTTAGGACCTCCAGACACGGCGAGCAGGACGACCGATCAACATGGAGGGAAGGATGAGCTGCTGCTTTTAAAGAGGAGCTCCAGTGTCACCCCATGGGTGTTACCGCTGACAAAATGAAAGTGAAAGAGGACATCCCGTGAGGGCATAAAGACACACCTGTTGTCATGGTGTCTGTCACGAGCCACAGTTACCTTTTATTTAATGAAAGGATCTTCATGTTCAGCTTTCTCTCATTCCACTTGTTCTCTGTGTGAATCAGTGAGGTCCGCGGCCGATTGGCGTTTTAAATAAATAGTCGGCAGACTCGTGTCTTCAGGAGGGGACGTGGTAGCGTGGTGAGAGCGATGCCCGTGTGGGATGGCCCTGAGCTTAGTGCACAGGTTCAGGAACACCCAGCACCCCTAACTGACGCTGGACAAGAAAATTGACAAGAAACAAAAAGTGGAGGCTAAATGATGTGAGAAGAAGAGACGCAGGAGTGTGAGAGCGAGTGAGCGAGGAAAGGAAGGAGACGGACGGGTATGGAGCCCCTGGGAGGAGCGTGTGTGGCCAGCGCTCAGGAGGGGGCTGAACGGTAGTAGCAGGAGCGACCATTGGGCTCAGGAATGGGAGAAGCTGACAGACTGGCAGCGGTACGAGCCGAGCAGGGCTCGGTGGCTCCGGGTGATGGTGGGGACACGGGACAGGACAAGAAGTTTGTCTGCGTCTGCTGGCGAACTTCTCCTCCTGTCTGCAGGATCCACGAAGGGATAAGACAAGGAGTCAGTTTTAAAGGGGCACCGAGGAAAGACGTTTCCTGCCTGCGTTTTAAACTCTGCTTTTAATGGATATTTATTGGCATTGTGTTAACCTCCACTTTCCCTTCTTTTATGGATTATTGATTTCTTTAGGACTTTGCACTGCACTTCTTGGGACCCTTTGATTTTGTGAATTTTAATAAAAGCACTTTTCACCATCTCCTTGCCTTCATGTGTGTTTGGTCCTCATCTGCCAAGCTCATCCTGGTCATGATCGTCAATGGTGTCGGGTTCAAGAGGCCCCCAGAACAGAAGAGGGAACAGGGAGCCGAGCCGCAGCGTCACACTCTGACATTGTCACTCAAGTCTGACTATTCAATTAGGATTCAATACAGTTTTAACTTTTGTTTTCTCCTAAACTCACCACAGTTCTATGAAAACAGAGTGGCACTCGGCCACACTTTAAAGAAGACAAAATGTCAAGTAGGCTTTGAGTAAAATGGATTCCTCCTGCAGTCTTCAGCCCCTCCTGAACTGGTTAAGCACGTTGGCACTGAAAATCAAGTCACGTTTTTCATCCTGTTTGTTTCATGTATCAAGAGATTAAAAAAAAAAAAGATTTTCTTCATTATATTGGCTCCCCAATATACAGACCCCCGTGACCCAGTAGTTAGGATATAGCGGGTTGGATAATGGATGGATTGATTTTCTAAATTATTGTACCTGTTGTTAAAGTAACAATGGAAATGCGACTTGATTTTTAAAAGTATAAAGATGAGGTCAACGTAGAGAGGCAAGGGACGACACTGAAGAGTCCTGTGGGGGGATGAAGGACGTCAGGGCGGCGAGTGCACCACCTGTCAGGGGGTCTGTCTATTTATGGTGCATTCAGAAAGTACACAGACCCCTTCAACCATCCATCCATTTCTTATCCAATCTGCTATATCCTAACTGCAGGGTCACGGGGGTCTGCTGGAGCCAACGCAGGGCGCAAGGCAGGAAACAAACCCTGGGCAGGGCGCCAGCCCACCGCAGAGACCCCTTCACTGTCTTCATATTTTGTTATGTTGTGGCCTTCTGCTAAAATCATTTCAATGCATTTTATCTCCACATCGAGAGACGCTCAACACCCCCGAATGACCAAACAAAAGCACCATTTGGACATTTTTGACAATTTCTCACAAAACTGAAATCTCACATTGGCACCAGTTTTCAGATCCTTAAAGTCTGGCTGAGGTGCGTCCCATTCTATTGATCATCCTTGAGATGTTTCTCTGCCTCATTTTGAGTCCACCTGTGGTCAGTTTATTTGGTTGGACTGATTGGGAAAGCCCCCCCATACACACACACACTCCCCTCTGCACACAGGTGGGCAAAAACGGAGGCATGAGGTCAAAAACCATGCCTGCAGAATTTAGAGGGAGGACTGTGCTGAGGTGCAGATTTGAGGGATGCCAAGGCACGTCCTGCAGCATTGAAGGGTCCAAAGAGCACAGCGGCCTCCAGAATTGTTAAATGGAACAACCAGGGCCACCTTGACCATCTTGACCCACGGGAGTGGATGCTCTGCCTGCTCCACAAGGCTTCTTCTCAACTTGGACAATGCTGGCCAGAAGAAGACTTGGGGCACTGGCCGCTCTCAAGGGGGCTTCAGCAAAGCACTGAGCAACACTTGAGTCAGTGGGATATTTCAGCTTTGTATTTTTAATGAATTTGCAAAACTTTTTAAAATCCTGTTTTTGCTTTTTCATTCCGGGGTATTAAGTGTTTCTTGATGAGGATTTAAAATAAATGGCCGCGATATAAAAAAATCTATAAAAACTGAAGGGGTCTGAATAGTTTCTGAGCGCGTTGTGAAGTGCCTTTCATATCCAGCTCTCTCTCTGTTATGCCACTCGGCGCTGCTTTCTGGAAACACGCTACTTCCTTTCATCTTTATGCAGACGACTGTCAGGTTTATTCCCCTCTGAAGCCCCCCGGTCCATGCTCTGCCAGCCCCTGCTTGATTGCCTTATTAACATCAGGAGTTGGCTGGCATAAAACTTTCAAAATTTTAATAAGAACAAGACGGAAGTCAGGCTGTTTAGACCCAATGGCACCAGCAGGACCCCTGGTATCGATCTTTTCACTGTGGCTCAATATGAGAAATCCATAATCACAAATTGAGGTGTGAAAATGAATTCTGCTTTAAAACTTGATGGCCATGTGAGCGCAGTGGTAAAATCTCGCTTTTTCCATTTGAGGCGGCTGTCAAAAATCAAGCCTGTTTGGTCTAAACGCACCCGCTTTTATAACGTCTCGTCTAGACGACTGCAATGCGCTTCTTTTTGGAGTTAGCCAGGCTTCCATTGCTCACCAAAACGCCGCTGCTCCATTTTTAACTGGCACAAGTAAGCGTGAGCACGTGACCCCGATTGTGGCTTCCCTTCACTGGCTTCCAGTCCGTTTTTGAATCCATTTCAAGACCCTTGTATTTGTTTTGAAATCCTTTAATGGTTGAGCCCCATTTTATCTGTTGAGACTCCTGCACCCTTATGTGCCGCCTCGCCCTCTCAGATCAGCAGACCTGACGCTTTAACTCGTTCCTAAGACACGACGTAAACTCCCAGGTGATCGAGCTTTGTCAGTCACAACTCCACAACTCGGGAACGGTTTGCCGTTGCACGTTAGGCAGAAACTTCACTTGCTGTCTTTAAATCTTATTTATTTGACTCCCTGGCCTTTGACCCCGTGTGAGATGTCAACTATCTGTGTACTTTTTATTATGAATTTCTTCAGCTCTTATGTGTTTCTGTTTCTTTTACCCTTTGGTTATTGTGTGTCTTACATGTTTGGTTAGCCTTCATGTTGTTTTTAAAGTGCTTTATAAATAAACTAGCAAAACGCCCGCGCGTCGCAGCGGAAAAGAAGTGTGCTAAAGAAGAAGTTATGAAAAAGAAACATTTTAAAAAGAACGTAACCTGATTGTCAATGTAATTGTTTTGTGAGTGTTATGAGTGTTGCTGCCATCAAGGATTTGATTATCATTATTTCTTTCAATCAGGTTCGTATTTGGAGGACGTGTTGTGTTCAAGTTACATTCCGTGGTTGTCTAGTCTATCCCTGACCATCTCTTCTTCGTCTGCATAAGCACAGTCCTTCAGCAGCAATTTTAACTCCGTTACAAAGTGATGAAATGTCTCGTTTATACCCTGCGTCTTCTCATTAAACTTGTATCTCGCGAATATCGTATTCGTCTTAGGCATGACAAACGCCAGCGGCAGCCTGTCTATGAACGTAATTTAAACTTAAGGTTTACACCGTGTGCTTTGTTTCCGCAGTAGCTGCACTTATGAATATGCTTGTATGCGTCACTCGCTTCATATTCTTTTGCTGCCTTCTCAATTGTGTAATGCGTTTTTTGCTCAGCACTCTTTGGAGCTCTTGCTTGATCTCTGCGTACTGCGTTTACAGTCAGTTCACGTGAGCCGCTCAGAGTACATGCATCGAAGGTTCTCAGCTGTGCTTGTGCTATCTCATGCGATCTTGCGATGTCCACGGCTTTATTTAATGTTAGCTCAGACCCGGCACTTAAAAGTTTCTCTCACACTTCTGCTGAGTTTGTGCCAAACACTAGTCTATCCCTGACCATCTCATCTTCATTTGCATAAGCACAGTCCTTCACCAGCAATTTTAACTCTGTTACAAAGTGATCAAAAGTCTTGTTTATATCCTGCGTCCTCTCATTAAACTTGTATCTCACAAATATCGTATTCGTCGTAGGCATGACAAACGCCAGCGGCAGCGTGTCTATGAACGTAATTTAAACTTAAGGTTCACACCTTGCTTTCCTATTGATATGTCTACAAAGGCTTGTTCAGCGTCAGAGGGTTGTTCCTCTCTTACTGCATCAATAAACAGCTCGTCTTCCTCTTTATCTGAGACATCACACACTGAATGCACGGGTTTACCTTTCCCAGTCCTGAAAACTTTAGCGAAGTGGTTCAATTTACCACATATTTTACACTGTCTTCCTTTAGCTGGACATTGACTTTTTCCACCGTGTGCTTTGTTTCCACAGTATCTGCACTTATGAATATGCTTGTATGCGTCACTCGCTTCATATTCTTTTGCTGCCTTCTCAATCGTGTAATGCGTTTTTTGCTCAGCACTCTTTGGAGCTCTTGCTTGATCTCTGCGTACTGCGTTCACAGTCAGTTCATGTGAGCTGCTCGGAGTACATGCATCAAAGGTTCTCAGCTGTGCTATCTCGTGCGATTTTGCGATGTCCACGGCTTTATTTAATGTTAGCTCAGACCCGGCACTTAAAAGTTTCTTTAGCACTTTTGCTGAGTTTGTGCCAAGCACTAGTCTATCCCTGACCATCTCATCTTCGTTTGCATAAGCACAGTCCTTCACCAGCAATTTTAACTCTGTTACAAAGTGATCAAAAGCCTCGTTTATACTTTGAGTCTTCACATTAAACTTGTATGTCACGAATATCGTATTCGTCTTAGGCATGACAAACACCAGCAGCAGTGTGTCTATTGGATTGCTGCTGACGGACGGCCTTATATGGGCAGGCACTCAATTACGTGGGAGGGGTGACAATGAGGGACGCGACTCCACCTCACACGGCGACCGAGCTGCAGGCTATGGCCGTATATATGTACGTAAGTAGGTTCCAGTTATGACCATTACACGTAGAATTTCGAAATGAAACCTGCCTAACTTTTGTAAGTAAGCTGTAAGGAATAAGCCTGCCAAATTTCAGCCTTCCACCTACACGGGAAGTTGAGAATTAGTGATGAGTCAGTCAGTCAGTCAGTCAGTCAGTGAGGGCTTTGCCTTTTATTAATATAGATAAATGTAGCGCCTTTCATGATCTATCTATCTATCTATCTATCTTTTACATGGTGATTTTCTAGTCAATATGGCGAGCAGACAGCCCACCGGAGCCAGCAGGACTTGTAAGCAGCTGTCCTAAATGACTTCACCACTGTGACTCAAGTGTCACTCAGCCAAATGAATTTACAGGCGGGCAAAACTGAAAACACGTACAACTAAAATATGACAAGAGGACTGTGACAAAGGACACTCTGTATTTCTTATGTCTATTTGCTGCATTATTTATTCAGTTTTCATCAATGTACTGCTGTGTAGCAAAGTGTTTTTGTGGAAGTTTAAAATGTGGCACTGATTTACAGATATAATACTGTTAGTATAATTTGTATAGGCCTACGTACCAACAGGACTGGGCAGCTCATTCAGGCCGGGAATCCCAAGTCTCACCCAGCCAGGCCACTCAGTAGCCATCAGTCTTCTTGTGGAGGCGCAGACTCAGAAGCCAACGGACGCCATTTTGTTTTTGGAATTTTTGATGAATGAGGAGAGGAGATCGTAGATTCAGCTTTTACACACACATGTCACTCTTAAATAACTGACCTCTGATAAAGTGTGCAGGAACAGCACTTCATAAATAAATGAACCATGAAGTTCTGTAATATTTATATCAAAACAAATGTGCAAAAAGCACTGAACCATAAACAGTAGTCACTGTCAGGGGACAGAGATCATGGAGTCCTGAATCTGCACAGCGGAGCCGCCGTCCGTGTCTCGATGGTGACGCTGGATATTCGGCCACAGAGTGTTGGTCAAAAAGACCTCTTTGGATTTCTTCAAAAGACTCAAAAAACGTCTCAAGTGCCACAGAATTCTGACAGGCATATTTACAGTAGTAAACCAAAGACGATGAACCATTTCGTGTCGCCTGTTCAGTCCCTCTGTCACCATAGCGCTAAGGTTTAACTGTCAGAGCGCGAGAGACGCACTTTAAAAATATTTAAATAAAGTCAAAACAAGACACGTTCAAACTTATCATGAAATGAAGAACAACAGGCACATTTAAAAACACAAACCATTCCACTCACATACGAGTTTCATTAATAAAAAAATAAAACATTTCGCGTTGCTTATTCGGTCTCTCTGAGGGGAAAATAAAAAAAAAAAACGTTAAAATTGTGACCATAATCAACACTTCATTAAAATCCATTCATCCATCCAGTTTCCAACCCGCTGAATCCGAACACAGGGTCACGGGGGTCTGCTGGAGCCAATCCCAGCCAACACAGGGCACAAGGCAGGAACCAATCCTGGGCAGGGTGCCAACCCACCGCAGGACAACTTCATTAAAATTTGAAACAAACATAAACCCAAATAAATACACAGTAACAAATACCAACACCATACAACATCTAAATATAATTCAAAGTATATTATAAACTTTTAAACAATCTCCATATATAAGTTTAATCACAAAAGCACCTCTCATCACTGCGCTCCTGTTTAACTGTCAGAGCGCGAGACGCACGCGAAGTCAAAAAAAAATAAGAAACCAGAAAAGAGACCCCAAAGGTGGATTCGTGCCCACTACCGATCAATAACGCCGGCCCGTTCTCCAGTATAACATTGTATAATGTCACCATTAGTTTATTTCACTGCTTGCTCAGTGTCAGGCCAGGCCACCAGGGAAGCTCCCGCTGGTTATAAACGACAGTCCGGCTCTGCCTGCGTACCAACAAGACTTCCAGTTTAAGACGAATCGCTAGACGAAGCTGACATTACAGTCTAATCTGGACGGCAATCGTATAAGACCTGCTTGATGGGACATCCTTTACGATTGTCGGAACGACTGAATCCGCCCCAATACTGAGCCGATTACCCCGTAATGTGCGTTTTGCGTTAGCAGCCAATTCCTGCTGCTAACGCCGGGTCGCAGTTATTTCCTTTGTTTCCAATTGATTCGCTTTTTTAAATCTTATACCCTACATTGCTACATTTTGCATTAACACGCTATTATTTACCAATAAACACTGAACTGCTTGACGTCCGAAATATGTAGACGACGTTCAAAGAAAAAGGAAATGAACGCGAAATGCAGGAGATGTCTGATGTGTGCACAGTGAGTGCAACCGCGAATTAGAGGTGGTCTTAGGCAGAGCTCCCGGTGGGCTGCAACGGCTTTGGGTGTACTGTGATCATTGTTAGAATTAGAAGGGCTCAATTAAAGGGCACGGCAGTGCAGTCTCTAAGCAGCGGCTTCAATTGTCTGCTCATGTCGTGTGGAGCACTGCGGCGGAGCCTCAGCGGCCGTCTGAGTCGGCATTTGCAGGATTGCGCCACTAGATGGCGCTGTTGCTCTCTCGACGCTTTCTTCTTCATTTCTCTGTCGCGAGCTCCGCCTCCACGGGTTGTTTTCTACCTGCAGGTTCTCTCCATTGTTTGCGCGATGTGTTCTCCGCTAGCTGGTCTCACGCTTGTTAATGGTATTTTTTTAAGTGCCCCCTGTAGTCCTGCCGCCAAAGGCTCTTCCTCACAGGGCAGTTCTAGCATTACATCTAATAGAAGCTCGAACAAAAACCGAGAGATCAAGCAGCCGCAAGTTTCATCGAGGCAGGCCATGCAGGTGTCTGTTCGGTAGCCAGCAGTAGGAGAACTAGGGAGCAGGTGATGGACTCGTTTCATGTCTAATACTCGTCAATATCTCATTGAAGGGCTTCACCAATAGGTCAATGGTGGGCATCAGTCCACTTTACGGCATCCTTTAAAAGACCCCCACATCCAGAGCCGTCAATTACACTTCAGTAGGTTTGGTGAACTGGTATTGCTAAATTGGCGAGTTTGGGTGCTCTGTCTGTAATGGCCTGGCTCCTCGTCCAGGTGGTGTTCCTGTCCTGACCCCCCATGATTGCTGCGATGGGCTCCAGCAGCCCTGTGACTCTGCCTGTAGATAAGCAGATTAGGAAGACTGATGGATGTTGGCAGTGCCCGACTGACAACCCTGCATTGCGACAGACTGGCAGAAGAGCTGCAGTGACGTCAAATGGACACCCCCACGTTACCACATGCATGGCCCCTGAAGAGGGTCGTTTTCTTTTTTTATGGACTTCCCTAAATATTAACAAAGCTTCTTCAAACCTAATAACCTTTTCTTCAGCTTATCTCTAAATTCACTGGCCCTGCGTTTGTTTTACCAAGCATTGCCCCCTAGTGGTCAGGATGAAGTAAAAGACGGGATGTGGAGTCAGATATCAATATACATGAAGTCAACGTGACACTCTAAAAAACAGGTTTCATTTCTAAATCATATTTGAGCAAAAAGTATTTTGAAACACATCATATGGGGAATTAGGGGGGGAAAAACAATGAAGGAAAACGAGATGTGGGATACTGCAGCAGGTTGTGAGCCAGACGGGGGCACCAAGGACCACAGAGAGAGAGTTCTGGGAGATGTGAACAAAAAGAAGTGGAGCCTTCAGGCCAGGAAGGGAGCCGAATCGAGTCCAGCTTCTCTGGTGGCGTTGGCTTCAGATCTTCAGCCCAACTCCAATATGTAGGGTTGCGGGAGGGGAGCCTGACTCAAATAATGACAACTGTCCATTACGCCAATTCCAGGTACTTTTGGAGCTCCAGGATGGAAGTTCTGGGTTGCAGAGATAAATACTGGCCTGAATCAGAGGTCTAGTGTGGTGTGTCTTAGAAACCTAGAGAGCTAACTATGACATTGTGCCAGCCTTTCACAGATATCAAGCTCTATTATAACCAATGAGTTCAGAGATCTTCCACTTAAAGAAGACAGGAAGATCTACTTATGATGGTACCAGACAGGGGCATGTTGATTAGTACATGCAAGTAAGATCTTCGGCAGTAAGGACCTGATAAACCTAAAACTCTGCATAACCATCTATTAAACAGGGTCTTTTACAGGTACTGCTGCTTTATAAATTGTCATTAATATCTATACACTGAGGTATTATGAGGGGTCTTGTTCAGAAAGCGGACGCCACTTAGACTGGTTTACCCCTAATACAAACCCTGAACTTAAGGCCAGGTACACCAGGGTCGCTAATCTTAAAATGTAAATGAGGTGCCTAATCTTAAAGTTAGCCTACTTTTGATTTTCGGCATCCACTTTCTGAAGAAGAGCCTTATAGAGTAGGTATGACTACATTATATGGTGCTTTTCTATCTGCCTCACATGGATGGACTGAACACCACCACCAAGATGGAAAGTCTTCACTTACCTGGCCTGGAGGCCTCAATTATGGGTGGACAGCTGGAACGGATGGGCATCCTGGCCAGGGTGAGTGCAGCAGAGATGATGGCCGGACATAGAAAGACTGCCTGTATGAAGGTAAATCAGTAATTATCCATACTTTGGTGATAACTGTTTGGGTTGGCTCTTGAGCTTTCCCTACGCACATTTGGAAACATCTGTGGTCATGGTGGTCAAGTTTGGACCTCCATCAGTCAGTTGCTCGTATTGTAAATATGGCCGCTCCACTCTGCACTTGCACCAACGAAGAGCACTGAGCTGTTTTTATGGGTAGAAGGAGCACCAGGAGTTAAAATCCTCTTGGCTTCATCCAACTCACGGTATAGACTTGCTCATTGTTGTCATCGGTAGAATGTGAACTTCTCCATCCATTGGTAAATATATAACCCAGTTTCTATAATATGCAAAAAGCCTTCTGTGGATTTTGGCCCGTGATATACCTTCAGTCCATAAAAAGTGGATCACTGCTCGCTGCTCTTCTTTGGTGTAAATGGAGAGCACAGTGGTCATGTTCACTCTTAGGAAGCAACAGGAGAAACTGATTGGTGGTCGAGGTCCAAACTGGGCCACTGTGACTAAAGACACACCGTGTGTCCACATGTGTGGTAAAAGATATGCAGCCAACCCAAACGAAATTGTTGACTTACCATCATACACTGTATATATTTTTTTTAATTCACTACTAATTAATGCGGCAGCACTTGATTTCAATCCCACATAGGGGGCACTAGAGACATTTACGCTATCTGTAATGTTTAACCTGCAGCCCACGGCACAGAACAACATTATACGAGTGACAGAACTTGCAGCTTACATTTAAAACATTTTAATTTACAAAACACAGACATCTAACAGTTCGACGTTTCATATTTACATACTGCCCTCCACAAGAGGTGTCCACAAAGACACAAAGTCCACACAGTTTTATGACCGTCCCCCAGGTCTTTAAACACGCGGCAGTTGAGAGCACACAGGGTACAACCTCAAGAGATGCCATCACTCCTCGAGAGTCCAAATCCATTCACTGTCACCCAAAGCCCCAGCTTAGCATTTCAGTACTTGCGCTGCCTCGGGGAGAATATATCTCCTGGTGCTTTTTTGGGCGTGGAACCGTCCTTTTCAGGCTCTGGAGGATCCAGTTTGAAGAGATCGTGTCCCGTTCGCAGAATCTGCTCCTCTATCTTTTTGTGTCTCTTCATGTCTGACAGGACCTTATCAAGACGGGCCTCTCTTCGCTGAGAGCGGACTGACGAACCTGGAACAGGAGAAGATGATCTTTAGCAAGAGAAAACAGATGCACAGAGACGTGATGTGGAAGAGATGTTCACTTCACCTCCTCCTGCCACGTTGTAATCTTTCTCTGGCTCAGTTGCACATCATTTCATTTGGGAACCACATGAGGGATTCGTTTCTTTTGTCTTTGTGTTAACTTAAGATCGTTCTGATGGTTCAAAAAATATTTTGTTCTCTTGCGGATTCCGCCAATTACATTCTGGCTTTTTGTACTGTTGCTTGCTTTTTTGCTACTATATGTCAAGCTTAAGGTTGGCATTGCACATTTTCTGGTTGTCCATCATTTTGGATTTTTAGAAATGGAAGAAAACCTTTCAAGGTGTTAGCAGTGTGTTTGCTTAAAATTTCTACATTAATCTTCACCTTGATTTTTAGTGTTGTGTATTGGGATTTGTATAATTTGGCCTTCATATCGACCTTTAACTAATTCTTTTATTCTGATTTTTGTCACATCCACCCCTTTGTCCCATTTTTCCTTTACCGCAGCTAAAACTCCATCCTAGGCTGAACCCCTCCAGTCACTAAACAAGATGTGAGAAAAGCTAAATGCAATGCACTCACCTGGAGTTCTCCTTCGATCCAGGAATGAGTTTTTTGGAGTACTTTGCACAGGCTCATCATCAAAGTCAAACTCTGTTGGACTGGGAGCCCTGCCAAAATCAAAATGGGAAAGCATGACCATAAATTCACATATCAGCCCACAGTGATCTGACCAGCCCCAGCTTAACTCTGTGAACTGACCTCTCCCTATTCCGAGCCTCTCGCTCCTGCCTCTCCCGCTCTTCCTCAGAATCTTCGCTACCACTACTCATGCCATCTGGGTCAGGCTCTGGGGTTGGGGGTCGTCGAGGGAGGATTTCCATCTCTAGCTGAGGGATGTCTCCCTTTGAGATCATGTCATAAAGCCGCTTGATTTCAGAAACTGGGGGCATCCAGTCCACAGGATCAGAGATTTCATCATCACTACAGGGCAGGCACCAGTCATCATCATTTTCTTCATCGGCTTCCTCAGTCTGATCTTGTTGGTCTTCTTCTCTGTCATCTGCCTCTAAAGATTAGAAATAATTTCAGTACCAATAGAGGACAATGCTAAGTTACCGTATTTTAAGGTACACACACTACAAGACCCCTAGTCGGAAAGTCTGCCACACTTAAAGGATTTGGTCACCTTGAGGATGTCCGATTACACAACTAGAATTCACAGTATACGACAGATTACACCACTGCTTCACAACTTCTTGGTTTCAAACTCTCAAAATATTGTAAGCTAATCACATTTTCACAGCCAATTATTGTTGCCTGACAGCACCAGTGACCGAATGAATATTTCCCAAGAATGGCGAGTCCAACCACACTCTCTGCTCATTGTTTTCCATTCTGCTATGTTACAACAAACACGACAAACCTTTCTTCTGTTTGCTCAGCCTAAAAACATTCGCTTTTGTTCTTTCTTTGAGGCCATATTATATGTATTTTAATTCTAGGTGTGTGCTAAATCATTTTCAACTCTTAAACATGCAGAAGTCCACTCTTACAAGTGAAAAGAAAAATCAAACCGGTTTTGATTTTTTTTCATGGGGAATCGTAAATCACTGTTACCGAGTCAGTGGAGATGTCACACGGCATGAGTGGCAGTGACAAGCACACTCCACAACTCAAAAAGATTATGTAAATGAAGGCCACAAACAGAAAATATCTGTTAAAGTTGTGTAGTGCAACAATGGCCTTGGTAGCACAGCATGACCAACCTCTCTCCTGCTCGTCAGACTCCTCTCCAGCCTTCATTCCTTTCTCTTTTTCCTCTTCTCCTTCCTCCTCATTCTCCTCTTCCTCCTGCTCTTCTCTCTCTGCCTCATCTTTCTTCTTTCCTGATTGTTCTTCAGGCTGATCCTCTTTCTTAGTGTCTTCAGTCTCAACAGCTAAAGACTCCAGACCCTCCTGGACTTCACTGGTTGAGGCCTCCACTGACTGCATTCCTGCACAAAAAAAAAGAGAGAAAGAAAATAAGAAACAAGAGAGTCATGAAAAAGTTTTGAGCCTGAAACTTAAAAAGTGTATCAAAATGCTAACGATACCTTCCTATTAGTTACTCTCACCTGTGTTTGTTGTGTGTGTCGCTTGTTTCAGAATCAAGTCAACACGGATGACGAAAACCACAAAGCCAAGTATTGTGCTCTTACTGAATTTCTAGCACTGAAGAACAACATGCCTTCAGGGATAAATTCTCACCTAATCGAGACCAGACCCCATCATTCACCACAATACAAGACATGGACTACAGAATTCTGCCTTGACAGGACATCTCCAATAGTTTACTCACAAGGCATTCAACATCAATAACAGAATACTGTCACCATTTAGCGGAATGCAATGGAGAACTGAAGTGCGACAATGTGCAAGATAGCAGACAGTTTGGGTCAGTTCAGTCTTTAGCTCAAAAAACATTAAACATAAGCAAAGTCTGTGCACATTGGCCACTCATAAGGTTTACTCTTCAAATGCAGCATAGTCACATCCAGTGTTCCAAGGACTTAATGGATTTAGACTGGGGCTTCATATCTGGAGATGTATGATTAACAAATTTCACATTGAATAAAGTGACTGCCCATGTTCACAGATTCCTCAGATGCCACTGTATCAATAGCTGTCATTCATCAATAAGTGATAAAACCACATGGGTTCGGGAGTACTCTGACAAACCATTATAAAACAACGCAATACGCAGTTACATCCACAAATGACAGTTGTAAAGGTTCTGTGCAAAAAGGAAGTCGTGTATTCACAGTGTCCAGAAGCATCATTAACGTCTCTGAGCTGAGAGGCATCTGAGATGGACCATTACACAGTGGTAATGTATTCTTTGGCGAGACAAATCAATATGTTGGGTCTTTTTTGGAAAAAATGCATGCCATGTCCTCCAGACCTAAGAAAAAAGGACCACCCAGACTGTCACCAGGTACAAGTCCAGAAGATGGCATCTGTGATACTATGGAGTTGTGAGAGTGCCTTAGCCATGGGTAACTTGTACTTTGTGAATGCATCATTAATGCCAAAAAGTACATACAGGTTTTGCAGCAACATATGCTGCCTTCAACATGATATCTCTTCTATGGACACCCATGTACATTTCAGCAAGACAATGCAAAACCACATTCTGTGTGCATTACAAAAGCATGGCTGCATAGAAAGAGTGTGCGGGTGTTTGCCTGGCCTGTCCTCAATTCAGAATGTGTGGTATATTCTGAAAAGTAAAATACAACAACAGCAACCCCATACTGTTGGTCACCTTGTTTGCAAGAACAGTGGGACAACATGACACCTGAAAGACTCCATAAACTAGTGGTGTCTCCAGTGTCTAAACTAAAGTACTGTGAAGGCACGGCAACGTTACAAAGTGGTCTAAACTTTTTTTTAGATAGATAGATAGATAGATAGATACTTTATTAATCCCAAGGGGAAATTCACACAATTCAACATGTTGCAAATATCAAAATCAAAACTTTATTTTCAGAAAAAAATATGTTTCATTAGTTGTGACATCAAACAATGGGCTCTTAAATTGTTTTCAGATCAATTATCAATTGCTTTGTTTAATTTGCATTTTCCTAAAAACGTTGGGTTTTATATATATATATATATAACGTTGTATTATTACTTAAACTTGACAATGTGCCACCTGCAGTGTTTTCCTACCTGTCACGAACTGACTCAAGGTGATAAAAAGGAGAACATAACAGAATGATCAGCAGAAACGTTTCAAAACGAGCATTCAATGGCAGAACCTGCCCTGCATACAAAAAACAGAAGATGGTGTAGGTTGACAGTTGCCATTGACTTCCGCGGTGAATTGTTATTAAAGGATCAGCATTTTATGTAGCGGATAAGCGGGTCTGAAAACACATGAATGGATGGGAGCAATACGGATTACAATGAAATTCTTAACTTGCATGTTCGCTGTATTGCCTGATGTTAAAATGATCACGCAGGCGCCGCAATCGGGGAGATGTTACGTGATAACAGCACAATAATAAACACTGACGCGA
The DNA here is from genome assembly GCA_026402145.1 of Polypterus bichir lapradei. NCBI lineage: Eukaryota > Metazoa > Chordata > Cladistia > Polypteriformes > Polypteridae > Polypterus > Polypterus bichir. Next base: position 5,559,290 of record JANRMT010049829.1, read on the forward strand.
CAAAAAAACAAAATGAACTCCGCGGTCGAGTCTACCCTGGGCGCTGGTACAAGGCTACTGTACAGCAGTACCGTGTGCTATTAAGAATACCGAGAAAGCCTCTATCTATTAATCGATCTGTCACCCATACCTGCACAGGTGGCCGCTGCGACGTCGAGTCAGTCCTGCAGCCCAAAGCTCCGCTCGTCTCGGCGGCAACAGTGTCTGCAGACAGCCAGTGACGTGTCTTCGCGGACCTCCTCCGCTTCTTCTCGATGTTTACGCCACAGCGTCTATGGCCAACATTAGCTTATAACAGAAACGCTAAAACGAGGGCACGAAGGCAGAGAAGAAAATGCAAGGAGGAGCTGCGAAAGCGGCACGGCACTCCAGCCGCAAGTCAAATTTCCGCCATTTCTCCCGACACTCCCTGCGCGCTAAAGAGGCGGGAGTTACTTCGAGTGGGCGGGGTGAGTGAGCCGAAGCGGAGGCGGTGCTGCATTGAATTGGGCGTGGTGAGCGGGCAGGTGGAGGCGGCCTCGAAGGGTATTGGGGGAGATGGCCAGACTGATGTGAATGATACGGGGCTGTTATGGAAAGGGGGCCTCAAGATGGACACCAGCACCACTGGCCATCGCAATCGGTGTACGCCTGTGTAGGTCTGCAGACATTACACGTTTAAAACGCAATTAGCCGTGCGACGTTAACAGATGTTTATCCTACACGAGCGTGCTTTGTTATGGACAGCCGTGGTCTTTATGTTAACAAACACAGGGCCTCCACTAAATCATCCCAGTTTACTTTAACATTGTCAGTACCAGAGTGGGCCTTTTTAGGCCTGACATGGGGAAATGCACAGAATCTGAGTTAATATCATATTTTACAAATTATAAATTAGCACAGAGACCTTTTGATTTCATGAAGCCCCTGATGCACACACCATTCTTGTGCTGATGTTGCTTCCAGAGTCAGTCTGTTGTGAGTGATGCTACAGGGAAGTGGCCATTTTTACGCACTTGAGCACACACTCTTTAAGTTTACTTGCCTTCCACTGCCAAATGGGCCAAATCTAATAAATCCACAAAAAATCCTGTTTTCGCTTTGTCATTTTGTGTTACTGAGTGTTGATGAATTGAAACAATTTCAGCACAATTTCCAAAAATCAGGAATCAAACCAAGTCCAAGAGCAAAGAAGCGTCAATGCTACCCACTGTGTTGTCCACAATATAGAAATTATAAAAAGTAATGCTGAATGCATCACAAACAGGAATAGAGCATTTTGTATTAACTGCATTCTGTGCTTCTCCTCACAGTTGCCACCACGCCTGAAGAGTGTAATCTGATTCTGTTTATAAAGAAACGCAAAAGTTAATTACCGCCCAATGCTTTTGCTTTACTATTGTTATATTTTGAGTATGACAGTCTGTTGCTCAGTCCAATAAGCATGGGGCTTTATAGGAACAGACTGAGTAAAATTCAAAAAGCCCTTTGAACAATGTGAGGTACGGTACACATGTGGCACAAGTGGATGTGAAGATGAAGAAAGCATCAAAGAGCCTTAGTAACAAATCTAATCTCACCGTGCATAATCACCAAGTATGTGGAAAAAGGAGGATCAGATCTATTAAGGGTGTAAGAGGCTTTCTTTCCTTTCTTTTGCATTTATTTCCACAGTTTTATGCCATCATTCTCAACTGACTATGTTTAGTACAAAGACATCCACTCCTCCTCCTCCTTCTTCTAAAGCTTTCCCACATTCACATGGGGTCGCCATATTGCACCTGCCTCCTCCATTCTCCTCACCTGACACCCCCACCACGTCTCCTTCAAGTCTCCCTATACACCATCCACTTACTCTTTGGTTGTCATCTTCTCCTCACACCTTTCTTCTATTTTGAGATTTTCCAGTCTTTTAACTGTACACCCTGATTGTCCCATTCCTGATCTTCTCAAGCTTCGTTACTCCATGCATTCATCTCAACATTCTCATTTCTGTAGACTCCAACTTCCTTCAATGTACCTTTTTAATGGCTCTGGTTTCTGATCCATACAGCAATGGCAGTCTGACTGCAGTCTTGGTACACTTCACTCTAGCTCAGATGCTTTGGTCACATAACACAAATACCTTTTTCCAATTGGACATAATTATATGGTTTGTTTTTAGATCTAGTAATTCACTCCAAGATCCTTTCATTAAAATCTACTTATAGAATAAAACACTAAGGTCTTAGTATCTATTCTCTCAGAGGAATCTGATCAGTCAGTTTGGCTTTGGTGATGTGACAAGTGTGATTGTGAGATGCACGAGAGTCACCTTCAAAGACAGAAAGTATAAAACTGGAGATGAGGTAAGAAAGGCATCTTGAAAAATAATGACAAGAGTCGGAGAAGCGGGCTTTATGGGAACTCACTTGAGAGATGGAGCGGCGGTAAAGAGACGTTGATACACATGCAAATACAGAGGAACGACGCTGAAAGTACACATAGGGCAAAAGACAGCAAATATTTTAAAATTATTCTATTACCTATCTTTGACAGGTACTGTAGTTAGTATGTTTGTGTGTGTGTGTGTATATATATATGTGTGTATATATACATACGCTGTGAAAACCTGTGCTGTAAAAAGCCTGGGGTCCTAGAAACTATTGAAATCATCAGAAAAAAAACTGAAATGTACAGATGTCAGGTAACTGAAAGGAATCCTAGGAGGATTCGTTTTGCTGATGTGCTCACATCGCTTGTGCATTAGCAGCTGAGAGACTTTGTCTTACTTCGGAGGTTTCATTTTGCCGACGTGGTCGACATGCTTGTGTATTAGCAGCAAAGGAAAAGAAAAAGGAATACCGTTTTGCCAATGTGTTTGCCTCGCTTCTGTTTTAGAGGCTAAGCAAGTGACTCTTTCTTTGGAGATGGAGCCCTCACCCCGACTCCACCTCTCATTTCCCAGCCGGACAGACAGACAAACACACTTCCACGCATAGACGTTTATATATAAAATATTTCTCTCCCCTAGCTTCTCTAGATGTTGTCATTATTTGTTGTAGTCAATAATTTGGGGATACCTGTGTATGGATCACAATGAATGGTGACAATAAGAGCCAAGAAGCGCAACAGTTATCTATTATAAACTAACAGGGATATCCAGCACTGCCCATGTTGGCAGTTCACTCCAGCCTCTGCATCATCCAGGACTAATGTGGATCTTGTAGACAGACAGAAAAGAAAAACCTTCTAAATACTCACAGTGGGTTGACAATCTTAACAATTCACTACCACTACCCCATGCACTGAGCCCACCTGGTGTTTTACCTATCTGCCCTTTATTGGAATGTACCACTCAACTCATGAGGTGGTACACATCACAGCCCAATATTAAACTACAAGCATACACATCATCCATGTCACCTACACAAAATAAATTCCTGCTTAAATTTTACAAAGCATGACGTTAAAACTCAATTCAGGTAACTGTCCAATTCAAACAGCCGTCATTCACAAACTTTTTCTTTCAACCATTCAGCCCCCTTTTCTGAAAGGCGGCTGTGGCCAAATAGTTTAAATAAATCAATGACACACACATTCCTCTGGCATGGCATTTTATCAAAAAAAAAAAAAACTAAAACTCTCCACTGCTTCACAGCCCAGTAACAAGCCAAAGGAAACTTCCATCCTTTTAAACATTTTAAAGACTGAAAACTGTATAACGCCTAAAATCCATTTTTTCCTACTTCCGTTGTTTCAAAATGGAAGAGTATATTACTGGCTAACCCTAATTAAATAAACTGACTCCATGATGTTGTAATGTTAAAACCAAATAATCCACACACCAGTAATAAAGCTGGTGGCTTACTGGCCATCACAGGCGAAACCAAATAATTTTTTAATGTAGCACATCCTGTTCATCCTCTCTCTGACACACCATTATGGAGGACTTTAAGCAAAAGAATTGTACAGCAAAAGTGTGGCAAGAAACACCACTGGCGCTCCTTCCTAACGACAGCAAGATACCTTTATAGTCCTCTCTGTGCCTGTGACTGCCAAGTCTTAAGTTTTTTAGATATACTGGCGTATATTTGAGATTGGTTTGTTGCTTGTTATAATATGCATTTATTGATCTTCTATAAAGCTCCTAATTTTCCCCTGGGAGCAAAAAACGCTCCATCTGTCTACTCATTGTGAAAGGCGCTATAAAGATATTAATTCCTACACACCCAACGCTACTTAAAAAGTAGTTTCGTATCAGACCTCCAAGCGGAACAGCACACTAGTTGATGTAATTATTTTTTATTTCGCGGTCGACATCAGCCCCATGGCTCCATCCCAAGTCATTCCCTTATCTGTAGTCCCGTTAGACAGCTGCTGCCGATAAACCTAAGATGTCGGTTTTAGGGCGGGCGGAAGCGAGCATTTGGTGTGTGATGTCATGTCCGACTCCGTTTTGATTGGCTGAGGCGGAGCGCAGAGTCGGACGGAGCTGAATTTAAAAAACATTCGACGCGGCCATCGAAGCGGTTGAGGCGTCGGAAAAAATACGGGGGTGAGTGTTCCAGGAGAAAGGCAGACGGGCGGTGGTAAATGGAGAGAAAAGAGAAACCGACAGAATTAGGTGAGTTAAGGATAAGTTGCGAAAGTAGGCATCGGGAAGTATTTCTTGATTTTAATGTTTCACGAGCTCGATTAGACGCAGGCCTTACACGGATTTAGGTGTTCGCAGTGAGACTCCAGTTCTTTATCAGTTGTTCACTGTGCTGTAAAATGCAGCGAGAATGGAAGTCGGTTCTTTGATCGTATGAGTTGTTTGAGTAGAAAGTGCGGGTGTGTGGCGGCTTTTGTGTTTTATTTGCCGTTCGTCGTGGATTTGTTTACCTTCTACACGCGTGGCCCTTTCCGATACGGCGTTCGGTTGTCTGTCTTCACATTCCCATCTTTTACGCGGATACGTCTTTATTGAATTAGTTCCCCTGTAGTAGGCCAGAAAGTAGAGTCCGAGATCTAAAACTCTGCAAATATGGAACGTGATGAGCTGTGTTCAGCGAAGCCTGGTGGAGCTTGTGAAACATCCGGGTTGTCCCTCCTTTGATTTTCTTCGTTTCTTATGCTACATCACGTCCCATTACCGCCACGAGAGTCTAACGTGTAGAACATTTTACGTTGAAATGGGCAGTGGGCGAAAACATTTTGCTTTCTTCATTGTGAAAGATTGGTTTATAAATCATGCAGCAAAGTGTCACTGAAATAAAGTTCCATCCAGTGATCCACAAGGGCGTTGAAATCAATGTGGCTAGCTTGGTTAACCTATAATCCGTAATAAAATTTCAAGATATAAAGTAGAATGTTGCATTCAAAAACAAAGCACAATACAGAGTGAATAATTAGTAGTGCAAAACCTTTTTCTTTCAGTGAGGAGAGACAGCAAGCGTGCGCCGGGGTCCCCACTCCGCTGTTGCGAGAAGGTGGAAAGATAACCATAGGAGACAATTTGTATTTGGTGCCATTCTTTAGCCTCCAGTGCGCTTTACATATACGGAGCTTTGACACATCCATTGACGTTTTAATAGCTAGAGAGCAGGTAGTTGAAATGACTTGTTATGATCAAAGGCGTGTAATGAACGGGGGTCCTTGGGGATTTAAAGTCCATAACCACCATGTCATATAGCCTCAGTTTAGCAATGATGATCATTTCAAAATCAAAGCAAAGTGATCGGTGAGTGAGGATTGTTTTAATTCTCAATGAAATTAGTGACTAATAGAGTACAAACAGAGATCTTGTCACTTTAAAGAGATTGTGTGACCTGAACTTGACTTTAATTTACAAGAGCTATGAATCATGGGAGCATTTTAGTGATAACTACTTTTTTCCACATCTGATGCACCATCAGAAGATGTCTTTCTTTGAACAGTGCATTTAAATACACTGGCTGTGTCAGATCAGAATCAAAATTGTTTAATTGCAAGTACTTAATGTAGAGAAATATAACTTGGTAGCTTAGCAGCTGTGTGGTTCTTTAGTTAGTAATTTTACCATAGTAATATAAAGTTGAGGCATGTTTTATTTGGGTAAATCTGATCGATGTGTTACCAGTCTCGGGCCCAAGGGAAACCTGGGCCAGGTACAACTACAGCAATATTGTGAAAAGCATAGAAAACAGGCAGAAGTCCAGAGTCATACTTCTCTGTTCTTTATTTTCCTTTACCCAGAAATTATATAAATGCTTCAATCTCTGCATAGATCAACATGACAATCAGTGAAAAATTGGTGCAAGCCAGTTTCCTCTGCATACCAAATAGTGTGAACACATTTCTTTGGTTCAACAATAGTATTTTGGCCAGCTATCACAAAGTACTTGATTTAGAAGCTAATGTCCCCAGAACTCAGTAATTTTCAAAGGAAACAGACAGTTCTGTATCCCCCCATTGTGTGTAGATATGATACTAAATCAAAGCAGTCTGACTGTTCAATGCAGGTGACTCTTTAGAAAAACAGGTAAATATGTATGTCCTGTAGAGAGCCATCAACAGTAACCTGTAGCAGAATTCTCCAGAAATTCTGCCTTTTCTTTAAAACACTGGTTTATAGCCGATTACACTAAGCAACACACAGAAATGTCATTTTCTTTAGAATGCTGAATTCTCACCCATTACATATGCATGTAATTAAGTCCCTTTTTTATGGCAGCTGTGCTTATCCGAGTTATGGCCTCCCTTCTGTCATTTTACTTTGCATCAGACTTTATTATAAATGTCCAGTTATACTTGCACATGCAATATGAACCATTCTCGAGTCCTAAAGCCTGGGCATTTGTTGCACAGTAGGAGAGCCGAGTCTAGGTAAGTATTGAGCCAGAACGATGCAGCCTGGCTTGTACCTCAAACGCCTGTGCCAATCGCACCAGTGTCTCCAGATCTACAACATGGCTGGGCTTGTTCTTTGCTGTAGTCTTCTCTTTGACCCCAACATTCACACATGTTGAAAAATAATGCATGTCATTTGTGTTGAAAGCTATTTTTGTGTGTGCAAAAAGAGAGCAAAATAGTGGGGTGGTCGGGCATAAATGGGGATATGTTTTAAAAAATTTAGTAAATGTTGAAAAAGTAGCGGGTATTAAAATGACACCTGCAATTGATATTTATTTAATCCGGTAAAAGGAGAGGAGTTATGTTGTGCAGAATAACATTTATTCCAATAAAAGTTTATCAATCTTTTAAAAGTGTTTGGCATCTGTCTTAAACACAAGCAAGTTTAGAAGGTTTTGGAATTTTATCTGGGAAAAAAAAAAACAGTTCTGGAAAGCTCGCTGTGGTGTTTTGGGAAGTGTTGTTTTTTTAAAGGCTTCTTACAGTGTTACAGGAATTTGTGAATGCAAAGGTTTTATAGAATTAAAAGTATGCCAAGATATTCCTCTCTACAGCCATTATTTCGTCTGTTACAGAGCATGTTCAAGCTATACCCAGTGTCGCAGATCCTAGTAGTTTCAATGTGAGGTCTGCTAAGGAAGCAGTTTTTCAGTCTAATTACTGGGATTAGTTGAGTTTAGCATTGACTTTGACGTTTCTGAGGTGCAGTGTGGTGGTTAATGGCGTTTGCTGTGACCTATCGTAGGCTATCCCTGTCTTAGGTTGTCTTTGAAGTCCGCATGCATAGGTTTACATCCCGTGTTACCAAGGTGCTCGTGTTCGTTTTATCAGTAATTTGTGTGATAGTTCTGTATGAGCAAGTGTCTGTTTCTGTAGTGTTGTGTCCAACAATGCAGTGGCAAGCAGTCTGGAGTTGGGTCACAAAAATACAGTAATAGTGTGTGTTCATTTACTGAACTGGCTTAATCTTATAAATAAGGCAGGAACCAACTGTGCTTTTAAATACCAGAATACATACACACACACCACCCTCTATTCATTGAGCCACAATTTTTACTTGCTTTTCTATATTCCTTAGAGGTGACCAACATATTTTGCTTTGTAAATTTGTCTGACATTGCATTTCTTTCTTTAAAATGTTTGTGGCTGAATGGTGGAGCTTTGTTGATATCCTGCATGAAATGAGCTGTGATGGGCACATTGCCCAGGTGTTTGTGGAGTCGCTGACGGCATGGCAACTTACAAAACGGGACTTTCTCAAACAGCATGTGTACAGTTATTTTTAATTTGATGCGTACCTCCTCAATCACTTTAGTCGGTAGTTTTGAATCATCTCTAGTGTTCATAATCCATTAATTTTGTGGATTAAAAGGTCAAACTCTGTTTGGAATGGAATTCGAGGCTTTTCTTCTAAAGAGCAGATTTGGATGATTGTCCTTTAGGTCCTGTCGGCTAAAGTGTTCTGTGTGACTGACCAACTCTTATATGCAGAGTAAGATGTTGCTTGATTTCTCTCGACCCCCCCCATATGGGGACCTAATCTTTTTGTTAAAAGGATAAGTATATTTTTTGCAATTCTTGATTTTCATAGTTGTCGCTTTCATTTGCCCTTTTAAAATTGTGTTATAAAATGATTTTTAAAACGTGAAATGTTAGTTGTACAAATCTCCACCAGCAGTTTGCATTGGTGGTCTGTGGGGGCAACATATCAAACATAAAACAAAAGCAGTTCAGTCTTACTAAATGCATACATTCCAAGCAGCAAACATCCCTTCTGTGTTTTAGAGGTATGTTTGAGAACAAAGTGAAGCTGGTAGTCATGAATTTCTCGGCACCCTGGCACCCTCTCCTAAGTGATGGCCTTCAGTGGAGTTTTTCTAACAACAAAACTTAGATACTGGAAGGTTTTATGAAAGAAAATAGTTTTGTGGTTATTTACTACAGTGTTTCAAAAATGTGCATACCTGAGTTGTAAAATTAAACTGAACAAATGAAGTGGCTGTATTGGATCATGCTTGTTTGTGGAAAGTGAAGCACTCCAGAGAATCTGGGGAAACCCTCGGGCACCACAATGGGTTGGAAATTTGAGGTGTCTGGGATAAGTAATGTGCTGTTGCTGTTAGAAGTTTCAACAATTTACTCGATTTGAAAGCTGTCCTTTTTATTTCAGCTTTTGCCTTTCATTCCAGTTTAGCTTTAAATAATGAATCTCTCCAGATGTCCATGACTAATGATAGCTTGAGAGTTGTCCCAGTCAGTAACACTAAAAACTGCTTTGTGTAACACAGTGCTCTATCCTTGGACACCTCAGTTTTCCTGCAGGAGTTGCAAAACCCTCTCGCTCTCTACAGCAAAGATACTCCTCCCCTTTGTAGGCCTTGTTACATTTTGTCAACCATGGGCACCATTGCCAGTTTTACTGTGCCTCAACAAGACATCAGACTACATTTATTTCCTTATTTCCAGTTTTGCTGCATTTCTTGATGTGTGTATTCTGGCTCATGTGGATAAATGAACGGTGAATGGTGTGTTATTTTTCATTGTCATGCCTATCTCTCTTGTAAAATGATGCCTTGTTGGTGTGAATGGAGGGTTAATATTCACTAGAAAAGTGTAGTCTAGTTGGTCAAATCTCTACCAAAGTACATCTGCAAATAAGCTCCTCACAAAATGAGCTACAATAAACCACAGCCGGAGGGTGAAAGGGTACCATGAAGAAAAACAAACTTGAACCCTTTTTGACTGTAATGATACACCCTTTCTTAAATGTGTTGGCCTTGAATGGCATTATACTGGGTATGTTCCAAGGCTTCTATTTCAAGTTCTTCGTATGCCCCATAGACTGCTACAATAGGTGAACTGGGTAGACTATTTTAATGAATGTGTCACTTTAGTTTCTGGGACAAGTACATGCCTCAAGTTTATATTAAAAAAAAAAAAAATCTTCAAAAATACAGAACTAATCCAAAACATCAATGAAATTGATCCTTTGGAATTATTTTAAATCCTAAATTGCATATTCCAAGGCACCTAATGTAGACTTAAGCCAATGTCACAATAGCAAATTTCTGTTTGGGGAGGATGTCACACTTGACCACTGCATTTGCTTATCTTGTGGCCTGAGTTTGCCCTATTATGTGGCTAGAAATTGGAGGATTTGTCAAATATGACAACTGCGTAATGACCTCCAAGCACAGTTTCACATTTCAAAGTATCGCAAGGGTCCCCTTTTTTTTCTGACAGCCAATGACATGTCACCTGACAGAGCCGCTGCCCATGAGAAGGGTTTACTGGTGTGGTGAGTTTTATTTCTCCATCCATTCATGGTCTGTAATAAACATGACATCAGGCAAACAAGCCTTTATTTTGTTGCTGTCCAACACCTCATCATTCATTACTCCGCATCCCTGCACTCTGTGTCTTGTATCTGTGGGTGAGCACACGTTGGTTGTCTTATCTCTCCTATACACCCTTGCCCGTCATTGGGATTAAAACAAACTAGTTTGGTTTTGTCAGAGTGAGTACCAGACTGGGTACCAACTTTTCCAGCAAGATGTTTAGTTCCCCCACATCAACATACTCCATTGATATCTGTAATTGAAGTCATCGTGTTGACATCCACCCTGATCAGAAGCTGTCTAATGTGACATTGGCTTAAGATGGAAGCAACAAAGTACTTGACACAGAGTCCTGACAACAACCCCTACAGTATCTTGAGGTTTTGGAGCAGTGGATATTAGACAATGAAACAGTCTAGATGGGTGATCTATTTGTGAAACTATTGTACATCTTGTGGGTGTGCTGCCAGGATATGTCATCGGTCCTTGTGTGTCTGATCTATTAAGCTGGTACAGAAGATCTATGGATGCTGTGACTATTCCTCCCTTTGAGTAAAATGTTAAACCCTTTTTATAGCTGAACTCAAATAAGGAGAATTTGTGATACGTTTTCCTCGAAAGAAGAATTGAACTCTCTATGCCCAAATTGGTTTTTGTTTTAGTAGCCCTGCCATGAGCTGGAGTGTTTAAGGCGTTATAATTATGATGTAGACTCGGCACAGCCATAGTCTGCTAAACTGCTACTTGCTCTTTGTCAGCAGGGGGAGCTTCCAAACATTCAAGCAAAACCTCCAAATATGTTCGTATCGCCCAGTTTTGGTGGGTGGATAGTAATAGAGACCAAACAAACAATTAATACGGACATATTTGCTTTGGACTCAAAGAATCTGTTCCCTTGGATGCTCCAAAGGCTGATCGTTAACCAAGTACAAATGCTGCCATTAATGCCGGTGTCTTTAAAACATCAAGATTAATTTCATCTTGAGCTCCTAATCAAGTGTCTGCTTTCGCTTCAGAAGGTTTTTATTTACCCATTATTACATTGCTTACAGGAATAAAGCAACTGTCTGGGCCAAAATGTTAATATCAATTTAACTTTTGCTAATGGCCCAGAGTTCTACCAAAAACAAACTTAAATACCAAGACCTTGTATATTTTATGGTGAGCAATTCCATTAGTTACACTAATAACACATTAGACAGCTTTATATTTTGTTCGTGTGAGCAGGCAGACAGTTTGCCGTGACTAATGCGTTAGGCTGTAAACCACAGCAAATATCTCCTCTGGTCAATTATCCTCCCATTATAGAAATGCAGAAACAATTGTGCCATTGTGATTTAGACAGGTAATATGTGTGGCCTTTGCTTTATTGCAAAAGAAATTTCAGTCCTTGTGTGACTCTGTGCTTTTTATAATGCCGTTTGCTTAGATAAGCATTTTTTAAACCCATAAATGGAACAGTGCCATGCTGATTTACATTTTCCAGTGCTTGCTTGGCCTTGCCACCCTAGCAGAAACATCTTGTTCTGCCACGCTTCGATATTCTTAATGTATGGTTTTGCCCCCCCAATAACCAAGCAGCGTGTGTATACCAAAATAGTCAGCCCACATGATGTAGAGATGAAAGCCATATTCAACAATGCTGTATATGATGATGTGTACAGCTTAACATGCATCAGATGGATAGTGAGCCCTTCAATTGAGGTCCCTTTGAGGATAAATTCAGAAAATGTTATTTCAGCTTCATTTAATAGAACTCTTATATTAGAAGGTACCAAAGGGTGAAAATAAGTTTTGTGCTGTTTAAAATTCACCAACTAGTTTAAGCATATACCTACCAAGCTTATTATTTTAAAGCTGGAGAAAGCTGTACTTTTTATTATTTCTTTATTTACTTCAGTTTTGCTTTACACAAAAATAAACAGAAGAATTTCCTTTTGACATCTTCAGTTTAGTGTTTAGAATCTGAAGAGAATTTCGTCATTGTTGTTCCATAATTCACATCTTAATCAAGCATTTATACATGCAGTGAAACCATTAATTATAAAGTCGGATGAAAGTGCCTAGAGACCTGGTCTTCACCAATTCTTCATAGGCATGGGGTTAGTCTAATCTTAAATATGATGGGGACTGTGTGAGTGTGTAATAACTACAGAAAGATCCCACTTTAGAATTTCCTGACAATAGTTTGGATGACTATGCGCAGGGCAGTACAAATCCGGTGTTTTTAGAGGTGTCTAAAATAAGCTAAGCCATTTTCAAGGTGAATACTTGAAAAAGTATGTTGCTTAGTTCTTTAAACACATTTGTTTGTTCCCTAAACAACCTTCTAAACTGAGAAGAGGTGAAATATTGCCTTGATAAGATGCCTATTGTCACATCTGCAGAGTTTAGTAATTCTTACTTGCATATGCCATTCAACCTGTACCATGTCAAAAGTGATTTGTTTCTAAATATTTGATTGATGCAAGTATTTTTTGCAAACGCAGACCTTGGCTTGTGCGGCTTTATGGTTTTGCTTGGCTTGATCATATTTACCCAGAATTGTTTTCAGATGAAAATAAGCATGACAGCATAATACCAGCTAGGGGGTAAGGCATTCTTGAATGTTGCATCTTATTTCATTGGAATTTTAAATTAAGCTAGCTATGTTATAAAACTTTGCCTGGGAAATTTCTTAAAACAATGGGTCTTGGTTGTTCTTTATACAATATTTGGTTTTTGTGCCTCCCACCGCCCATATTAGTTCTTGAATATGCCGTTTTCTATGCCTGCTTAATCCTAAGCAAGAATTGTGGGCAGTTAAAGCACACAGGGCAGGAAAAATCCCTGGACAGGGCACCAGCCCATTGCAAGGTGAACACGCATCACAATCCATTTTAATGTTACCGATTCACCTAAGCTGCGTGTCTTTAGCTTCTGGGAGAACATGCAAACCCTGCACAGGAAGGACCCTGGTTATGAACCCAGGCCTTCTTACTGTGAGGCAGCAGCACTACATATACTGTAAATGAGCTCGGCAAGCCACTGTACAAGCTGATGCTGTAATCTAGCAGAGAAATGGGGTGTCTGGCCAGTGGAAAAAGGGCATGCCTGCAATTCAGCATACTCCTCCTCGCCAAACTGGCAGCCCATTCAGCCGATCGCAAGCCAACTTCAAGAACAGGCAAAAATGTCCAATTTCTATCTAAGGCTGATTTCTACTGGTAATGCAAGAATAGATTATGAAAGAGAGGCAGATCCTAAACACCAGCATGTTTATTTACTTATCTACCTATGTATGTATGTCTGTCTGTCTGTCAGATTTCTGGACAAAATTCTGTTGCATCACACACCATTAAGAATTTCACTGTAATCTGTACTTTCACCATTACTGTTTTGCACTTCCTCTACACACCTATCTGAATAACCTTTTCTTTCTGTATGCCAAATGTGTAAGCTTTATTCTTCCAAAATATTTTTAAACAAGTTCACTGCTCTAAGTGCTAGACTCATTTTAGGGCAATTCAAAGTTCGAGGACTTACAATGGCAAGTAAGTCTTTGAACTTGTGTGTACTACTGAACCTCAATGGATCCAGTCCTACTGGTGCATTAACACAGGGGCCCTGCAGGTGGAGCTTGCAGACTTAAATAACCTAAAGATGAATTGTCTTAAAGTGAGTTCATTCTCTGTGCAAGCAGCATCACAAGTGAGAATGTGTTCAATAGATACTCTGAATTCTGCACCGTAACACTGAGATATTCAGACGTCCCAGCCTGGTTGCAGTACTGTGGGGGGGGGTCACTTTTGCTTAAATTTATTCCTTAAAAGCTACAGACAATTGTAAGCACTTTTATAGGGTAATGAATGAGTTCATGGCACAACTTTAAAGGTGTAACAAAAACCATAAGGAGAGATTAGACTCTTGCTGGCTCTTCCTTACCCCACAGCTATAATGTGGCTATTAGTGTTTCAGCATATTTAAATTTGCATTCCTGGCACTAAAGGCAACTTGTAAATCCAGTTTGTTTGTTTTTTTTTTTTTTTGTTTGGTGTTGGGGAAGTGTTATTAATATTGTTATATAGAAACAATCATTTCTGTATACCACCTCTGACAAATTTGCCTTTTCCCTCCTCTTTCTCCATAGCAATGGCAAAGCGTGTAAGCATATTTGAAGCAGGGATGAAGAAACCTCAGGCTTCAACAGCTCGAGTTCGGGTGTCTGTTAGACTTCGGCCTTACATGAGCCAGGATGATGAGAAGAATGAGGGTCCATGTGTCCGTGGTACTGGTGGGAACTCCCTGGAGATTGTGAACTGGAGAAATACCATGGAGACAATGCAATATCAGTAAGTCTTGAAACAACTTGTTTACTTATACACTGTAATCTCCTCTTAAAGTGGCCACAGTTGAATGTTACACCTCCCACTTTTGCCTAATTTTGTGGTGTTTTGTGTCTGCAGGTTTGATGCTTTTTATGGTGATGGTTCCAGTCAGCAAGAGGTTTACTTGGGCTCTGTGAAGCCTGTTTTGACTCATCTTCTGAGTGGACAGAATGCTAGCATTTTTGCTTATGGGCCCACTGGAGCAGGTCTGCTTGTCTTTTGTTGTTGGATAGTACTAATTATTCAGGACTTGACCAGTTTTTGTGTAAAGGAAAAAAAGTCTTCTCAACCTAATCTTTTGTGGTAATTGCACATTTTTCATTTCTGTAATATTTTATTAGGTAAAACACACACTATGCTTGGAAGTCCAGATCAGCCCGGTGTAATACCCAGAGCTGTCAGGGATATTTTCCAGATGGTTCGGGAGCAGAGCGTTCTTCCATCTAATGAAGAATGGGAATTTACCACTACAATGTCTTACCTAGAGATTTATAATGAGAAGGTGTGTCCAACATGAATTTTCCATGGGTGGTGATAGTTATCCTTCCATCTTATGTGTAAATATGCAAGTTTGTGACTGGATTTTTTTTTTTTTTTTTCCTTCTCCTGTCCTTTTCTTATATAGGTTCTTGACCTGCTGCAGCCCAAAGACCTGAAAGATCAGGACCTGCCCATCCGGGAAGATAAGGACAAAAATATACTGATACCTGGACTCACTCAGAAGCTTATCTCCTCTTTCACAGACTTTGAGAGTCACTTCATCCCAGCCAGTCAGAATCGCACTGTGGCGAGTACAAAACTGAACTCCCGATCTAGCCGCAGCCACACCGTCCTCCTCATCAAGGTGGTGGTTTGAAATTTTGCAAGATCTCTTTCTGCCTGTATGTGGATTTCCATATGTAGTGGCTTATTTTATACCTTCTGCTTACAGGTTGTCAAGTCTTTACGCAGGCCTCCATTTAGACAGCTGACTGGTAAACTCTATTTGATTGACCTTGCTGGGTCAGAAGACAATCGCAGGACAGGAAACCAAGGCATTCGACTGAAGGAAAGTGGAGCCATTAACTCCTCTCTCTTTGTGCTAAGCAAGGTGGTTGATGCGCTCAACCAAGGACTTCCTCGGATACCTTATAGAGACAGCAAGCTCACTCGACTGCTGCAGGTAAGTGACACAATTCAATGTCATCCAAGTGAAAAGTGTTAACATCAACATATGTTCTTAACAGTTAATATCAAATGCTTTCTACACTTTTGTATAAACCCTAAATGGAAAAGTTTCCACCTTAGCATGCACAGGAAAACCAAAATTTTGCTGCTATTTGAAAGGATACAATTTTAGATTGATTGCTTTCTCAAACCTACCTCAGATCATCAAGTTGGTGTTTGTGTATTTAATTATCTTGAACTGCTATGGAATAGCTGTTTCAGTTCTTTTCAGTTTGTTGCCTTTCTGGACAATCCTGATCTGCATGCTTGGTAGCTGGTTGTTTTATTCTCTTCAGCCATGTTTACTTGCTTTCTCTTTAGGACTCCTTGGGTGGCTCAGCACACAGTGTAATGATCACAAACCTTGCTCCAGAGTTTAAGTATTATTTTGATACGCTTACAGCACTGAACTTTGCCGCCAAGTCAAAGCAGATAATCAACAAACCATTTACAAGAGAAACTGTTCAGCCTACAGGTAAGCTTGCTATATTTGCCCCAAGATCTTGTCTGGGAGGGCAACATTTTGACACACTTTGTTGAATATTTGGTTTTAAAATATAAGTATTAAGTATCTAGAAAGTTAACGAATCTAGTCGGCATGTGATCTATTCAGCTGAATAACTTGCAAATGTATTTAACTACTGGAAATATTCTGGTCAACGTGAAAAATCTCTTGCGTTTTTGCCCATAGATTTTAGCAAGTATATTTGTTCAATGGATATATTGATATCTTAAGAATTGTAATTGTTTTAATTCTCAACATGAGTAGAGTATTTTCCACAGAGTATACCAATTTTAATTCGTTACATTACTGTTCTGCCCTTTTTAAATTCCCCTCTCAAGCATTGAAAAGGCCAAGAGAAGAGTCTCCAACTAGGATCCCTGCCAAGAAAAAAATGGAAGCACAAAATATCAGTGGAGAAGTTTCTACAGAATCTGCACCAGGTGTTTCTCTGTCATCTAGAAGGTAGTAACTTGATTTCATTGTGCATCTTTTTTCTTAATTGAACATACAAATAATTTGATCTGAATTTGTTTATGGGGCTTTGCTTTTGTTAGCTCTCACAATGAAGTCTATGATGGCAGTGTGATGGAGAGGTTGTTAATGCTAGAGAAAATGATGATGGGAACTCCTGAGAGAGAGAGACTTGCTCTTCTCAAGACTGTCCAGCAGAGTCGTAAGGAAATTCAGGTGTGACAAGAGCTAGTTGCTTTCTTCACAGAAAATGGCATGGACTCTTACTTGGCTGATGTAGTGAACTATTTTATTTAATCACTTGTTTTTGCCAGGAGCTTAGAGAGAAGCAGAAAGAGCTAGAAGCCAAGGCACAAGAAGCCCAGTCTCTCCTTGCTCAGCAAAATGTCTTGCAGCCCTCCAGTTCTTCAAATGCAGAAGGCAGAGTAAAGAGAAATATCCGTCCTCTGGCAAATAAGCCTATATCTGTCGCTGCTCCTTGCTCAAAGCAGCAAGCTGTGGTGTCACCTCTGCAAGGTATGCAACTTGAGGAACCAAGCAAGTGAGTTTAAGCATGATGTGTGTGCAGACTTGCTTTTTACTAAGTTGAAATAACAGGTTGTAATTCTGATCTATTTTACAATATGATGGCAAAATTGTACTAGTATATCGTCTCATCCTGTCACTTGCAAGATGATAAAATGACTAGTGTTCAATGTGGCCTTGGTGAGTTTTCTTCTGGGTGTCATCTTGGGTGTTAATCTCTCCTTCTACTTGAGTCCCTGAGTGAAAACTTTTACTTGGTGGTTTTTGGATTTCTGCTCCTTAAAATGACTTTTGAGCAACAGTGTGTGTGTGTGTGTGTGTGTGTGTGGTTTTTTTTTTTTTTTTTTTTTTTAATCCCTCCTCCCCAGATGGTGGTTAGTGGTTTCAATTAAAAATGTTCTTATATGGCTGTGAAGAATAATCCAAAAATTATAGAAAAAATGTTGGCTTCCATTGGAGGTGCACCCTGAACTTTTTGTTTCTACTATTGCTGCACACCTCTGCCCATTAGACCATCTTACTTGAAAGGTTAGCTGTTAAGCAGGTAGCACATGGCCGATTCAGACTGGCACAAGGAAGGTGCTCTCCAGTTACTACAGTCTCATTTCACGGTGTTCCATAACAGCTCACCTTGTGAATAATTGTGATCACATCTGAAATTTTAGTTTGTGTACATTTTCCCAATTTTTTGTTGCTTAAAATGTAGAGGAACTTTATTTTGACATTTTGAAACACGTTTTAGATATGTGAAAAGTTTAACTGCATTTTAAGATATGTGAAATTCTGTTTCCACTTGGCGGTATGCATTAATGCATATGGATGTTGGTTTGCTTTTAACCACTGACTTGTGTGCTTGATGAATACAATTGGCAAACTTCAGTATGTATTCACTCAGTCCAATGCAATATAAAAATTCCATAAGGTCAATAGCCAAACTATTTTTCTGGTAAGTATGAGATCTCAAGGGGTGATTCTTTAGCTGTTTAATCATGACAAAGCTAGGGGGATGTGTGTGGTGTTTGGTGTGGGTTTCTTTTTTTTTTTTTTAGACCTGGATCTCCAGATCCCTGTGGAGCACAGTTCTACAGATTTTACTGCTATGTTAAATTCTTGCACCTTTTTATACCCTTTTAGTATCCCGAGTGAACCCTCTGCAGCAGAATATAAGTGAAGTTGAAACTACTAAGAAAACAAAAACCTCCAAAAAGGTGGTACGTACTTCCCTTTTTACTCTTGGTTCTATCTGCCCTGATGCCTTTTTAGTGTGGGTTATCACTGTGCACTGTTTTGTGTATGTGTTAATTTAGTGTTAATACAAAGTCAACTGTAAGTGTGCTTAGTTCACTGTATAATAACCACATTTATAAACTGAATGTATTCGGCTTGTTGCATGTATCCCTTCCCAGACTGAACAGCTTGAGGGTAAAGAGAACATGGAAGAATTCCAGTGCAAAGTCAACTCTGGATTACTGAAGAAGTCGGAAGAAATGATCCTAAATCTCCTCAACACCGGGTCATTGCAGGATCTGAAAGAGCTACAGCGTATTGGAGATAAAAAGGCCAGACTCATTATGGGCTACAGAGAGCTGAATGGGCAGTTCAAGCAGGTGTGTTACATGGAGAGGTTTCTGTCTGTCATTTTAAGGATTGCAGATGCTTACTTACTTATCTGTCTCATTTTAAGGTGGCTGATTTGGCAAACATTGCTGGTTTCTCAGACAAGCAAGTTGGTACATTTTTAAAGGTGAGGTGCTGCCAGCTTACATTCTCAGTTTTTGGCTTTATAAGGACATATGCCTCCTTTGTGCACCTCCCATCCATGTTACTGGAACCACTAGTGATTTTTGTGTTAAGTATGCAAAACCAGCATTGACATAGGAGTATCGATCAGACCATAGTGGTGATGTAGTCACAATCTGTTTTCAACATGTTCCAGAAAGCCAACAAGACCAGTGTGGTTTTGAAGCATCATTGTTGTGGATAGTAGTCTTCCTGTTATAATCCCTTTAGTGATTTTGTACAGTACTGAATTGTTGATTGTTAAACTGAATCATGGGTCCTCTGGACAACATTTACTGTAATTTTAGGATCATTTTGTACCAGCAAAATACTTGGTTGAAAGGTTCTACGTTTTCTATTATTGCAGTCTTATTTAGCCATTAGTATGAAATGAATGTATTCATCCCTTTATTTTTTATCCCTGATGCAAATAGAAACAATTTTTTAATTGGTGTGACATGCCAGACCATTATGTGCACTCAGCACCAGTTTTTGTGGCTTTGAACACAACTCGGCAAAGACTGCAAGCATTTAATGTGGGGGTCCACTGTAGGGGGGGGGGGGG
>JANRMT010049829.1:5587373-5610080 GCA_026402145.1 Polypterus bichir lapradei
ATCTAAAGACCACGCCAGACTTCCAGTCTAGCATGGAGATGGGGGTATCCTGATGTGGGGGTGTTCAGCTATAGCACGGACTGGGGCACTTGACAGGGTAGATGGAGAAATGGAGGGGAGGACAAAATACCCTGAGGATAACCTGCTGACGTCCCCCAGAGAGCCGTCGAAGGGAAGAAGGTTGACGTTCTAACGTGACAGTGACCCAGAATAGGCGCATGTCTTCAGGTGGTCTCATCGAGCCCACCGACGGTCACCGTGCAGTTAGACTGAGCTTGAATATCACACAGCCTGGATGGGCAAAGTTGGTACGGAAGAATCGCAGCAGACTGGGGGCTGGAATCAAAGCAAAAGGTGGTTCTGACACAGGGGGACCTTTAACCATCTCAGTTATTTATTTGTTTGTTTTGTCCGAACTGTTGCTTTCATCTTTCACTTGGCTGTTATGAGTGGCATTGGGTGAATGTGTGTGTGTGTGTCTTCATGTCTGAAGAGTCTGCAGGCAGGGTGGAGAAGGTGGAGAAGAGTGTCAGGAGTGATTAGTGACAGACGGGGATCAGCAAGAGTGACAGGGAAGGTCTACAGGAAGGTAGTGAGACCAGCTATGGTATATGGGCTGGAAACGGTGGCAGAGTTAAAGATGCTAAGATTGGCACTGGGTGTGATGAAGATGGACAGGAGTAGAAATGAGGACATTGGAGGGTCCGCTCAGGGTGGGAGACAAAGTTAGGGAGGTGAGATGGATTTGGTTTATAGAGATGCTGAGTATACTGAGAGAAGGGTGGTAAGGATAGAGCAGCCAGGCAAGGGGAGGAGAGGAAGGCTTAAGAGAAAGTTTATGGATGTGGTGAGAGGGGACATGAAGGCGATGGGGGTGACAGAATAAGATGACAAGGACAGAAAGATATGGAAGAAGATGATCCGCTGTAGTGACTCCTAACAGGAGTGGCCGAAAGAAGAAGTGTGTGTGTGTCTCTTCATTTCAGGCTGAAAATCAACAAAATCTGACTATTTTGAAAGGGGTGGATTCTTTTCTATGACTGCTGTGAATGTAATTCTTATAAAAGACCCTTTGTTGTACTTTAGTAAAAAGGGGTCTCCTCATCGTCTTTGGATTCGGCCAAGTCTTATTGCCACCCAGTGGATTCATTAGGTCACGTTCTCCATAATTTATGATGGCTGTAATTCAATGTTAAATGGTGAATTTGACATTTTTAGCCTTCAGTTTACTCTTAGTAACCCATAATAACAACATGAAAAGGTACTTTTAGGAAGACTTGCAAACATTAAAAATCAAAAACTGAACCCCTCATTCCTTTTTATTTTTTCTCACGGAATCCCTGTTTAATTTTCTTTATTCTATATCTACATTTATTATATTTTATTTACAGGATAATGCTTAGTTTTATCAGGAAGGAAGAAAATGGCACCAATTAACGGTACGTAGACTAGACCGCGTTTCTAAGCTGCAGAGAG
Organism: Polypterus bichir lapradei; assembly: GCA_026402145.1. NCBI lineage: Eukaryota > Metazoa > Chordata > Cladistia > Polypteriformes > Polypteridae > Polypterus > Polypterus bichir. The sequence goes on from JANRMT010049829.1 coordinate 5,588,850, forward strand.
CAGGACAGCATTAGGTTCAAAGCAGGGACCCACCCAGGGCACTGGGCTGCCAGTTGAGTTCAGAGCCCACTCACCAGTACGTAACCAAATAAGCAAACCTGCACATGTTTGGGATTAGAAATGAAGAACACACAGGCAAACCCCCAAGTCCTGACCGGGCTGTGACTTGGAGCGGAGAGGCAGCAGCGTGTTACCCCTCAGTCGGTTCATCTTTATTTTCTACTGAATCCAAACCTCTCATTCCTAGAGGTATTGAGACCCTTTGCTTTAATTCTCCTTGATGTGTTTAGAACTTGACTGGAGACCACCTGTGCCCAACGGGACATCATGTAGACAGTCACTCGTGTACCTGACATGGGAGACCCCACAATTCACACTGCATGTCAAGGAAAAAACAACAAACCATGAGCTCCAGCGAGAGAGAGAAAGAGAACTCTCCTCCATCAGATTACGGTGGGCCACAGATCAGGGCAATTGGGGGGTTTAAACCATTTATAAATCTCTGAGGGTCCTGTCAATAATTGTGAAGTGGAAAAGGTTGGGAGCCACCAGGACTCTTTCAGCTGTTGGCCAACCAGAGCAAACAGCCAAGAAGGACCTCGGTCAGGTCGAGGTCTCCATTGTCACTCTACCAGAGCTTAGGAAGTCCTCTGCTGAGGCAGGAGAACTTGTCAGAACGACGGCCGACCTGGCAGCACTCTTGATTATGGCAGAGCGGCTATTCGGATGCCACTCTTGACTTAAAGGCATCTAAAGGACTCGGAGTGCCAGGTCTGATGAGACACAAACTCTTTGGGTAGACCTCAGTGGGCAGTGTTTGGGTGGAAAAACCAGGGTTCACCGGCCTACTGCCATCCTTACTGTGAAGAGTGTTGGTAGCAGCGTCATGCCATGGGTGTGCAGGGACGGGTCAGAACTGAGAGTCGGTGGAGTGGAGCCCACCAAGTACAAAGAGTGCCTTAAAAAAAGAAACCTACACCAGTGCATAAATGACCTCAAACTGGGGGAGATGGTTTACCCTTCATGACAATGACCCGAAACTTACAGCCACGTCAACACAGCGACTGCTCTTGAGTGGCCCAGCATTAAACCTTATAGAACACGTGAGGAGAGACCTCCATGACGGCAATTCACAGTCTGACTCACCCTGACTCGTCGTCGTCAGTCCTTGAGCGGGCATCTGGACGAGGCTGCCTTGGAGCCAGTATGCCACTGTAGGTGCCAATGTGCACAATTTGCTTCCAGCTGCTCCAACCTTGTGCTGTCGCCTTGGCCTCCATGAGGCTCACTCAGTCCGTGTCATTTGAGCTCGTCCTTGACTGGACGTCCCCACATTGTCTTCGGCGTGTTTTGTTGGGCGGTTTCTCCATAGCAGTCAGTTTTCATTCGGCAGGACCAGCGCAGTTTCTGAATGACTGGGTTGTTGGTGGCCTCTGATCCTCGTCGTATCGTTTCATTTTGTATTCGGTCTTTGAGCGAGATTCCGAGAGTTAACCACAGGCATTGCATCAGGGATATTTCCACCCTGTTGAGGTTCGTCTGCAAAAGCCTGCAGGTCTCCAAAGCCATGGAGGATGACTGGTATGACGAGTGCTCAGCGGGGTCCCATCCTAGTCTTAATTGTTTTTTTCACCGAAGGCTCCAGTTTAGTGACCTGAAGGCAGCAGTGGCTTGGATGATTCGGCCAATGACCTCAGAGGAAGTGGCTGTTGTCTTCTCCTGTATATCTGAACTCCGCTACTTGCTTAAGCTGGGTGCTTGTAAGGTAGACGGCAGCTGGAGAACAGACGGACGCCATTACTTGGGTTATTTTCAGTGTTGATTTTTAGCCCATATGGTTGCACCTCATTTGTGTGAAGATGGCACCGTCAATGGGAAACGTAAGGTCCATGACACGTCCTGTGACTCCGTACTGTACAATACAATACCATTTATTTTTGTGTGGCCTAAAATCCCACAAGAACTGCCACAATGGGCTTTAACAGGCCCCCCCATACCCCCACCCCCCCAGCTTTGACTCTCTAAGAAGACAAGGAAAAACTCCCAAAAAAAAAGGAAGAAATCTCAGGAAAGGCAAACCAAAGAGAGACCCCTTACAAGGTAGTTTGGGCGTGCAGTGAGCGTCACAAAAGGGGTCAACACGATAGAGAGAAGAGAACACAAGTAATCCTCAATACAATAGGACAGTAGTGACATTACAAGAACAGAGTCGATGATGTCACCTAACAGGATTCCGATTTGTTCAGAGTCCTGGAGACCTCGGCCATCAAGCCGCCTCCCCCTTACTGGCCATTCCACAGCTGAGTCAGTGGTGGGCCGGCCAATCAGATGAAAGGACCCTTCTACCTGACGATTCCAGTGCTCCTCCATGCTGTACCCCTTGATGGCCGTTAAACATTTTCCACATCGCACACCGTGTTGAACAGCAGCGCGATGTGCAGCTCACTGATGCCGTCTGATGAAGTTTGAGCGGATCGGCCAGGAGGAATACGCTAAACCGTCCAGGTGGGCAAAACTTGTAGAGACGTACACAAGAGAACTTGAAGCTGTAATGTGATGCCATTGGTGCTTTTACAAGGTACCGAGTTAAGGGGTCCGAGTGTCTGCTGTGGATGAGAGTTTTCAGTTTTTTATTTTTAATAAAATGTTTTCATTTGGTCAACATGGGTTACTGACTGTAGAGCAGGGGTCTCCAACTGCAGTCCTGGAGGGCCCCAGTGGCTGCAGGTTTTCATTCTAACTCTTTTCTTAATTAGTGACCAGATTTCCCTGCTAATTAACTCTTTGCCTTCAATTTTAATTGATGCACAACTTAAGACTCGGGTTCCCTTAATTATTTCTTTTTTCCTTGATTAGCAGCCAAACAATATTAAGGCACAAAATGAACCAACAACCTGCGTCCATCACACAATAACTGAAAATAAAGAAAGGTGATGGCCTCAGTAGCGTCGATCTGCTCAGGGCCACAAAACATTTTGATAGCCAGCGCTCTTAAAAAAGAAAATCAACAGATTTGGAAAAGTCTGCCATGACAGAATGAGCGCGCGCCAAGGAATTAACGAGCGGGTTTAATTAGCAACGAGAATTGGCTTCAACTTAAGAAACTGAAGGAAGTTTGAGGCCCCAACATAGTTGCTCATCTGTTGGCTTCTTCACTTCACATCAAATTTATGTTTAGGAAAAAAAGAATCAATTCAGCGGTCAGAGTCTCAAGAAAAGTCAATTAAAATAAAGGGAAATAGTTCATTAGCAGCAAAAACTGGTTACTGATTAAGAAAAGAGTTATGATGACAACTTGCAGCCACTGCGGCCCTCCAGGACTGGAGTTGGAGACCCCTGCTGTAGACTGATGGGCAGAAATGGCAAATGTGACCGTTTAGAGTTAAACCTACGACAGCAGAAAGTGCAGGGGTCTCAATGCCACCGCAGTCCACTGTACTTGACGAGGCCTAGAAATTCACGAGGTCCAACAGACTTTAATTCAGGCGTTTAATGAACGCCGAGGTGCTTTAAAGGTGTCCTGCAACAGACTCGAACTTGAATTGGGACGGCCTGCCCTCCTCACGTGAGATAACGCAGACTGAGCATTCATTATACAGAGACCTGTGAGTGTGTGTGCAAACCTAAAGGCAAGTGAGCAGGACTAAAACTCGGAGAGGCCGTGAGTGCACTTTGGTGACGGGTCCCAGGCTCTTGTTGGGGTTTTAGAACATTAAATCAGCCATTCAGGCCCCTTTCCTCCCTGATCAGGGGTACTCCTCTCTGGTCCTGGTGGTCCGCAGTGGCTGCAGGTGTTCATTCCGCCCAGCTTTGTAATTCGAAGTCAGGCCTAGCAGATAATGAAACTTGGTGTTTAATCCAATGGCTTCTTCTTGTTTTCAGATCTTTTACCACATTGTAGATTTTTCACTTCCTGAGAACTTTATGCATGTTTTGTGTTGTCGAGCAGATTTGCTCCTCTTCTCCATCGTTTATTTGAAAACGTCGCCTTTAGCTGGCTCCTCTGTCATTGGCACCTCATTATTATCTGATGGCTGGTTAAGGACACCGATGACAATGCAAAGCCCAATGTCCTGTTTAAAGCCAAAAGAGGCAATTAAGAGGTCTTAAATTGTAACAGGGCGCCCTGTGCTGGCTGGGATTGGCTCCAGCAGACCCCCATGACCCTTCGTTAGGATATAGCGGGTGGGGTAATGGATGGATGAATTGTAACAAGTAAGTTAACAAAAATAAACTTTATAATTGTTTTAGTCCTGAAGAAACACTCAAGAGGTTAAAGTGAAGACCTGCAGACCTCCAGGACCAGAGCCGAGTCCCCCTGACCTTCACTCACCGGCCACTTTATTAGGTACACCCTGCTAGCACCCGGTTGGACCCCCTTTTGCCTTCAGATCTGCTGTAATTCTTCAGCAATGAGCTGTAAACACTCCTCGGGGATTGTGGTCCACATTGACATGAGATCATCACGCAGTCACTGCAGATCTGCCAGCTGCACATCCACCGAATCCCAAAGGTGCTCTAGTGGATTAAGATCTGGTGACTGTGGAGGCCATTTGAGTTCAGTGAACTCATCGTCATGTCAGAAGCCAAGAAAGAGCAGAAAGGTGCTTTGGAGTTGCAAGCAGGTGGTTTGTGTTTAGTTTTTTTGTTTATCTAAATACTTTATCACGTCATGCACTCCGGAGCCACACTGTCATTTAAACGCATCTTTTGTGATTCAGGGTGGGTGGGGTTTGGTCAGCAAATAACTACAAAAACTGCAGGAGCAAAAGTGTGAAACATAATAACTGTGACCCCAGATGGAGGCAATATTGTTGCAGTGTTCTCAATTGGCGTAGTCGGCGGGATTTTCTGTCTATTTGACAGAAACCTGCAATTTAAAATTAATAGTAACCACCAAGAGCCGCCACCGAGCCCCAAACCCAAGACAGAGTAGGTGTAAGTGAAAGGTGCTTATTATACCTCGGCACCAATCCAAAGCAATCCTCCAAAGACCAGTTGCCAAAATACACAACATTAACCAATTCTTCCTCCTCTCGTCCTCGCAATGAGTGTTGTCCACCACCTCCCGACTGTGACTCCTTGATGTGAGGTGGTAGGCTTCCTTTTAGGCCGAAACTGAAAATGCTTCTGGTGCTACGCCGTGTCTCCCTGGAAGCACTTCTGGTCCTCCACGACGGCACCCAGCGTCCCCCGACTCTCAAGCACCCCACTGGGCTACCATACAAGGACCACTGCCACCACTCCCAACTCTCGGCTTCCGCTGATCTGTCTTTTATTTTATGCCAGCCGGGCACACCAGTTATTTCTTCCTCCAGCTGGCCAATCCTTCCATCATTCTGCTCGGGCTTCCCGTCTGGGTAATAAACCATCCTCTTTCCTGGCCAGGATGCCCGTTCTTGTCCTTCAACGTTGCCATGATTAGCGAGTGTGACAACTTTACCTCAGATTTTCAGTCCTGAAACATTTCAAAACATATTTGTCATCGAAGGATTTGTATATACTATAGGCCCGTATGCCTTGTAATAGACAGCTGTACCACCTTGGCTTAGTCTCTACCCTACATCCAGTACTGTTGGCGCAGGCTGTGCCCACCAGCAGGCCTGGTTTGGGTCAAGTGGGATAAATAAAGTCTGTATAAATAGAACAGCATCCTCCTGATGGTCCCTGCCACACAAACCCAACACATCTGAAGCAATTGCGTTGTCTCCAGACACTCATCCAGAAACGCCCCTGCCTTTCCTGTGCCACCCTCCAAATGTTATTTGCATTGCAATTGTAAGGCGCTATATTGACAGTGTTAACGCACTGCACAGCTGCACCTTGTTGTCTGCCCCACGTGTCCAACTGGGGCATCTGTCAAGTTTCAGTTCATCCACAGGCCACTTCAGTCCTCGGGCGTCAGGCCAGCTTGGCTCTGGCCACGTGCTTGGTCGTTACAAGGCCAACGTAAGCCTGATCTCGTAGGTCCGGACCTGCAGTGCCATGCTGGTGTATGTTCTCCCGTCTTTGGTCATATGAATGGCCTCAAAGTGCAATATATTGGAGAAAAGGCATCTGAGAGAACACACGAGGCAGTGGAAAGAAGTAGTCGGTTCGCTCACGCTCTGTCCTGACTACTACGCCTACGTTTAAAATTGCAGACATTTGTCTCCATTTTTCGCCTTTTGTAGGGTAAGCCTGGTTTGGAGGTGGCATGGACCTCGTTGACTTGTTAATTGTACGAGTTTCTGCAGTTCCTCCAACTGTTGTGGGTTTACTGAGATATGGGGGCCAGTGGGTCAGCTGATCTTGGTCTTTGTTTCGTTCCCTCCCTTTTTCTCTCATCTTTGTGTCCCTCTCTCTGTTGCAGACTCAGCCTACGCAGGCTCAAGCGACGGACTCTCTGCAGGTAGAGCTTCTTCCTGTTCTGGAGGCCCCTCCGCCACCTCCGCCAGCCACCTCGATCACCCCGATAACTCCATCTCCTCCCTCCACAGTGGACACCGCTGCCCTAAGCCAAGAGACCGATTCGGGTAAGTAGCAGCCGATCAGACATCCTGGGCCCTGTCCATGTTGGGGCCTCTACAAAGCCTTAGTGACCCTGTCACGAAGACAGGCTAGACTGACCACTATTCCACAATCTGGAATCTTGTCCGCCGGACCCCCTTCAGGCTGGTTTGGGATCGTGTGGTAGACACTGACCAGAGTAGCCAGAGCGTGTTTCCTTATCGGCCCCTCAGACATTTATTGGTGATAAGATCTTGGCCCACTCTGAGTGAACAACAAAATGGCCTTCATTGTTAGCCACTTGAACCCAGTGTGCCTGTCATCTCGATCTTCTGACGATTCCTTTCTTAAATTTCTTTTCTTTATTCTTCCTCTCAGGTGTGGATACCAGCTCTGTGAATCGCGGACAGAAACGGCCAAGGGCTGTGGTGAGCCACATCTGCTCCACCTGCTCCAAGCAATTCAAGAATGGCTACAACCTGCGGCGACACCAAGCAGTCCACACTGGGATCAAGCGTGAGCAGAGGGAGCTGCCCAGAGTCCCCGTCAGTCTCCTTGAGCTTCCGGGCAGCGACGTCACCGCGGCGCTGCCCATCACGGTCACACAGCAGCCTGCAGGCTCCATTTCCACCGAGACGGTGACGGCCAATGCCCAGCCCATCCTGGGGGCTGCCGTGCTGGCGAGCGCCGTTCAAGTGAGTAGGGGACGTCGCGGGCATCTGGGGCTGTGACTGGCCTGGCAGGAGTATTTGACTCGAAGTTTTCTCATGTACAGACTCCCGAGAGCAGTAACGCGCGGCGTGTGAGGAAGAACCACGCGTGTGAGGCCTGTGGCAAAGCGTTCCGTGACGTCTACCACCTCAACCGACACAAGTTGTCCCACTCGGACGAGAAGCCTTTCGAGTGCCCCATCTGCCAGCAGCGCTTCAAGAGGAAAGACCGCATGAGCTACCATGTGCGGTCCCACCAGGGGGGTGTGGAGAAGCCCTACGTATGCCCACATTGCGCCAAGGGCTTCTCTAGGTCAGTAGCTGTTGTACGGGCGTGGTGTGTGGTGCTGTAAGACCAGGGCCAGCTGTCTCTTACCGTTTCTCTTTTTCTTTTTCTAGGCCAGACCACCTCAACAGCCATGTACGGCAAGTTCATTCCACGGAGAGACCCTTCAAGTGCCAGGTATCTGCCATCCAGGGAGTCTGACTTTCAAAAGTGTTAGCTTATAGACATGCAGGTGGCCAAGGGCGAGGTGGGCCTTAGTGGCACTTCCAGCATTAGTCGTGTGGGTAGTTTGATAAAATGGGGGCTGCTGATAAAAGTCTAATAACATGCAGGGGGTCTCCCTGCACAGCTGTGACTGAAAAGAAGGAAATCGTAGGAAAGAGCTGTGCCGCTGCTGCAGGGTCTTATGGGGCTCAATTCCAGGGTGGACTCAGGGCAGGTCATTGTGGCATAGCACTGTGTCACTGTCTCCGTTACCGTGGGACCGGCCATTTGGCCGTATGTCGGTCACAAAGCGTTCAGGTCATTGCAGTTGAGGGTGTGGATCACCAGTTCACGCAACTTCTAACAAGCCGATCTTCTAGTCTCTGCGTCCACGTGACGGGTTCATGTAAGGCAATGCCACCCAACCACTAAGTTACACCGCCGGTAGGGCGCAGGTTGGCGTCATTGGGTTGCGAGTGGGTCACCGAAACGGTCTGCAGAGCTGTGCTGTGCTGTGTATTTCAATAAGGGTGACCTTTAATGATGCTCGTGGTTCACCAAGGGGGCAGTTTGCCATTGAGTAACGCGGGCATACGGAAGGCGGTGTGGAGTCGAATGTATAAGAACGATCCAAATGGAGCTGTGGCGATCAAAACAAACATTTTGTGGTAATAATAATGACGATGATGATGATGAACGATTTATTTAGTTTGGAAATTTCTAGAACATTATCACCCTGATTGTTTTCCTGTGGCTCTCGGCCTTAAGTACTAACGGGCTCAGTTTGGTTGGCTGTAAATGGGTGCACGACTATATACACCATATTGTCAGAAGCATCGGGACCCCCCTCCAAATCATTCAGTTCAGGTGTCCCAATCACTTTCATGGCCACCGGTCTTTAACATCGAGCACCTTGGCACGCAGACTGGAATGGGTCGCTCTCAGGAGCCCAGTGAATTCAAGCCTGGTACCGTGATAGGATGCCACCTGTGCCATAAGTCGTGACATGTCCTAGTCACGGTCAACTGTCAGTGGTGTTATGACAAAGTGGGAGCGACTGGGAACAACAGCAAGCCAGCCACCAAGTGGTAGGCCATGTCACATCACAGACAGTGCATGCTGAGGGGGGCTTGGCTTAATTTGCCATACCTGGCAGGCCATTAGTGGGCCGTGAGTAAGTAAAAGTGAGACTTCATGGCTGAGTCGTGTAATCTGACATCCAAGATCTGGCAACTGCAGCTGTTAAATTTAACAACCATCTGACTACAAGTTGTGTGAGGTGACATTTGTTTCAGAAGAGACGGAAACTATTTTAAGCTTTTAATGGTAGCATGTCATTTATTTTTTCTGGGTCGATTCACAAGATCGGATTGTGCAGAAAGAATTGAGAAGTTTGCACTTGTGACATAAAATGTGCATCATATGCTGAATTCTGTATGGACGTGTTCTTTGGTGCGACTGGTTAAATGCTGCGTAAGAATTTAAGGACTGTTCTGCATATATGGCCCCCTTCCCAAACTCTGAAGCCAAGCTGTGCCTACATATCTGGCAGCTGTCCTGCGTTAGGTAAAGGACTGCTTATGGGAGTTGTCTGCCAGCATTGATCCTGAAATAAGCACGTGACGGTTTTTTGGAGAGGAGCAGCAGCCAGCGGCTCGCATGGCTCAAGGATGTTGTCCTTTTTCAGACCCCCAGTGACTGCCTGCCTTTGGTAACATCCATCCATCCATCCATTATCCAACCCGCTATATCCTAACTACAGGGTCACAGAGGTCTGCTGGAGCCAATCCCAGCCAGCACAGGGCGCATGGCAGGAAGTAAACCCCGGGCAGGGCGCCATCTCAGCCTTTGGTAACATTCTGATAAATTTATGTAATAACTGTGCAGAGAAAAATGAGGGAGCTGGAAAGCTGCGGCCATTTAGAATCTCATTAATCACTGTTAGCTTTCGATGTTCTCATAAAAAAGCAAAGGCACCATTTGAAACCTTGGGTCGATTAAGCACGTGCACCCGTCAGCATTCTCTGCCAGTTCTACTGCCCAGGTGATGCTGGGGTTTGTCACTGATATTCCAACAGTGGATTATGCACTTAAAAAGTACAGCTTCAGAAATGAGTAATGCAGCAAATATAAAATTAATGAAAGCATAGCTGATTAATTATCTTTAAATAATCGTCTTTAAATGAAATGAAGGTATTGTAAGAGGACGTTTGTTTTATTTCTTACTGTGAACCTGAAAATGGCAGGTTCGGCTTGCCAGTTTGGGTCTGAACAAAGCGCTTCATGTGGAGTCAGCCTAAACATAACCTGACATCCTCACACCCTCTTAATCCAGATCAGGGTTTGAGGTCTGGACGCAAAACAACTGTAGGTGGGTCACAGGGGTCCCGTTGACATACAGGGTCAGCGTGTCAGTGTCTCTGGAGAGGAAAACGACTCGGGTACAACATGCAGACTCCACACGGGCAAGGACCAGGTGTGCATTCAAACCCAGGAAGACCCCCAATGGCTAACATTCCACCCCTCCACATCAGACCTTCATGACCGTGTGGAAACCTCCGCGTGAAAGAGCGTCTCAGACGTCCAGGTTGTACCTGATTTCATTTGACTGAAGGGCTGAAGATTGTAGGATAGCGTTTTAGGATTAATGTAAATGAAAAGCGCAACACAAGTGAACTGGTTTGGCATAAACTTGTGTGGCCTTTGTGCCGTGTCCAGCAGCGCACATGCTGGGGGTCTGCTATTCAAACTGGACGCTTACTTACTGCAGTATATGGCAGCTTGTTAGATTGTTTCATCTTGTCAAAAGCTAAACTGCACTTCTGAATCTTTTTTCAGATCACGCAGAACGCAGGAGCTCAATGCATCAATAAATATTATCTGCTCTGTATATCGGTGGTGGGCTGGCACCCTGCCCGAGTTTGTTTCCTGCCTTGCACCCTGTCTTGGCTGGGATTGGCTCCAGCAGACCCCCATGACCCTGTGTTAGGATAATGAGACTGACTGACTGACTACTCTCTATATCTATACTAATAAAAGGCAAAGCCCTCACTGACTCACTCACTCACTCACTCACTCATCACTAATTCTCCAACTTCCCGTGTAGGTAGAAGGCTGAAATTTGGCCTTTAAGCAGGTTTCATTTCGAAATTCTACACGTAACGGTCGATAACGGTCGACAACGTCCGCCATGTTGAACTTTCTTATTTATGGCCCCATCTTCACGAAATTTGGTAGGCGGCTTCCCTGCGCTAACCGAAACCGATGTACGTACTTATTTCGGTGGTATGACGCCACTGTCGGCTGCCATATTGAATTTTCCAAACGTCACTAATTCTCCAACTTCCCGTGTAGGTAGAAGGCTGAAATTTGGTACTTATTTCGGTGGTATGATGCCACTGTTGGCCGCCATATTGAACTTTCCAACGTCACTAATTCTCCAACTTCCCGTGCAGGTAGAAGGCTGAAATTTGGCAGGCTCATTCCTTACAGCTTACTTACAAAAGTTTAGCAGGTTTCATTTAGAAATTCTACGCGTAACGGTCATACCGGTCAACAATGTCCGCCATGTTGAACTTTCTTATTTACGGCCCCATCTTCACGAAATTTGGTAGGTGGCTTCCCTGAGCTAACCGAAACCAATGTACGTACTTATTTCGGTGGTATGACGCCACTGTCAGCCACCATATTGAACTTTCCAACGTCACTAATTCTCCAACTTCCCGTGTAGGTAGAAGGCTGAAATTTGGCAGGCTCATTCCTTACAGCTTACTTACAAAAGTTAAGCAGGTTTCATTTCGAAATTCTACGCGTAATGGTCATAATGGTCAACAACATCCGCCATGTTGAACTTTCTTATTTATGGCCCGATCTTCTCGAAATTTTATAGGCGGCTTCCCTGCACTAACCGAAACCAATGTACGTACTTTTTCGGTGGCATGATGCCACTGTCGGCCACCATATTTAACTTTTCAACAGTCTTTGTTACTTATGGGCCCATCTTCAAGAAATTTGGTACATGGGTTCCCAACGCTAACTGAATCCTACTTACGTACATATATACGTCCATAGCCTGCAGCTCGGTCACCGTGTGAGGCGGCGTTGGGTCCCCCATCCCAACGCCTCCCACGTTGTTGGCTGCCTGCCTATATAAGGCCGTCTGTCGCTCCGGTCTCTACATTCCCTTCCTTGCTTCGCCACAGGATTCACGTCTCCCTACTGATAACTACAGCCTTTTTGTTTAATCCACGGCTTCTCCGCTGTTTTATTGTTTGTTTATTACAATTATAGTTATTGTATAGGTATTTTACACTTACTTTACATTGTTCAGGTACCCATTTCCTTTATCATTCCAACCCCCATTACCATGTCTATCGAGGTGATCACTATCGATCAAAGAACTGTCACTTACTGAGTGGTTTCCATGCCCGGAGATGGCACCTACCTTTTCCATTCTCTGTGTTACATATTGCACGGCCATATCAGGCTCACTCTTTATATCTGGAAGAACATTGTGTCTTATGTATTGAATGACTGGGACAGGTTCAAGGTGTGGACTGATGACGGTACAGGAGATAATTATACTACACAGCAGCACTAGAAGAGTGAAATGCTTAAGACCTTCACCTATGGTTCTGCATGTGAGTTGATGGCTGCCGCTGAATTGTTCGGTTGTCGCTTTCAAGTGTACCGAAATGGCCAAATATTTTACACCTTTCGACAACCGCCAATACCTCTTAAACATCTTAGATTCACAGGTGACGATTTCAGTAGTGGACACTTTGATGTTTATGAGTGTTTAAACTCTCAAAAGCTGGATGTGAAGTTATCGATGAAACCGGTTGTGTGCTTACAACGCTTGACAGATGCCGAATGTCACTTCAACACAAGTCCTACAAATACTGTCGTCATTGAAACAAACCATGAACCCCAAACCGATTATGACAGCAGCAATCCAAGCTGTGAGATTTCAGACAAGATTACTGTTCACATGGCCAACTGTAAGTTGCATGCTCAAGAGTAAGCTCAGCGCACAGCTTGGTCATGTTACAACCGGATGGCCGAACTCACAATGTGGTATACAAAGAGATCCTTAACAAATAATTATTGGCATATTTTCCCTCAGTTTAAAAAGGTTAAATTTTCTTCTTAATAAAAATTTTAAGGCAGTACTTCGCCGCTGTGAAGCGCGGGTATTTTGCTAGTATAAAATAATCCTAAGCCTGAAAGTGCAACGATTTTATGTCACGTTTTAAATCGGGCTTATTTTAAAACCTACATATGTACGTTTGGTATTCTTTTCAGAATTTATCGAGCTTTAATGTGATGTTGATTGATTTATTCCGCTTTTAAATTATAAACTAAAAAATGTCAAGAACTCACGTCCTGTGAGACGAGACTTTGTGCCAAGAGATTTAACCAGGCCCGGGACTGGAAATAAAAGACAGAGAGTAGATGACAAAGATAGCTACTATACGGGCTTTTAAATGTCGAAAGCGCTGCGTGAGATGAAGATCACATGGCATGATCGAGCAAAGAGGAGGTAAAAAAAAAAATGGGATTTATTTTCCATTGTGTCACTGTTTGATGGTGCGAGGAACCTCATCAGAATTGGCCGATGTTAAGAGTAGTGACCAGCAGGGGTCAGTGCTAGGGCCGCTGCTATTTTTAATATCTATAAATGATTTAGATAGGAATATAAGGAACAAGCTGGTGAAGTTTGCACAAGAAAGAAAAGTGGATTAGCAGATAATTTGGAATCCATTATATCATTACAGAAGGTCTTGGAAAGCAGACAGGCTCGGGCAGATTACACATAGGAAGTAAAAATATTAGGTCTGAATACACAATGTGGGTCAGAAAATCAAGAGTCCACCTTATGAGAAGGATTTAGGAGTCATAGTGGACTCTAAGCTATCAACTTCAGGTTATATAGCGCCTTGACGTGTGGAGTACAAGTCACAGGAGGTTCTGCTCAACCTTTATAACACACTGGTGAGGCCTCATCTGGAGTCCTGTGGGCAGTTTGGGTCTCCAGGCTACAAAAAGGACACTACAGCAGAAGAGAAGGTCCAGAGAAGAGCGACTAGGCTGATTCAGGGCTACAGGCGTTGAGTTATGAGGAAAGATAAAAAGAGCTGAGCCTTTAGGAGATGAAGAGGTGACCTGATTGAAGTGTTTGAAATGATGAAGGGAATTAGTCCAGTGGATCGAGACTTGTATTTTAATAAGAGTTCATCAAGAACACAGGGACACAGTTGGAAACTTGTGAAGGGTGAATTTCACACAAACATTAGGAAGTTTTTCTTTACACAAAGAACGACGGACACTTGGAATAAGCGACCAAGTAGTGCGGTGGACAGTAAGACGTTAGGGACTTACAGAACTCGACTTGATGTTTTTTTGGAAGAAGTAAGTGGATAGGACTGGCGAGCTTTGTTGGGCCGAATGGCCTGTTCTCGTCCAGAGTGTTCTGTTTAAGAGGGGATCTCAGAGTAGCGACTGCATCTCCTCGGAGTGTGTTCAGCCCCCCTCTTCACAACGCGAGTGGCAGAGACATCAAGTGGCTGGCACGTAGCACATGCCGGGGGGGGGGTGGTTGGCAAGCGAAGCGAGAAGGGGGCGGACCCCCTAGTTATATTATAACTAACAGCGACCCCCTTCTCAAATACACGTCATTAGCCTTTCCTTTCAGATGATAAGTAGTCAAGCATGTTAATAAAACAATCTTGCAGCGGCTGTGGACCCCCAACCCCTCAGGCCATGGTGGCAGTGCCTATAGTTATGCCACTGCTAAAATAAAAGAGCGACATGCAGGGCCCCTAGTAAGTACCGCTTTTCACTGACCAACTTGCTTTTAATAATTTAAATAAATTGGTACAAATAAACAGATGAGTCGTGACACTACGTAATGTAGGTATGTGGCGGAATAAAAAGATAAGACGTTAATATATGAATGTGTGGCCAACTGATGTTCAGAAAAAGAAAGTTGACAAGCTTCATTTACTGGGGCCGTGCAGCTTAGAAAAACTTCTAAACGTTAAAACAATTCAAACAAGAACGGGCTCTTCAGACCAACCTCCTAGAAAATGACATCCAGTTGGGATTTGGAGGTCCTCTTATTCCATGTGTTTGTGGCTCTCTCTTATGAAGAAGTGATTTCTAACATTTGGGCAAAATCTCCTGTGAATTAGTGTGCCTGTGTGGTTGGAGAATTCATTAAAAGTAATAGCAGGGGTCCTTCCTGATTGTAACCAATTCAGTCAATCTCAGTTTGCTTATGAAGGTTCAGATCCTTCAGTCTTTCTTCGATGCTCGTCAGCCAAGTCGCTCATCTGTGGACCTTCTGTCGTGCTGCTGTGTCTTTTTGGAGCCTGCAGTCCAAAGCTACACGTAGCACTTCAGGTGAGGCCTCACTACTGTGTTGTAAGGCTTAAGCGTTAACTCCTTGGACTTTTACTTCACACTTCATTTGTGTGTCATCTAACCTTCTTAGTGGCTTCTGTATGTATGTAGATAGTGAGCAACTCGCCATAACTCCTAGGACTTGCCAATAACAAATGTGAGGTGTACAGATTACAAATAGACAAAACTATAAAGAAAAAAGAAATCCATGACTGTGCTGAATACAAAGCCACCCTGCAACCCTCCATAGGGTTTGATATGCAGTATGTATAGAAATAGATGGATACTTACACAGTGATAATGGTACTTCAAATAATTGAAAACTCTTGTAACCAGTAGGGTAGGGGGCGCCGTTGAGCCCCAGTCACGGCTTCCGGTATTGTCCTTTTATTACTCACAGGGTAAATGCAACTCCTCTCTCCTTTCACTTTTCCAAGAGATTTGTCTTCTGCCTCCTGACGTTGGAGTCTTTGGGCCAGGTGGAGCAGTTCCTTTTATCTTAGGCCCAGTAGTGCTTCTCATACTAGGACATGACTGGTCCGTCAGAAGCACTTCCGCATGACATGGAAGTCCCATTAAAAAAAGGGATTATACAATCAAGGATCCTGACAGGATTGCACCTCAGAACTCCAATTCCCAGCATGCCCTGTGGGTGTCCTGCAGGGTACTGATCCCTGGGAGGCTGCCACCTAGTGTATCGGGGGATAAAGGATTCATAAGCTGTTGTCTCCCCTGGTCCTTCCATTGTATTGGCCACTCAGCTAGGTATAGGTTCCTCTTCCATCCCAGCCAAAAAGCTCTTCCATCCGTTTTCCTTCATTATGGTATCCCAGCCTGGCAAGTAATCATTTTCCATTCCCCTAGGTGACCCCTGTCCATCCACTGTGTTACTCTCAGTTTGTATTTTGATGCTTTAATTTGAAATATCTGTTTAATCCCCAAGTGGAAATTATCTTTTCTCATGATCTTTTGGGCTCAGAGCTCAGGGCCAGCCATTGTGTGGCACCCCGGTGCAGAGTAGGGGTGTGTGTATGTGTGTAATGATGGAAAGGGGGCCCCTGTGAGCCCCAAACATAAATACACTGGACATTCCCGGGTTCAAATAAAGGGTGTGATAATTACACAATATCTCCAAATTGAAGCACAAAACACAAGAACAAGTAATGTCTCCTCCAGTTCAATTCAGCTTTCCTCTCTACTGCCCTCCTCCACTTGAGTGCTGCCTTCCTTCCTCCCAGCTCCCTGGACAAGGGCGTGCGGTCCCTTTTATTAAAGACCCGGGAGTACTTCTGGTGCCAGGCCCGCTGACCATTGGAAGTACTTCCTGGTCACACAGAAGTCCTGTATTATAGGGAGTATATCCCCCTGCAGCGCCCTCTTGTGGCACCCATAGACCCCAGCAGGGCTGTGCTACCGGACTACAACTCCTGGCATTCCCCTCTGGTTCCCAAATGGTTGCCGATATGGAGGGCTGCTGCCACCTAGCGCCTGGGAGGAGCAAACACCCCTCAGACACAGGCCTTCCCTCTCTTCCTGTATCTCGGCCAGGGAAGGTGGAACACACGTGCCCGGTCCAGACTCCTGTCCATTTGTCTTGGGCTTCCCGTCTGGTTAAGGGACCATCTTCTTCTCCGACTGGGATGTCCGTCCCTCCATTAGGGAAGCCTTGTCTGGGTGTGACCTTCCTCCCTCTCTCGGCCGGGATGCCTTTCTGTCCATTTGGGACCTTTGGGATAAGGAATCTTCCCGACTCCCTGCTGGGGTGTCTGCCCATCCCGTGTCCCACCCACTACATATGTATTTATAAAATGCACTGTGTATATATATCCATCCATTATCCAACCCGCTACATCCTAACTACAGGGTCACGGGGGTCTGCTGGAGCCAATCCCAGCCAACACAGGGCACAAGGCAGGAAACAAACCCCAGGCAGGGAGCCAGCCTACTGCAGCTGTGCATATATAAATAATGCAAAAAAATAATTTAAATACACTTCATTCCATACTTTTCATTACCAAATTCAACTGTTCAATAATGTCATCCTGCTACGTTTGTTCTTTACTTGCATATTGTAACAAACTCTGTCAGTCAGTCGGTCATTATCCAACCCGCTATATCCTAATTACAGGGTCACGGGGTCTGCTGGAGCCAATCCCAGCCAACACAGGGCGCAAGGCAGGAACAAACCCCAGGCAGGGCGCCAGCTCACCGCAGGGAACACACACCCACACACCAAGCACACACTAGGGACAATTTAGGACCGCCAATCCACCTAACCTGCATGTCTTTGGACTGTGGGAGGAAACCCACGCAGACACGGGGAGAACATGCAAACTCCACGCAGGGAGGGAAGCGAACCCAGGTCTCCTAACTGTGAGGCAGCAGTGCTACCCACTGCGCCACCATTCCACCCTTGTAACAAACTCATGTAACTCTAAATGTTTCATTCCTCCCAGAAATCAGGTAGCTGTGACAAGTAATTATAATGCCACAGGGTACCCGAGGTACGTATCAAAACCACTTTAATCTGCCATCTTCATTTCTTATCTCTCAGATATGTGAATTTCTGTTGGATATTTCATGATAAATACAAAGTTACATATGCAGGTACCTAACTACCTAACTACCACTACAACTGACACAAACTTCTCTTTAGCGGACAGGTGTCCATACCAGCAGGGCAGTAATGTTTCACCCTATGTGGGTGACATTGTGGCTTTAAAATGAACACAGGGACGTATTTGGAAACTTGTCACGGGGAGATTTCACAAAAAGCATTAGGAGGTTTTTCTTTGCTCAGAGAACCGTAGACAAGTAGTAGGGTGGGACTTCAGGGGTCTTCAGAACTCAACTTGATGTTATTTTGGAGGAGTTAAGTGAATACGACTGTCGCGCCTTGTTGGGCCGAATGGCATCTCGTCGTCCAGACTGTTGAAATGTTCGGATTGCTTGGTGTTTACCTTGCTGTCCAACAGAGCTGAACTGGACAGAACTCTTAGAAGTCCTCACTGCTCAGAAACGTGCAGACAGGCGGTTTTTTTGGGTGGTCACCCTGCATGTATTCATGGAGGGCATCTTGTCTGACAGCACGACTCTGAGGTGGCTCACGGGACCACTGTTGTGTCCCATGCAGCACTTGACACCGTTTATTGGCGTTACTCGAGGTTGGTCTCCAGCATTGAAATGAGTTGCCTGCTTCTCCCGGGGTTAAATAGAAGTGAAGCCGTGAGCGTCCCTCTGTGGCCGCAGGTCACTTTTTCCCTTGAGCAGATGTGATGTTTAATTAGCTGATTTCTTTTCTTTTATCTGACGTTCAGAAGAACACAAGGTATGTCTGTCCTCGTGTCTTGAATCGGCGCACAGACGTCCAGTCAAGAGACTTGCGCTTTCAACTCTTAGTTTGTGAGTCGTTGTGAAATCCCAATGTGTGATGAGGGTGGTCTTTACTTACACACCTGGCAGTGTCCTGTCAGTGGCTGACACGGCATGCTTTTGAAATCCATTGAATGCATTTTCTCTTTCAAACCTTTTAAATTTCACTTGTGATCTGAGCAAATAGAAAAATCCGACTCATGCCAACAAATCACCATAAGCTGTAAACACTCCTCTTGTCTTTTGCTTGCCTCCCTCCGGCATCTTTTGCTCCCCTTCTCTTCCCATGTTGTGTGAACCTAGCAGTTTGTTTTAGAGGTGCCAGAATTTTAATAACAGACACAAGTGAACGTGTGCTGGCGTCGTCTTGGGCCCCCTGTGGCCGCTGGTCTGTGCTCCAGCCATTTTCACAAATCATTTGGCCATTCTACCTCTTATTGATGTGACTGTTTCATTTTGTATTCTCTTATCTGATGTTCTGAGAAATGCATGATGACAGTTTAGATGAGGCCGTACCTGTAATCTGTTAGTCACAGGCTGTAATGTAACAAGACCTTAACAGAGCACACAAATCGTCCACAAAGTGGTCGCTTATCTTTCGGCATTGTGGAGTACAAAAGTAACTTCTTGGGGGCTTAACGCTAGAATTACCAGAGCCTACGAAAAAACTCGTAGATCCGTCCCACCTTAAATCGCTTCGCACCTCTCTGTCAGCGTCCTTTGTCCTGTAATGTGTGGATAGGCAGCAAACAGCAAGCAGCCTGCTATCACATCTCCCCAATGCCGCACAGTTGTCTCAGCTCAAGTCTGTTTACCTGCATGTCAGTTGCTTAGTGTTGTATAGAGTGACAGGTCGAGCAAAATGACACCTTTAATAAATACTAGATCGTTATTTGGAACACTTGCATTTCATTTGTGATCCGTGTCTGCAACGATCTATGTAAACACATCATTAAAACGGAAAAGATTTTCATGTTTTAGTAATAATTGACAAAATGTAGACATGAAGTGTATAATGTATGAAGCCTGAAGTCCAAATATCAAAGAAACACAAAAGGTACAAATATAACAGAACAAGTGCGCTTCTATTCAAAAATATAACTGCAGAAAAATATTGACACGCATCAAATCACAGCATAAAGTCACAAGTAGAGTGCA
Source organism: Polypterus bichir lapradei (assembly GCA_026402145.1). Taxonomy (NCBI): domain Eukaryota; kingdom Metazoa; phylum Chordata; class Cladistia; order Polypteriformes; family Polypteridae; genus Polypterus; species Polypterus bichir. The sequence goes on from JANRMT010049829.1 coordinate 5,608,473, forward strand.
GAGGGCATGCTCAAAAAATATGTGTAATGCCATGAAAAATGCCTGCTGCCACTTTATTGTACGAGAATGCAGTTAGACTTTTTTTGGGGGCACATACACCATCCAGATCTAAACACAAGCGTGGAGAGTCGCTCGCGTACTTAAAGAGTCTATAGCTGCAGTTGGAAGCTGTCGTCGCTGTACTTTGTATATGAACAGTTGATACCGTTGCGCCACCGAAGCTGTCGTAGTAACTGCGTGTCAATGTTGCACCCTAACGCGAGTTCTTTTTCTGCAGTTATATTTTTGAATAGAAGCGCACTTGTTGTGTTATATTTGTACCTTTTGTGAAAGTGTTTCTTTGATATTTGGAATTCAGGCTTCACACATTATACACTTCATGTCTACATTTTGTCAATTATTACTAAAACATGAAAAAGTTTCTTTTTTAATGATGTGTTTACATTGACTATTGTAGACACGGAACACACATGAAATGCAAGTATTCTAAATAACGATATAGTATTTATAAAAGGTGTCATTTTGCTCGACCTGTCACTCTATACAACACTAAGCAACTGACACGCAGGTAAACAGACTTGAGCTGAGACAACTGTGCGACGGTGGGGGATGTGATAGCAGGCTGCTTGCTGTTTGCTGCTTATCAACACATTTAAAGGACAAAAGACGCTGACAGAGAGGTGCGAAGCGATTTAAGGTGGGATGGATCTACGAGTTTTTTCGTAGGCTCTGGTAATTCTAGTGTTAAGTCAGTAAAAGGCTTCAGAATCTTTAATACTTAATAAGATCAAGTGAATCTCTCATACCAGCAAATCACAAGCTGTTAAGGACCCACACTGCACTGAGGTGAAGGCGGCAGAACTGCAGACAGCCTGTGGTCCAATGATATGGAGCCTCTAATGCGTGAATAAGTGGTGGCGAGGTTAGCAGGAACAAAAGAACGAGAGGAGACCATTAGCCAGTAGTTGATATCTCAGGGGTTCTCGAGGTTTCTGCCTCCGCTTCAGGCCTTGGTAGTTTGTTCAGAGTCCCACAACTCTTTGTGTAAAGGTGTGCCACATGGCTTCAGTCCCAAATGCTCTCCTTTCCCTTCATTTCCACAGCTGTGTCCTCGACTACGTGATTCTTAATTAATGAGAAGACCGGGCTGAGGTCCCCACGCTGTCTCCTCTGCCTGTCACTCAGCAGGTTTCATTCTCAGAGTCTGTCACAGTAGGACGTGTCCTCAAGTTCCATGATGCACCTGGCTGTTCTCCTCGGCACATGTCCTGCTGTCTTTCTGCACACAACGCTCCAGATGTGGTCTCATCATGTCATCAAATCCCTAGATTTCTGCTCAACACTTCTTATGATGTACCCGAACCTTTTATTTGCCTCTTTAATCACATCTGCACATTGCTTAGAAGATGAAAGTGTTGTGGCAGAGTGAAAGATGTTAAGATCTGCATTGGGGGTGACGAGGACGGGCAGGATTAGGAATGAGGACATTAGAGGACATGAGTTGGTTTGGAGAGATGCTGAGTATAATGAGAGAAGGGTGCTAAGGATAGAGCAGCAAGGCAAGAGGAGGAGAGGAAGTGCTAAGAGAAGGTTTATGGATGTGGTGAG
>JANRMT010049829.1:5610090-5639314 GCA_026402145.1 Polypterus bichir lapradei
CCCCCCCTCACCACCCCACCCCCACCCCCCCCCCGTCCCGCTCCTTCCCCAGACAGGCAGACAGGGTGCAGTCAGTAATTCAGCCGACAGACAGACAGACAGACAGAGAGAGATGTTGTTTGAAGGACACTTTGGTTCTAAGTGTGTCTCTAACTTTGTCTGTCTGTCTGTCTAGGCTTCACCACGCTGGCCTACCTTCGTGTGCATGCCCAGAAGCACCATGGGCTGAGCTGGCGCCCTGCGGGGGGCGCAGGCGGGACTCTGGTGTGCCAACTTTGCGGCGTGCACTGCAAGACCGCGTCGCAGCTCAGCGGGCACATGGGAACGCACAACAACAGACAGAACGCAGAGGGCGGGACACCCCAGGGCACCGGGGACGCCAACCTCACTGCAAGCAGCTAAAGGGGGTGCAGTGACTCCGATGCAGGCAAGAGTATCCGAGGGGGCTTTAGGGCAACTCAGTGGCAGCCTGTCTTATCTTTCCAGACTCTGCCCTTTGTACATTCTGCTTGTTTGTCTGTCTGTTCTGACTCCACGCTGGCACTGCTTACTTACCACGGGCAGCTGTGATCCCCGCTCTTCATCTCCCTGTCTGTCACTGCTAACTGTGCCTCCTAGCATTTTCCACTAGGTGTGCGACCCTTGTCCCATTGCACTGGGCTCTCTGGACTTTCTCGTTTACCCGCCCGTGTGCCCGTGCTGGGACCTCCTAATATTCCCTCTCACATCTTCACCCACTGGCCTCTTCTGTCTCTGTCCAGGTTTGCTGTCTTCCATTTCTTTTCCACTTTTCGGCCGTTCACTCACCTGACTGGTTGCTTCTCTTGTCTTTGCTCTTCTGCCCACCCAATCCGTTGCTTGTCTGCTTCTCTTAACTCCGCCCACCATGCCTTGCCTGTCGAATTTGCCTTCTTACCTGTCCGCATTTCCAGCTCTGCTCCGCTCCTCTCCTGTCTCGTCTCTGTCTCTTCTCAGGCACCTTCTAACTCTCGATGCGTTTCTTCTCTTTTTGTCCTCTCCAATGCAGGTCCAGATAGCACCTGTCCCCACTCAGCCAATCAGATTGACGTGAGTGTGGCCCAGAATGCCACCCTGGAGATGCAGTGCCCGCCCCCAGAGACAACAACCTCGTTGCCACAGGCCTGGTGATTGGGGAAGGCCGAGGCGGTGCCACTGCGGGGGACATGGCGCCGGGTCTCCTCTATTGCAGACTGCCAAGAGGGTACCCTGGCCAAAGAGATGCGGGGCACTTCGATTTGCCTGAATGCCAAGTGGTCAAACACAGGACTTAATTAAGCATCACACCAACCCCTTGCAGGACAGCCGGCATGGGCCTCAGAAGGGTGTGTGGCACTTGTTGAACTTTGGTGCTGCCCCCCCCCCCGGTCCGCTTGGCACGTTTTGTAAAGACCTGCTCCACCATGTAAATGGCATGCTGTACTACTTATGTATTTTTTCCCCGTTTTTTTTAATTTTCTCTCTCCAAGCTTGAATGTTTCATTTCTCTTCTGTTTTTGGGTGGAGCCTCCCCATGAGTGGCGGGCGTGGGCAATGGATTGCCAGTGCATATGACTGACCACTGTGGCCTCATACTGTCACTTTCCCCGTGACGCTCACAGAGGTCACGTTCCGCCATACCCTAAATGGTTAGTGTTTATGATCGTTCAGACGGTGTTGGGTGGGTGGGTTGGATGGAGCCTACTGTGTCGATCCTTGCCAAGGGAAAAGGGGGCGGAGAAGTGTTGGCCAGGCCGCGTTTGACAAGCAATGCCCACTGCCAGCCTGTTGGCCTATCAGGCTGGCCGGGATCACCAACAAAAAAAACATGTGGACTGAGCACTGACCCTCCCCAACCTCAGGCCTCAGGCGCCCTGAAAACTTTCTGAAAAGAGAAATGTGTACATTCCTGTAAAGTCCACTTGCTCTGTTTCGTTCTCCTTGTGTCCGAATGTTCTCCTGTACATAGTAGAATTAAAGGATGCTGTCTTCAGACTCTGCCCTCCAAGTGTCTCTGCCTGTCCACTGCCAGTTACATAACTCTTCCCCTCAAAAACGCTCTGCCCTGGAGCTCCAAGTAGGCGGCGTTGACTCCGACGGGGACCCAATAAACTCTCGCTGCCTACCTGCAGAGCTCCACCTGGTTACACTACAGTGAAGATTTGGGTGACTCAAGTGATGACAGGTGTCACCTGCTTCATGTCATCTCACAGTGGCTCAATAATGGCATCTGTCGAGTGGGACAGCTCCACCTACTTGGCACCCAGGCTCGCTTTGTCTGCCCGGCAGTGTGGAGTGGTGGAGCTGCACGTTTATAATAAAGTGGAGGCTGGCAGCTGCGCCCTGTGTCATCAGCTCTACCCGTCCCTTACCTTACACATATGCCCTTTATGTCCAAGGCTGAAGCCCTTTTGATGAATTGGGATGTTCTCTATTTCGGCTTCAGACAGATGGGCTCCACACATTCATTGAATGAAAGTGCTGCCTCTGGGGTGGGAGTTGTGGACTGTGATAATGGGATTCATGCTTTAGGGGGGCACTGCCTGACTAAGATGGGTGGGGGCTGCAGGCCTCTACTTCCCAAACAACATTCCATGGAGGTCCACTGGAGTTTAGGGTACGTTGCTGACTTATTGTATACCTGTAATGGCCTGACTTGGCAACATTTCAGATACAATTACTTACATTTCTTTGTGGTTTTCCAAGTGGAGCGCAGGCAGGTGAAGAGACTTGCTGAGGGTCACATGGTGTCAGCGGTGGGATTCCAACCCACAGCCTCGGGGTTTGAAGTCCAAAACCTTCACCAACACACCATACCACATTTGATGCCTTACTCTGGTGAGGTAAAGTTGCTTTTTAGGTGTCGAATGTACATTTTGTCTCTTCAGAATTCCCAGCAGTCTTGTTTTTAACTAGTCAAGATACGCTGCTGTGAAAAAGTATTTGCCCCTTTCTGATTTCTTCTGTTTTTCTTTATTCATAAATTGTTTCTGATCTCCAAACAAATTTACCACAATATTCAGCAAATAAAGTTCACCAACATCCACAGTGCTGTGAAAAAGTATTTGCCCCCTCCTGCGTTCCTCTGGTTTTGCTTAATGGTAACACTTAATTGTTTCTCATCTCCAAACAAATGTACTACAATACAAAAGACAGCCCGAGTAAACACAAAACACACACTTTTTACATTTTCATTTGATTTATTGAAGGTAATAGTTCACTGACACCTCTTTCAGCCATTTGCAAACCTAAGTGGCACCTTGGTTACTCAATCAGCCAATGAATCAAATGTGAATGAGACTTGGCCTCACCCGAGCGTGTTCGCTGCCAGCCCCATTGACCCTCAACATCAGAAGAACCTGTCAGGGAGCGTGACGTTGGCTTAAAGGACTCAACAGTAAGCTGCACACCAGACCTCGATCAAAAGAAACTCCAGAAGTTACGGAAATAAACCAGTTGGGGAAGGATTACCTCTAAAACCCTGGGACTCCATTGAACCACCAGAAGAATGGAGAAAACTTGGAGCAGTGGTAGGAATGCAGAAGGACTGCAAGAGTGAATAGAAAACTCATCGGGGAAGTCGGAGAAGAACATCTAAGGAAGTGCAGGCCTCACCCAGCTCAGTTCATGCCAGCGTTCACCATTGGACTCCATCATTAGAAAGGCGCTGGACAAAAATGGAATCCATGGGAGAGCCGCAAGGCGAACAGCACAACCAAACAAGAAGAACATGAACTGAGGAGTCAAAAACAGAACTTTTGTGGAAGGTATGGGTCACATTGGACCCATCTGGCCTAAAGCTGACACACAGAGCTCTCCACAATGAGAACATCATGTGCACATGGTAGTGTGATTTCGTGGGGATGCGTCATTGAGAGAGGTGTGAATTCAGAAAGTACCGAAGGAGAACGTCGAGTCGTCAGTCTGAGATCTGAAGCTCAGGCGCAGTTGGGTTAAGCAGCTGGACAACGAGCTGAAGCACAAGAGCAAGTCCACCTCTGAATGGTTGAAAAATAAAAACACAATGAAGGTTTTTTAGTCCAAGTCCTGACCTGAACCCCATTCAGATGTTGTTGTGGGACCTTAAAGGTGCAGTTTATAGTCAAAGACCCTCCAACATGGCTGAATTAAAAGAACTCTGTAGAGAAGACTGGGCCAAAGTTTCTCTGCTGTTGCCGGAAGCGTCTGATTGCAGGTAATGCTGCTAAGGGTGGCAGAACCAAAGATTAAGTTTAGGGGGCAGTTACTTTTTCACAGGGGTGATAAAGGTGTTAGTGAACTTTTCCCCTTTGATAAATCTAATGATCATTTAAAAACTGTGCATTGTGTTTACTCCGACTGTCTTTTGTAATTTACTAAACTAGGGGGCTTTGCTCACCAACCCCACCCCGGCCTGCACTACGCTCTGGCCACTTCGTGTCTCTGCCGTTCGTGTTTGTGGATTTCACTTTCACCAAATAACCAATCTTTTAATTCTCGTGGATACGCCTCTTCATTGGGAAGGAACTCTACTTCTCCCTGATGGCATCACGAATTACACGATCTACAAGTCTCTGACTTAAAGTTTAAATTTGAACAGTATCTACATACTTCTGTCATATCACCCATGTCCATATATTTGATCTCTTTTCGCTGATCCATTATTTCACTGAGTAATAATTTCCGTTTGTTAGTGCTAAAGCGATCTTTACTATCAGTTTTTTGAGACTTTTGAATTTTAGTACTTAATAATCTCTAACCTGCTCGGCATGTGTATTATGCTAACGTTTTTGAACCTCTTTACGACGTTCTACTTTGCCTTCTACTCTTTGTCTTTTGTTTCCGACCCCGCTTGGAGCTGAGAGCACAGGAACTGTGTCTGACCGTAGTATTCACACGAATGAGAAGTGAGTGGACCGAGGGCGCGGGTGTAAATGTTTGAGAGGAGGGCAGGACTTGTGAAAACCTCTTAGCCAAAAGTCTCGCCTCGCGGGACCTGAAATTATCTCAGAGAAAGTCTTGTCCCAGGATTTCCTTTTATAATAGAGAGATTTGCTCGGAGATCAGAAACAAGTGCTATGAATAAACAGAAAGAGCGGAAGTCAGGAGGGGGCAAATACTTTTTCACAGCGATATACATCCATCCATCTTCTAACCCACGTACAGGGTGGTCCAGATCTAATTATGCAGATCCAGATCATCTGGATGACTTTGATTTATGCAGGGACGATTCCAGTTCGCCGTGAAGACGATTCTTCATGTCGTCAGTTCGCAGACTTCTCGATGGTCCGGGATTTTTTGGGTGATTTTCTATGTAATAAACTTAATAAGTTATAGCGTAATGAAAATTGCATAATTAGATTTGGACCACCCTATATTTAGGAGCCTGCAGGGACAGAACAAACTGTCCACCACACCGCCAAATTGGACAGTTTGAAGGGCCACTTCAGCCTAACGTCTCGTCATTAGTATGTGAGAAGACACGCAAAGTGCCCAGAGTCAGCACCCAGGCCAGACCTCTGATGCGGCAGAGCTAAACACTGCGCCACCATGCCCTACTACGTGTCGTGCCTAAAATGATATTGAAGAATTCCCAAATTCCGAATATGACAAGTCAAAAGTTAACCAGTCATCTGGGTTTCATAGTTCCATAGGGGTCAATGGGAAAGCCCCTCGGTTTGACTTACTGTTGTGGGCTGCTGGGCTGTAAAATCGGAAAATGAAAACGGCCAGCCATAGCCGTGTGATCGGTGACTGCAGCCTGTTTGTGACTGAGGCACCTTCGGTGGGTTTTTAGGTCTGCTGCAGATTGCTGATCCCCTTTCCCGTAACACAAATGGACATTAGGTGCTCGCTCTCCGCCAAACGGCCACCTGCCTCTGAGACTTGTCAACGAATTCCGACTTAAATGTGGGCATAAACCTCCGCCGCTTGTTCCAAACCCAAGCCCCCAAAACCCCCCCCCCCCCCACCCCAATCCCCATCTAGTCGAAAAATCACTTGGACTTCATTGGCGCTGCCTGGAAGAGGGTTGCCATGGTAACGCCTCTGGGCGCAAAAGCCTTCTGCTGCAGTCTTAGGGGCGGTGTGTAAGTGCGCGTGCGCGATCCTGCGACGCGAGTGTGCGGCAGTGGGCTATCTGGCCCGTGTGTGTGTATGTGTGTGTGTGTGAATCGCACCCCTGACACGCGTGGAAGCGGGTAACTGTAAGGGAGCTCCCTCTTGTCGCATGGAGGTCTGTGGTGCGTAAGTATTGAGAGGTGTGCGCGTGTTCCCCCAGATTGCCCGCCCCTGTCCTTTTTCATTTTGTTTTGTTATTTTCCATCGTGGAGATGTGAACATATGGTATCCCCCCCAATCCCCCCCTCGCTGTCTGCGAGAGCCTTACCGCTAACCGTTCAATGCGCTGCTTGTCCTGATTACTCAGCAGCTCACTCAGCGCTGGCTTCCTCAGACCTCCTTAAGCCTCCTCTGGCTCCGCTCCCAGGGGACCACCCCGCCCCTCTCTTCCCTTCTCCAGCAGGCGCTGTGCAGTCGCATTATGACAGCCGTGATCTGACCACACTACCCAGCGCCTGACGAGGCCGTCGGACCTGACGGGGGACTCCAGTGTAGCCGACAATGGCAGGCAGCGCAGCACCTCAGGCTCCGTTGATTCCCGGAGAGATGTGGGTAGAAATGCGCGTGCACGCGCTCGTCTCCCGCGTTAGATCCGGGCGCGCGCCCCCCGTAGGAGTCCCAACCCCGTCAGCTACAGAAGAAGTCGGAGGCCAAAGGATTTGTTTCATGCAGAATCTTCTCTTTATTGACTCAGGGTTCTGTGCATGCGACTTTATAACAAAACAGAAGATTGCATATTTGCGCTCCCTCACTGAGAAGGCCCTCTGAGCCGCAGCCTGGGGGTGTCCTGCTCAGTGGACCTCCTCCCCTCGTGCGAACCTCATTCAACCCACAGAAGCACTGCGGAGAATCGCTGAGGTGGCCCGTGTGGCCCTGAAAGAACCTTCTCAGTGTACATCAAAAAATAACTGTAAATAGATTAAAAAAAAATTGCCAAAACCGGGCCCCCGAGAGACCACAGGACCAGGAACTGAAAGCGAGAAGAAAAGCATAGCGGCTGAATGACCCCTCGATGTCCCAGTCCGTGTACCCCCTAACGTGTTGTACGGTAACTAGACTCCCAAAGCCATAGTGAGAGTCCCAGTAGTCGGCTCTAATGCCGGTGCTGCTTGGACCGTGTCAGCCTGCGCCCTCCACCAGTGACATCTGTCCATTAATAAGGAGAAATGCAGCACCCCCGCCCCCCCCCCGTCTTTAAACCCCCCTCTCCTCCTCATCCTCCCTTATTGCCTTCTACAGTAGAGTGGGAGTCCAAAATTCTACACTCTTAAAAATCCTGGTGTGGTGTGTGGTTCCTCGGTGCTTGACATTATGGGATATTAAATATCTGAGGTTTGAATATTTGGACAAAAACAGAAATGTTTAACGTATAGTTGGCTGGCTGGCAGGATACGACTGAACTTAACCTTTCAAAATCGGGAACCCATTCGCACATCCAGTGCCATGTTACAGATCTAGAAGAGTCTGGATTAGCGTAAAGAAATGTGTAGGATTTGCAGTTATCGGGGTCCTAGCCCCCTCTGTCATTTTGGAAGAGTGGGGGTGTTTGTCCTCTTGGGGTTTCTTGTGACACATCACATGTATGCCAGATTGAAGAGTTGGGGGGGGGGGGGGTCCCCTCATGGTCTATCGATTGCGTGAGAGGTTCCTTATTGGGGTATGATGCCATCGAAGGTCAGGGGCTAAAGACCAGAGATCAAAGGCTTTTAAGCCCCTTGAAGCCCACCCCCGGCTAGACGTACATCATAAATAAGATTATCAGAGTCACATATGTGAAATGTTAACAAGTGTACTTCATTTGAAATGTCTGAGGTCTAAACATTCCTGATCGTAATACAAATGTGTCACCTTCTGATTGAGGTCCATAGAGGGCTAATAAAGGATCAAACATGAAAACCAGCACCAGATTACAATCAGGGACCTTGAAGTAGTCCGAAACGACACCCCACACGCCTGTGTTGGTATCATCTGGGGGGGGGCTCCAGGAGGGGCGAGGACCAAATGTCAAAAATGTGAACAACGGCAATCCCATAATAACCTGACGTGCCAATATTGTCAAAAGGAGTAACTTTGACCCCTCATATCCCAAATTGGGACAAACCCCTAAGTTGTTGTGCTCATCTCTGCTGGAGACGGCGGCCGGTTGACTCTTTACAGTACGGCTGTAATTGCCGGCACAAAATACGGACCTGAAAACGAGGTCTAGGGGGCAAAAATAGGGGGAAACCCAAAAAAGCCTGATGTGTTGTGTAAGTAGACATGTAGACGGGTCAAAGGGTGTGTCATAATAGGGGGTGGGCGCCAGTCTGAACAAAAAAAAGTCTTACGAGCGCAATTGAAAGGGTCTTTCTAGAACCTTCATACCGGTGGTCCTTTAAAGAACCAAAACTGCTCCCTACTATAGCATCGCTCTCGATCTGAAGGACCACTTTGACACCTTTATTTTTAAGAGTGTACCATGCCGGCCAGTGCCTTTGACAGCGAGGTGGTCTCCCAGTGCACCGGACCCCTGAACGTCAGGTCCAATCTATAAACTAGGCTCCGGCTATTCCTCCATTGCTAACCCGTCAGTCAGTGAATTTCCAGTCACCTGTGTCCCCCGGTGGGCCAGGGGGTTCACCCAGTGACAGGGCCGACGAGACTCCCAGCCTGTGGTCTCCAGACACCACTGGTGACAAGGCAATGCATTTGGAACATCAAGTGAGAGAAACAGAAGAGAAGGCAGTGCAACGAGGGGCTCGTCCACAGCCACGGGCAGTCCAGAACTGGGGGATTGATGTCAAAATCAGTCAGTCAGTCATCGTGCAGCCCGCTATATCCTAACACAGGGTCTGCTGGAGCCGATCCCAGCCAAACAGGGCGCAAGGCAGGAACAAATCTCGGGCAGGGTGCCAGCCCACAGCAGGGCACACACACACACATACCAAGGGACAATTTAGTATCGCCAATGCACCTGACCTGCATGTCTTTGGACTGTGTGGAGGAAACCCACGCAGACACGGGGAGAACATGCAAACTCCACGCAGGGAGGACCCAGGAAGCAAACCCAGGTCTCTCCTTACTGAGAGGCAGCAGCGCTACCCACTGCGCCACCGTGCCGCCCGATGTCAAAATCAAGTCTTTGTAATATGGGGTGGTCTTTACGACCCGAGGCATTTATCATGTAACCCAGAAACGCCATCGGTATTTTGGATGATTAGCTCAAGGTGGTCTAATGGGGTGTCCATCGATCCGAAGAGAGAAGCATCTTTGGCGCCCCCTCTAGTCTGCAGGAGGCTGTGGACGAGCAACAGAAAGGAGACATGAAAGAGAGTATTCTTCTGTTCTTTAACAGTCAAAGTACACAACAGCAATACTGTCATTAATAAGGACAATCATCAGAGTTATACTAAGAGGAGTAAATGAAGAACAACGTCGTAAGTGCATTTTTATAAAAACTTGCAGCATAGCTTTTTACATGATTTCATTCACTTGTTCCTTAAAAAACATGCAAAACGGTTACATACTTCATCATATAAAACACATTGTACTTTCGAGCCTCCGTTCCATCAAAGAAGGAGGAGCCCACCATGCAGCCGTCGCGGGTGGGCTGTCCACTTTGAGAACGGAAGGAGCTTAGTGTGTCGGTTTGTGTTGTAAACAGGCAAAAACCCAAAATGAAGGCGCCCTGAGGCCCGGGGCCGACTCTCCTGCTCTCTCCGGCTCAGTACATTCAGGGGTGGCGAGCACTTCACGTCTCGCCCTCGGAAATGCACTGTGGGGGCGCCCCACCTGCCCAGGGGCTTCTGAGAGTGTCGCGAGGTCCTGGGCCCACTGGTGGGAGTGGGAGTCGGGATCAGACAGGCTCCCAGTTATCCGTCGTGGATGCGAGGGGGACAAGAGCTTGGCGTTGACCAGCAGCAGTCTCAGGAGTGAGCTCTCGTCGAGACCCCCCCTGTCGAGACCCCCCGACGTGGCTCCTGTGCTACAAAGTCAGCCCGTCTCCCCTGACCTAAACCAGGAGCCGTGAGGCCTGTGAGCAGTCGATGGGTGGCACACACGCCCACAAGACAGGGATGCGCCTGGGTGACCTTGCTGGTCGGACCCCGTATCCTTTGGAAGACCCTGCTTTTGGGGGCAGGGCACCCGGAGATAACATCCCAGAGCTTCTGCACATGTGGACAGGCTGGGCGATGCGTGATTTCAGCATGCAAGAGTAAATGTGGGTGTCATGCGCGTCGGCCGGTGGGCCACGACCGCCGACTCACCTGTCTCTCGGAGTCTCACCGCATGAGCCCAGAAGGATTTGGCAGTAAACGGTTTTGAACTGGTCTGTAAACAGATTCTCTTCTGTAAACAATGTCTTCTTCACCGCTGAGTTGGAAGCTTTTGACACTTGAGGCGGGACCGCCGCAGACCACGGCATCTTCAGCACATCTCTACTGGCCGGCACATCTCTGACGGCAGGTCACTTCCTGTTCAAGCGCATATCTTAGGAAACCTCAGAAGCTCAAAGCGGGCCACCTCAGCCCACCCTCCTTGTGCTCAGAACCTTAGTGGGTTTGAAAGTACCCTTCTTCTTGTCTGGATGATTCCAGCAGGCCCGTGAGTGATAACAGATACTCCCAGAAACCTCAGCGCCCTGTCAAAGTGACTCATGAAAAACGTTGCTTCATTATCTGCAGCACCTCAGAAAGCCCACATGTGGACCTCCTCCTGATGGCCGAGGACACACTAAACCGGTTTGGGAATCTCAACATTCCTTCAATTTCACCTCCAGCTGCCAACTTCACTCATTCACTCAACTTCATGCTTTGCCATGCCTCTCAAGGTCTGAGCCTTCGTCTTGTTCCTCACCATATCCATCAGCAACATTCTTGATATCCCTAAGGATGCCAACCACGTTGTCTGCCTTCAGTGCCTCAAGTCTGGTTCACCTCAAGCCACCCAAAGATGTCCCCAAGGTCTCAAAACCTTAGTGAACCCATGTTGAGACTTTATCAGACCCACCTCTGTCCTTACTATGCCTCTCATCATCTACTCTCTCATTTCAGTCTGCAGACCTCGCATGGCATTGCCACGTAAGGACCTGCTTATCGCCACCAGCATCCACCTCACCCCATCTGGGACTGACAAAGCCTTCCTCTCCCTGTTCTTGTGTTATCTGCTCTCCTCCAGCACATCTGCTAGCGTTCTTGGAGCCACCATCCCTCCTCTTCATATCCACCTCTGATCTGACTAAAGATGACGGCCTGTTTAAAAGCTCACGAAGGTGAGTGCCATCACGATCAGGGCTGTCTTAACAGCGTCAGAGGCCCCCGGGCAAAGCAGAAACATACATAGGTATCAGAAAAAACGTGGGGCAACTGCCCAGCATGCCCATGCGTTAAGACTGCCATGATGACGATTCCTTCCGAGTCTCAGCGCATGTCTGACTTCTGAGCTGCACCCCGAACCACTCTGAAGACGCGCTGATCATCACCACCCAGATCACTTGCCTCCTCCATGACCCTCTGAGCTTCTGTGCCCCCACCCACTCATCTCTTATGTTTTCAGGAAGTGGCAGTGCCCACCCTCAGAAATGTGCCGCTCAGTTCCACATGAAAGAACAGGCACTTGGTACGTTCATTTTTTTTTTTTTTTCTTTCTTTTTCCCGCTTCTTCGAACCACCAGGCTGCCGCTCAAAAACATCTCAAGTTCTGTAGCAACTCAAAAGTTCTGTGAAGATCAAGTAGGAGCATCCGTAGAGGTGAAGCCATTCAAAGGTGGCGGACCAGTTTTTTCGCTCGCCTGGCACGACCCGCCACCCTTGGTCTGGCTTCATTTGGGTTGACTTGGCGACTGCTAGCTTGGAGCCAGCTCTGCTTGACAAGGTCAGTCCATCCAAAGCTTTGGTCAGGCATCATGTTTTTGTTTTTTTCAGCCATTGGTACAAGGCCATAATGACTGGCGGTTTAACTAGTGCTCAGACAAACAGAAATGTGTAAACTTGTGTTGTGGCATTAAAAAACGCCAGTCCGTCAGTTCAGCGTTCATTCCAAACGATGAAGAGGAAGATGCTGGGCTCCTTCCCAAGGAGACCTCCCTGGCTTCTAAAAAGAAACGTTGCCATTATGTCCATCCCATTGAGAGCCCACCTCAAAAGCTGGCTGTGCGTCTGCCCCTCAAGTCAGTGTGCTTGACTAGGATTCCCAGTGGCACGAACGTGCGCGTGTTGCATGCCGGTACATCAGTCGAAACCGATGGCGCGCAAAAACGGGTTGTCGCTATCTGTGTGCGCGTTCTGTGTGGCGCTTCTTCCGAGCGAATGCGCGTGCGTGAGAACGGGAGTCGACGGCCCGTCCTACATTCAGGAGACCGCTAGAGTGTCCGCTGGCCTCGGGATGAGACGTGCTGGATGAATGACAGGGTCTCACGGTGGCCGCGTGAGTGGGGGGGCCCATAGGCGCGTGCGCGGTTGTGTGTGCCAGCCCGACGGGGTCGGTCTGTTTTTTTGTTTTTTTATTGGTGGGGTGGGGTAGCGTGGGAGTGGGTTTCATCTTGCGGTGCGTGCATAAACTGAACTTGTCTGGGGTTGCGTTGTAAACATCATGAGACCATTTTGCTCACAGCCCAAGTCCTCTTGTCTGTCTGGAAGTTCTGGTCTCTCGACCTCGGGGCATTCCAGGCCACAGGGGCATCTTTCAAGGGGAGTTAGGGGGCTATAAGGGTTTATATAATCAATGGAACCAGAGAGAGCCAACGCAACGGGAGAGAACTTGGCGGCTCGTGGTGCCTCGTGGGGCTGTAGGTGTCCGTGTGCTTTTACAGTCCCTCAGTCGTCAGCCCGAGTTGGCAGCTCATTGCGCTACATTTTGCAATTTTAGATTTCTCCAATTTGACTTTTGAGTACTTGGGCTGAAATGAAGACCCCCCCCCCCCCCACCCCCCGGGCACCCCCGTCTCAGTGTTTCGTGAATTCGATCAAACCGGGCGCCCCCTATGTGAGATGTGAGTGCGCCCTCTAGAGTTGAAATTGGCACTTGCAAGTCGCGTTTGAAGGAACGGGTCCGAAAAGGCAAAACGAACATACCGTCGCTTCTCGCTTTTCTTTTTCCACAGTGGGCAAATGGGCAGGAGGGCTCGAGTGGCATTGGGGCGGGCATGCTAGGGGTAAGAAACACGGCTTGGCATAGCGTTGTGCAGCAGCGAGTGGAGAAGGGCAAGAAAGACACGTCACGGGACACTGGGCGCAAAAAAGAGCGACAAAAACGAAGGTGGGGGAAAAAAGGATGGATCGATGGTAGAAATACAAGTTACTCGAAATTCAGTCACTTTCAAAAACGATCCACCAGAAGCTTCGTGTAGATAAAAAAAAGAAAAGGGTGAGCTGATCCTTTTAAATGGAAATGGGCGGGCGATCGATTAACAAGGTGCCGACCCTTTACCTCCGCTTTGCTGCGCTCGTTCCTTTGACTCCTTTCCTGAGGTTCGGGGTCCCATCGGTTTAGGTACCGCAAGTCGTGTCCATTGGCCGGCCATGGGTCGGGATGACGAGGATGAGTCAGTGATTGGTGACAGGCTGGATCTGGGGTGGGGTGGGGCACAGAGGAGGACGGGGGTTCGATCTGAAGAGCGCTGGGGATCATCTCACGACAAGACTGGAAAAGAAGAAAAGATGGAGAGAAGGCGAAGTCAGAGAGGGCAGCACGCAGAACGACATATCAACATCCAACGAAGACTTGTCACATCATGGGTAGGGGACGTGAAGCATCGAGCCGAGGCCATCGTGGACAAATACGCGCATGCGCCTCGTGGCTGATTTAACTTCTGCACTGAGCCTTGAAATCGTCGCGCAACATGACAGGCGCATGCGCATGAACACTGGGCGATGTTTGTAGCCCGCAAAAAAGTGAACGATCCTTTAAAAATTAGGCAGGATGACCGCTCTCCACACAACACATTTTCCTCGTATTTGTTCCTCACATTGTTTCACTTTTTCATACATTCGCCGGCTTCCGAAGCTGATGTAAGCCAATATTTTGCACCATAAACTGGCCGCCATCTGATTGTCGTTGTAATACCTGGGACTTTGCGTTACATTAAAACGTGCTATATAAATAAATGCTGTTGATGTTGTTGTTTTTGTTGTGATGGATGTGTTGCATATATTGTCTACCCTCCTCAACAAGTCTTTCTTCGATCTGCTCCAAGTTTACTTCAGAATAGCAGGAGACAAATAGAAATGCGTTTCATGAACTCCGTACTTAACCAAACTGGCCAATCAGAGTCGTGGGGGGGGGGTCTGCGTAGGGTCAGTTTCGACACGACGTCAGCTCAACGTAGGAGTGTAAATCAGTCGTTACCGTTAAGTTAGGCGTGCGACCAAAAATGGAACCATAAAGTAACGGTCATGTGACTGGTCAGCAGCGGACGTCGGTAAAATATACCAAGGGTGCGACAGTAATGGCACATGGCATGCAATGTCTTTACGATTTTACACCGTCGCTGTGAGCCTGTGGCAGTGCAGTCACCCATAAAAACCTCTGACCAACGAGAGGAGACCATTCGGTCCACGTGTCGCTCGTTTGTTCGGCTAATGGCTAAGCGGTCCCAGCGGCTCATCCTGAGCCTTCTTAAAGATTCTGAAAGTGTCTCGCTGCAGATTCATACAACTCCTCTTCCTGCCTTCCTAAACGCCCTTCCACCTAATTTCCACTCGGGTACGTGATCCACCGTTAAGGTGAAGAATACATCCTGCTGCAGCGTCTGCTTTATCAATGTCTTCGAGAAGGCTGAAAACCTGCATTGGAAGAACAACCAGAATAAAGAGCAAACAGCTGAAAAGAAAGTCAAATCGAATCCTATTTGACACCAACCCTCAAACGGGGTATGGACAAAATGGCTGGCGCTTTGTATAAGTTTATTATCCAGCCCGCTATATCCTAACTACAGGGTCATGGGGGTCTGCTGGAGCCAATCCCAGCCAACACGGGGCGCAAGGCAGGAACAAACCCCGGGCAGGGTGCCAGCCCACCGCAGACTTTGTAGAAGTCGTAAGAAGTAATCCTGCTGTCGCTGGTATTCTAAATCACCCGTGCTGGCCATTTAAACGTCACACGTTCAACCAGTTTATTTAAGGTGACGGGACTTGTGGTCTGCGTGTCGCCCAATCAGCTTGAAGAAAAAGAAAAAACGTCAAGAATGGTCTGAAGAGGTGAGAAACAAAATGATAGAAATGCGCACAGTTGCACCGCCACATTGACTTTAAATCACTGCCATCGCACTGAACGTGTAAAAGGTGAGGACTCTGCGGCATTTTAACAGCAGCTTAATGGCACGTCACTTTAATGGCGGGGGTTAGTGGCGCTCCCTGGTGACCATAGCGGGTCGTTAATATTGGGGTCCGGATCACGTGCTCCCATAATGCCCCTCATGCACATAACGGGGACTTTACGGACCGCGCGCCCCTAACGGACTGACCGGCTGAGGCTGTAGTCGCCATCACGAATATTTTGGTGCCCCCTGGCCCGCACCTCAATCCGCCACTGTGAGTATTTTTATTGTAATATGCAGTCAATGATAAGCAAAATGCTGTGAAAGTAACAGAGTTAGAAGCCCGTAATTGACTGTGAATTTACAGCCACGTTTCAACAGTACAGATTCGTCTGCTCAACCCATACACACCCCCACACCCCATGCCCCCAGGTTGCATTTCTACTGACACACACACACATACGAACTAAACATACGCACACGCGCTCCCCCCGTTCGCTTTCACGACCCTCTCGGTCCACAAACACGCTTGTTATCCGCGGTGCGCTCGGTGTCATTTCACGGTTAAAAGTGCCGATCTCAGGCAAATCGTAATTGATAGGGAAAGTGAGGCTGGCAGGCGTCAGTGCCTCTGCAGCGCCGCGTCTCCATCACTCTGCAGGTTTTCGTGCGCGGCTTCCTCCCTGGGCTCCAGCGGATTCGCCGTGGATCTTCTAGGCGGTGGGCCGTGACGAGCGGTCAGGTCTCGGCTAATAAATTCTACTCCTCGGGCAAACCGGGGGAATCCGTGACGTTGTGCAGGTAGTCGGATAAATTGGGCGGAGTGCGCGTGTCAGACAGAAAGTTTCGTTGATTCTCGAGGGCAATGCGCGTGCACGCGCTCCACCCGTGTTAGGTCTGAGCGCGCGCCCCTCGCAGCATACAGTCCCAAACCCATCAGTTACAGAAGATGTCGGAGCCCCCAGGGTTTGTTTCATGCAGAATATTCTCAGGGGAGTTCTGTGTATGCGACGTTACAACAAAACACAAGATTGCATTTTTGCGCTTGTTCACTGAGAAGGGCAGCCAGGGGGTGTCCTGCTAAGTGCCGAAACCCCCCCCACCAGCATCGTGCGCACTTCATTCAGCCCAGTGAACCCAAACGGGCAATCGGCGAGGTGGCCCTGAAAGAACCTTCTCGGTGTGCGTCAAGAAATAGTCAATAGATTAGAAACCGGGCTCTGGAGAGACCACCGGAGCAGGAACTGAAAACGAGAAGAAGCCCACCTCGACACACTGCGTGCGCGTGCGCGTCTCGGAGCCACAGGCCAGTCCGTGGTATCGGCGTTCGTTTCCCTGATGTCTCTCCTGATTCGGTAATATTAATAAAAAATGAATTTATCAGACAGATGCGTCCAAATAAACATGAAAATCAGCTTCATGCTGCCATTAGAGTCTGTGCAGCCCAGGAAGTCTGCGAATTGTGTCACGTCTCAGTCTGGGGTTCGAGTGTTCATTTTGGATTCTTGTAATTACGTTGATTATGTCTATCATTTTTCATTTTTGGTTTTGTTCCATGTGTTTTGTGGGTGGTGCCCATCACTGCTAGGAACGGCCCTGCACCCTGGAAGCTGGTGGCTCATTGTGAGGACGCTAGTTGTCTGGTCGGCTTGTGTTTATTGCGATTTTCTGGACTTTCTGCTCTCAGTTTGGACCTCACTTTTGGAATCTACTAGGAATCTGTTTGATTTGGATCGCCTTCATGTTCCCCGCAATTCCATTTCTTTGTGCTCCACAAAGCTTCATTGTGATTGGAATACTTTTTTGTGAAAAGTAAATCTTTTATTTTATAAGGATGCGGCGCTTGCCCGTATTTACTAGCCGGGGTTTGATGTCAATGTCAATTTATTTATATAGCACGTTTAAAACAACATAGGAATGCTGTGGCCAAAGTGCTTTACAATAATAGAATACAAGAAAACATACAAAATAACATAAATAGAAATCAAATATATGAACATAAATAAAATAAATAATAAATAGAAGTAATGCTCTATAATCACAATGAGGAAACCATCAGTATTAGTGAAGGTCCCAGAAAGCAAGTGAATAGAAATGAGTCTTTAATCTCGTTTTGAATTGTCGACGACTCCTTGATGTGACGAGGTAAAGAGCTCCACAGGCGAGGAGCAGCAGCCGCACATGGCCTGTCTGTCCCCTTCATGGTGACACCCCCTCTAGTGTGAATTATCGGAGGTGCTTTGGGACTCCCACGTCACGATAAACTGATCAGCATACGATGGCTGGGGCTTCAATATGCTTGCAGTGGGATCATCAGCGCCGAATGTGTCTCTCAGAAAATGGCGCTTGAGGCGTAACGTTTCATAAAACTCGGAGGAACTGCTTTTTTTTTTTTTTTGGATTACACAGTTTTGTAAAAAGATTTGGGTCTGTGTCACAAATGGAAAAAAAATCACACTTGAATAATAAAACATGCTCCGTATTTAAGCCTGTAAGGTAGCTTACAATAGTGGTGACAGAATTATTATAATTTCTTTATTTAAGTTCGAAATCTCATACATTGTAATTGTGTAAATGATATTTCAGCCTTGAATTAAACTGACTTTCTAATATCATCAAATATTCAATGACATCGAAGTGTAATGATTACTTGTAACATTTACCCATGATTCCTCTTTACCCAATCGTGGATCATGGATGCAGATAACACAATAATATTATTATCCAATGATGCTGGGTTTTCCAGCGCACCAAGGAGAAGGAGCGAATATGAAGAGTCGAATCATCAAGTCACTTAGCGTGTTTATATGCAATAACCCCGTTATTCACAGAAAGAGAATACAGGAATCGAGTTATGGACCTTTGAGAAGCCTCACGAACAGCGGGAGATCTCTCCGCGAATTAACCGAGGCCGTGTAAACCCTTAACTGGGTTACTCTTAAGGATTTTGTATTCTACGCGTGTCAGCTGCGCATGGATTTTCTTCCCATTCGGCCATTCGGCAGTCACGGGTAGAAGCAGCCACAAGGTAAATTTCCTAAGTCAAATGTTCGGGCTCTCCTGGCTGAAGTAATCTGTCTCAATATTTCATCCACCCATCCATTATCCAGCCCGCTATATCCTAAGCACAGGGTCACGGGGGTCTGCCGGAGCCAATCCCAGCCAACAGAGGGCGCAAGGCAGGAAACAAACCCTGGGCATGGCGCCAGCCTATCGCAGCTGTGTATATACTAATAATGCAAAAAAGCGAACCCGGGTCTCCTAACTGCGAGGCAGCAGCGCTACCCACTGTGCCACCGTGCTGCCTCTCAATATTCACTCCATTTATGTTGACGAGCTGAACGTAAAGTAAGTATGCTAAGCTCAGCAATACAATCTCGAGAGCAGGAGGGTAGCAAGTTAAAAGTAATCCGATTACTTTTTACAATAACGATAACCTGACGCAGACACCGGCGTTGTTATCCTTGCAGCCCTGAGTGAACGGCATGAAGCACACGTACCGGTGTGTCGGTCTTTTTCAGGGCTCAGAGTCTGCTTTGTGACACCCAGTAACAGAAACCTGTAAATAAAGCGTCAGTCTTAGTAAACTAATTCATACAAGACAAGGAAATGATCACATGCATCATTTTCATATTCATGGTGGCCGACGATGATCTTGAACTCTTTTTTTTTTGTTGGTACAGTTTAATGACGTCAGAGCGTTTTAACAAAGGCGAACTCCAGAATTACTAGAAGATGTAAACGCAGATTAAGTCGAGATGAGGTTTCCGTCCCGATCAGGTTATTCACCTGAACCCGATTATTCGTGTGCGTCTTGAACATCCGAGGACGGCACTTGCGGAGTTTTAACGCGGAGGAGACGCTCGGACTTGGAATGAAATCCTTCTTGTCGGATTGCATTTCAAGTGCACAGCTGCAGTTCTGTCACATTTGGCTTTGTCATGTCCGTGCCTCTTATTCGACGCCAGTTTCATTTTCGTGAGTTCAGGTTTTATTCCTGGATTATAATCTCCATATTGTAGCCTCTAATGGTTGCCGTCATTCCCCCAAAGAGTTTATGACAGGTGGGCGCACTTGCCTCCCGCTGTTCTGATTTTGCCGTTTTCTAAACTTCTGTTTCAGCCGTCAGTCCGTTAAAAGTCCCGGAAGTCTGCGCGGAGTCTGAAGCGAACGACGGCGTTCAGAGAAGCGTGAGGGACGAGCGGTGCGGGCAGGATTTACTTCGCTTTCCGTTTCACGGTAACATTTGAAAGGTTCTTGGCCTCTTTTGCCGTTTACCGTTTTAAAGCTAATCTTCTTTTATTGTTTCATTTTTGTTGATGTATTTTCTGTCCATTGTTCACAGCACACATGAATGTGAGGCCCGTAGAGCACTGCGTGCTACCCGTGAATTAAGAGCAATCGTCTCATGCCTAGTAGGATTAATCTTGGGGGTGTCTGTGTGGTTGGGACCAGGAGGGTCGCCAGCTTCTGCACTTCCTGGGGGTTTGGACTCAACGACGGGAGTTTCCGTGCTGTTCTGCTGGAGTTTTTGCGTTGTCGGTGGCTATTTTCAAAAGGAGGTCCATAGGAGATCGTGGGCTTTAGGCATACGGGGGTGGGGGGGGTCTCTCGAAGATCAGGTGCTAAAGTCCCTAAATCCCCCACAATGATGCCACTGATTGGGACAGGGTGGGCGCCAATGGGCGGTCGAAATGCACTTTGCTAACAGACTACCTGAACTGAGACGGTGTGCAGCGAGGAATTTGGAAACTCAGTGGCATTTCCAAAATGAGTTCTCATCTATTTACGGAGTTTGTTAAAGATCTGAAGAAATACATAAAAGAAACCTTGGTGTGGATGATCCTTATGGGAAACAAAGATGCTTACCCAATGACATCGCTCTTAAGAACCGTTATTGTTACGAGCGCAGACAAAGCAAGAAGGAAGAAATAAAATCCATCCATCCATCCATTATCCAACCCGCTATATCCTAACTACAGGGTCACGGGGGTCTGCTGGAGCCAATCGCAGCCATCACAGGAATAAAATGAAGAATTAAAAAAAGAGTACAGAGAGGGCAAGGTACCAAGAGCAGGGCAGACAAACAGGGAGAGAGAGGGCAGAGGAGACAGACAAGCGGCCAGAGTACACGTCAGGGGGCGGGGCCAACGCACAACGTCAGCGGGTGTGGTCACCATACTTACTGCCCCAGTTGATGATGCAGGACATTGCGATGATTAGGACTCCGCCCACCAGCGCCACGATGCTCAGCAGCTTCGCCACACGACCCAGGCGCCGCGCTCCATCCACATCTCCCTGCTGGAAGCTGTTTCGAGACTAAGGGAAGAGCGACAACATGTCCGTCAGTGATCCAAATGGACTAATAATAATAACAATGAGCAACATTTATATAGCGCCTCTCTAACCTGGGGAGCCACTTCAACCACCAGCATGATGCGAGGCGGAGGGGTGACAGAGGCAGACAGGGGCTGATTAGGGGGCCAGAATGGATAAGGTCAGGGTGGGCAATTTAGCCCTACCGTTTTTGAAGGCTGCTCATAGATCTTTAATAAGCACAGAGTGCAAGGACCTCATCTGAAGCTGAAAGACAGCATTTCTGCACTGGGACATTGGGATCCACCCAAGGGTAAGCGCCCCCAACTGGCCTCACCAACATCTCCTTCAGCAGCAACCCAAGCTTCTCCTCGATGGTCTCCCATCCAAGTGATGGCTGCAGTCTAACGTGCTTAGCTTGAAGTGAATTACCTGTTCTGAACTGTAGGCAATATGGCCACCATTTGGAGGAGATGACATTAGGAGTTTCCCAGCTGTTTTCAACCATGTGCATGCTGGACAGCTCCTGATGTCAGAGGCCATGCCAGAGCATTTTTTGAGGTGAATCCATCAGGGAGCTGAACTTTGTCCAGTGCTGAGATGGATGGAGTTCACCAGTTAGCAGGATGAGAACCTAGCATGGAGCAAATGGACTGGACAGTCAAATGATAGGACTGATGACTGGGCCCATCCATGAGGTGGCTCAGATGACATTAGCACTCCCTGCGTCACATGCTGGTCAGATCTGATGCCACAGCATTTAAGTTTGGACCTTCGATTTTGGTGGATGTTCTAATTTTGACCTTCATGTCCCCTCTGATCTTCTCAGCAGGCAACTCTAATGCTGTCCTTGACACTGAGCCCTTTCTACAACATTCAGAAGTGACACAGCGCAGGTGGCATGGCTGCCGTATACCCCACTGTCTGTCTGGGAGTGTCCCGAGCGTTGGTGAGCGGACAGAGTGGCAATTTGTCCAGTCTTCTAAGATGGCAGTTGTGAGGTGGGCTACTCAGGGTCCCACAGGCAGGTGAAGTGACTTGTTGAAGTCCCACAGTGTCAGCAGCAGGACCTGAACCCCCAATCTTAACCACTGCGCCACACTGCCCACCACCATTTAACGCCTAACTCTGGTGAGGCAGACGTCTCCTGAGCGAAGTTCTACCCACACTTCCATTCTCCTGCCAAATCTCGGACCACCAAGAGGGCTCCAACGTAAGAAATTTCCCCAATGGCGGGGGACCCTTCAGCCTGTGTGTGGATTGATTGGTTACCTACAAGCTGGTATCTCGTCCAGATGGCGTGAGTGGGATGAGCTGAGCTCGGCACAAAGCAGACAGAAATAGAAAAGTAAATAAACAAATACACTTGTGTTTGAAATTCTAGACCAGAAGATTCGGCACAAGCACTGCATGACAACTCCAAACGAGAAGTGAAAAAATGGTGCTGCAGTCTAACTGTACGGTGGCACAGTGTGTAGTGCCATTGCCTCCTAGCGACTTGGGGTCAGCTTTCTCTTTCGTTTAATTAACTGGCACTTTCCAGTTGGACCAGTGTGTCCCGTGATGGTATTTACTGTAGTGCCCGTCTTCCAGGACTGCTCCCTCCCTTGGGCCCATTATGGTCAGGGTGGGCTCCCGCTTACCGACTGTACCGTGTGACCCTGAGTAAGCCTGGGACCAAATGTTGTAAGTCGCCGTAGATAAAGACGTCCATCCAATCAATAAATCTAAATATACGTGACTTGTTATTGAAACATCTGGGTGTGGAGGAGGACAGGTGGACGGTGGGCTGAAAAACTGAACCCCTCAGGCAAGCCGAGGGACTCACTGAGGCAGACAGACTGTCAGAGAGGAAACTGACACGCCAGACGGGCAGGGAGGAAGAACGTTCCAGAAGCCAGCGAGTTTCATCCGCTAAACGCACATAACGTAAGCGTGGACGCCTGTGCCGTTGGACAAGATGGAGCGGCTGCTAATCGGATAAAAGAGCCGGAGGTCAGCGTCTCTTGGGAATTGCAGCATTCCCAGCTAATTGTGAGCGGGCCACACCCTTTAAGTCTGTAAATCACGTCACGACAGCTGAATGGGGCCAAACCGCTGAGCCCACCATCACTGGTCACCACTCTCGGTGACACTCTGGTCTCACAAGTTAGTTCAGCTGAACAGAAAGCTAGAGAAGCAAACCAGTCAACGCAGTCGGCTCCAGTAATGGGAGACGGGTGGGCTCCAGTAAGCCGATTACCTGGACACATAGTGGCCATATGACTTAGAGAAACGGGAGGTACATGACGGCCCAAATTAAGGACCTCCGGCTTCCGAGCCACCACAGCCACTAAGAGCGACAGCCGTGTTTTAATTGATAAATAATTGAAAAGATTTTCTGATTTCTAGGAGACAAAGTTCCTGCTGCAATTGGAATTCATCCTGAATAATTGATGTCGAGGAGAGTGGGGGGAAGGGCGTCCGCCGCAACACGAAGCTAAGGTAACCGGTGTCCCTGGGGTGCGGGGGACAGGAGGTGGAGGAGGACCCAAGAGCAGCTGGGCAGAGCAGGGCTGGACTGGACTGGACGGAGAGCTGCACTCGGCTCAGTGTTTAGGGTCTCAGAGGGGTCAACGCGTCAGCTGGACGGAGGCCAGTCAGTCTGAGCCTGAGATGAATGAAACGTCAAAGAAAGAAAGAAAGAAATAAGAGCTGGACAGGATCAGGAGATGGGGCTCGGACTCGCAGGCAAGTGACAAATGGCTTCATTTAAAGCTGAGGTCACAGTGACCAGGACAGAGCCCACTGGAGGAGCTGGGCAGAGGCCACTAATGCTTTTGAGTACTGGACAGCAATTTATAGACCCGAGCTTATCAAAGAGCACTAAGGAGCCCATAGTTGACTTGGACAGAGTGACCAGGATGACAGAGCTGGACAGTCAGATGATGAGTTAGCCATTCAATAAGACAAAGTTCATCCAAGAGGTGCTTACAATTTACATTTGGGCTTCCGTGGCCGCTTTCCTGACTGGATCTGCTCCCAGAGCTCCAGTGAGCTAAACAGAGCCCAGCACTGAGTCCACCAGTGAGTGGGATGAGAACCTAGCGAGGGTCAGGTGAGATGGACAGTCAAGTGATGCATGTGACAGAGTGGGCCACCCATCAGGTGGCTCAAACTCCATATGCATGCTGGACAGCTGCTGGTCAGATACAATTTATGAAGCAAATCCCCCAGGGAGCTGAGTTGAGCCAAGCCCACCAGTGAGTAGGATAAGAACCCTGCATGGATCAGAAGTCAAATGGTGTGTGAGACAGAGCTGACCGAGTCCATCCATTAGGTGGACTTTAGCACATGTGCATGCTAGACAACTCCTGACGCCAGAGCTTTTTCTAAGCCAAATCCACAAGGGGGCTAAACCAAGTCCACCAATGCACCAATGAGCAGCATAAGAACTAGCGCGGGGCAGCCAAGTCATATGTGTGACAGAGCTGACTTCATCGTGAGTGAGTCCATCCATTAGGTGCTCAGATGACATTAGGAGTTTCCCAGTTGTTTTCATCCATGTACATGCTGGACAACTCCTGATGCCAGAGATCATGCCAGAGCATTTTTTGAGGTGAATCCATCAGGGAGCTGAACCTTATCCAGTGCTGAGATGGATGGAGTCCACCAGTTAGTAGGATTAGAACCTAGCATGGGGCGGATGGACTGGACAGTCAAATGATAGAACTGATGACTGGGCCCATCCATGAGGTGGGTCAGATGACATCAGCACTCGCTCGGTCACATGCTGGTCAGATCTGATGCCAGAGCACTTGGGCTAAGATCAGACTGCAGCAATCAATCAATTCTGATTTTGTCACCCATACGTCAAACAGAACTGATAACTTCTGGAAAGTGTGAACAGCATAAAAAAAGCACATTGAATGTGAACTTTCCAGGACAGGTTTAGACCACTTTGGTATGTTCCACTAAAGCCAATGTGACTTGACTGTGACCCGCGTTTGAACGCTCGACTCCAATTTGGGTTGGACTTTGCATTCACTGTCTATGCAGCCTTTGTCAAAGCTCTGCTTTAAAACACCAAGATGGATGGGAGCACCGAAGCAATGAAGGAGCGGTGGGAAGACTAAAGCCAGACGTCCATCTGGTCTGAGTCTCGGTAGTCCAATCAGAGATGCCCACATTTATCCTGTCCTCTCTAGCCGACGTGTTTTTAGACAAACCGTGATATGTAATCCCTCCAGTGTGTCCTACAATCGCCCCCCAGGTTTCCTCCCAGTTGGGCGTACTTGAAAGACGTCCACCGGGAGGCATCCAGTGGGCGTCCTAAATGCCTGGCAGTGGCTCCACACTGAGCTCCTTGCCTTGTCTCTAACGCTGCTTGTATCCAGGATCTCGTTCTACCGAGGCTCCTGACCACAGATGAGGGGTAGGTAGGCGCTCCCATTGCTCATCCTCTCAACTCTCTCCCTACATCCAGACAGAACTTCCTAATTCCGAATGGAGTTGGTGCACCTGAGGCACAAGTGTGTTTCTGAGAGAATCTTGTGCCCCAATGCTGGCATACAGTAAGTAATCGAACGTCCCGCTTTACATTCTGTGATTGTCGATCCTCAGCATGCCTCAATGCTGCCTGCCCCGTGTCACCCGTCTCCCGTCTCCCACCCGCACGTCTCTCTGTACTTACAGATCTGCCACTGATAACTGCACTCACTATAAACAGCAGGGACCATTTTTCCTTTTCTGTTTCTCTCCCCTTCCTTCTCTGTCCTGCACCAAGAACAACATGAAGTATTGCAGGGGCCAGCATGCTGTTGGTGTTCATGGTGGTCTGTTAGGTTGCATCTGTCTGATGAATTTAATTGTGCGCATGTGGGGCAGATTCAGGGCAGGGACGTGTCCAAAATGATATCGGACTCATTTTTAATTACTTTGTCCAATCAAAACACTGCATATGAACCAAACAATCGGAACTGAGTCTGAAAGTAGCCTTAGGACTTCAGGGCGGTTTAACCAAAGTGATGTCAGCAAAGTTAGTGTTGAACCAAACACGTCAGTGAGGTGAGCTCAGGAGGAAAGAATCCACCAACAAAGTGACCGACGCATTGCTGGAGAGCTGCTGGTCAGCTGTGGCAGCAGAGGATTTAGAGAATCGCATCTGCCTAAGCAGCAAACAGCGTAAAGGAGTAGGACAGAGTGACCGAATGAGTGTGACAAAGTCCATCTACGAGGCGGCCGGACCTTACAGTCCCCACGGATTTTTCAACCAAATGTCCAGAGATGAAGGCAGAGCATTTAGAGCCAAGCTGAGACCACCAGTGAGTCCAGCACTGAGCTGGACAGAGACCACCAGTGAGTAGGACAAATGGACCAGTGGAGCAGCTACGATGAGCTGGACAGTGAGACCGAGTTCACTATTCAATAGGAGGGTCTCCACCCATGAAGCGGCTTTCACAGCTGCTTTCAGCAATATGCAGGCTGAGCTTCTGGAGCTCAACAGGGGCTTTACAGGATGCACCTTTAGAGATTTCAGGACCTCCTGGATGTCTCCTGACTTAAACCCACCACTAAGATGGTTGAAGATGAAGATAAAAAAAGCCTCCAGGGTTCCTTTCAGCCTTACAAATGCTGGACAGCTCTTGACCAGATAACATGGCAGCGAGCCCAGATCTTTCTTTCTCTTTTCTGCAGGCTCAGAGATGTTTTGTCAATTTGCCAGGTCATTACGCTGCCTCTCGTCCTCCATCCTACATCAACCCCCCCGCCCTTCCCAAACCCCCCCTGCCACACTTCCTCCCTCCTCAGGCACAGTCCATAGCTTGTGGTGGAGAAGCCGCAGAAGCCTGACAGCAGCGCCATGCGGAGCCACATCCTGCTTTTAAACACCACTTCTGACCACCTCCTGACTCGTGAGGTTTGATCTGTGGACCACAGTGCCCACGTACATCTCCAGCCCGACCTGGCGTGACCACCCCTCGACAACACACTTACCATCACAGAGTAGACGAAGGCCACAATATTGATTGGCCAAATGGGGCAAAAGCAGGACAGGACGGCCAAGATGAGGTAGTCCCGGGGCTTCTCCCCGTCCATGGCGCTATTGGTGGCCGTGGAAGGCTGGCGACACAGGCTGGGCCGTGGTGAATTGGTCCCCACACTGGGGAGGTGAGCTATGGAGCCCGATTTGCTGCCCACCCGGGAGCGCCCACCGCGGGGCTCCTTCAGCTGTCGGCGTTTGGCATCAGGGGTGGCGTGCAGATCACTGATGCTGCCGGCAGACTGGACGACCACCACTCCGTTACCGTTCTCCACCCGCTTCTCGTCCACCACAGTCACCTCCTGCTGCTCCTGGGGTGCTTCGGGGATGCTGGAGCCATCTGCAGGTGTGGGTGTGCTTTCAGGGGCCGGCTGCTCCTGCTGTTGCTCGGGCACAGCACTGGGGGCACTGCTGTTGGTGAGCGAGGGGCTGTTCTCCGTGTTCAGAGCCATGGCTGTTGGCTCTGCTGGTCACTGGCTGGAATTCAGAAATCAAAGGGGACTGCTTGGTTGGCACTGTGCGTGGTGCTCCTGCTGGTGGCCTTCTGTTACAATGCCTGGAATCAGTGGTGAGCCATGGAGCCCACTGAGCCGCACACACCTGTCTTCAAGTGTAGGTGCTAATGGGAAGCCATGCTGTCCAGCCGTTAGTCAGCTGTAGAAGGAGAGGGGATGTCCTGTGGTGGAACAAAAAAATAAGAATAAGAAGTAGAAGAAGAAGAAGAAGAATGGTGTGTGAGGAAGGAGAAGGTTTAGGGGGGAGAGGGGGAATCTATCTATCTATCTATCTATCTATTAATAATGGCTTTCATATCTATCTATCTATCTATCTAATCCTGCCTACTACACCAAATTCTATCTATCTATCTATCTATAATATAATGCCTTTCTATCTATCTATCTATTAATAATGGCTTTCATATCTATCTATCTATCTATCTATTAATAATGGCTTTCATATCTATCTATCTATCTATCTATCTATCTATTAATAATGGCTTTCGTATCTATCTATCTATCTATTCCTGCCTACTACACCAAATTCTATCTATCTATAATATAATGCCTTTCTATCTATCTATCTATCTATCTATTAATTATGGCTTTCATATCTATCTATCTATCTAATCCTGCCTACTACACCAAATTCTATCTATCTATCTATAATATAATGCCTTTCTATCTATCTATTAATAATGGCTTTCATATCTATCTATCTATCTATCTATTAATAATGGCTTTCGTATCTATCTATCTATCTATCTATCTATCTATCTAATCCTGCCTACTACACCAAATTCTATCTATCTATAATATAATGCCTTTCTATCTATCTATTAATAATGGCTTTCATATTTATCTATCTATCTATCTATCTATCTATCTATTATATAGTGCCTTTCCTATCTATCTATCTATCTATCTATCTATATAATTCTGCCTACTACACCAAATTCTATCTATCTATCTGTCTTTACTTTTTAATGTTTAAGGTTCTCATTCACAACATATTGAAAGCTGAATTTCCATATTATAAAGTAAGTAGTAAGTACTCTAATCGACATATTTAATGAAATTTGGGGTATTAATCATTTCTTTGTTTTCTACATAATTACAGTTTTAGTATCTAGTAGTAAAATATGAGTAGAAAGACTGAAAAGTGTAAATGTTTCCAAAATGATGACTGTTAATTTAACTTAATTGTAACATAAATGTCTTTAAAGATTATTTTAAATTAAAACAAATGTTAACTTTCTAAAAGGCTTTAATACCGTGTCCTGCACATCTCTCAGTCTCTCTCTCTCTGTTTCTCTGTCAGTCTCGCTATGTCACCTTTCATGTGTTTGTGTTTATCTGTAAAGGTTCATAAATTTTGGATTTTCCTGTCTAAATGTCTATTGTTTTCCTGAGACTCCAGACCACCTTAACTCACTAAAGATGGAGGAGGGGGACTGGTGGTGGTGGTGGTGGGGATCGGTGGGGCGGGGGGGGCAGGGGGGTGTTGTTTGGTATCTTGGCTTTACATCAAATGGAATCAGTTTGAAAGCGTCAGCACTTCACACTTTGAAGGTTATGAGTGTTAGATAGACAGACACCATGCAATTATTAGACAGATAGATAGATAGATTTGAAAGATAAGACACACGCACACACCCAGTGCACCAAGTCCTGCATTTCTTCCTTTCATCATTTCATGTCATCACTTAGTTTCTATTTTTCATCGTTTCTCATCCATTTTCATTTCTCCTCATACCACAGAGACTTAACATGGCAAAAGCACTTCAGATCTCATATCCTTTATCTTGAAATGAATAATGCACAACACAAAAGGGTCCCCGGTGAATTTCCTAATTCCGCAGAATCAGAAAATAATCGGAACCAATGCATCAGCAAGAAAGGTGGAACCAGACAGACAGAGAGATAGAAATTACAAAATAGAAAACACTGATGGATAGACAAATATAAGAAGCACTGGAGAGAGGGAATTTGGAGTAGCTGGCAAGATTAGATAGATAGATAGATAGATAGATAGATAGATAGATAGATAGATAGATA
>JANRMT010049829.1:5639324-5679106 GCA_026402145.1 Polypterus bichir lapradei
CCATTATTAATAGATAGATAGATAGATAGATAGATAGATAGATAGATGTGAAAGGTGCAGTATGCTAGACAGACAGCTATTTTGGCGTAGTCGGCGGGATTAGATTGCTGGTCTTTATCAGATACCCAGTATTTCATACAGTTGCTAGGATTACATAGATAATTAGTTGAAAGGTGCTATATAACAATAAATGTTTTATTTTCCAATGAGGTTATTACTTTACATTTTTGTCATCAATGATACTTTTAATATTTTCTTCTATCACCTAATTTATTATTAAGAAAATGATTACTAATCAACATCTCCTGGGTTGTTGAAGTCAATAATGTACTCACAAAAACTAATTTGTATTATTATTAGCAGTAGAAGTAGTAGTTGTTGTATCAGCATAATAATAATAATAATAATTGATGTAGATCACCTTAGCATATATTCATTAAATTGTTTCTTTAAATATGATGAACCCCTCCATCGCTCCGTCGTTTTTTGTTTTTGTTTTTTTGTGTTTTTTTTTTTGGGGGGGGTGCACTTCACGGACCCGGGTGGTCGCTCCTGGAGTTACTGGGGCGTCCCTTTCGTTCTGACTCGTGCGGCGTGGTGGCACAGCATTCAGCGCTGCTGCTTCTCGGCTTCAGCGTTCTTTCCGAGTGTCCTCCCCAGATGTCCACTGCAGATCGATGGACGGGTGTGTCTGGACTCGCACCGTCATGTCCCCTGCGACCCCGATGCAGATCGGGTGGCCTTATCGCGGTGTTTTAATTTCAATCTTTCGACTGTTTACGGCGCTCTAAACCTTCCCAGTTGGAAGTGAGACGTCTAAGACTCCACGCTGAAGTGACATGTTGTCACTTTACGTGACAAGCCGTCCGCTGTGACCTGCTCGATTTCTAATCCCCTCTGATTTTGTCTTTTCTGGGGGAAGAAATCTCTGAGGGGTCTCAGCTGGTATGGGTGGGCTGCAGGGGCGCTTTGTGTTCCATTTTCATTTTCATTCCATGAGGGACATCGACAGAGAAAGTAAATCAGACAGGCTGACAGAAGGGAAAAGTGACAGCATGACAGAGACAAACGACGACACCGAGAGAATTTCTCTGCCGTCTCAAGACCCCTCAAAGCTCCCGAGGCTGTCACTCCCGAGTTGACGTCACCGCTCGTTTTTCATCCCAGGACTGCCACCCACCATGTCAGAATATGTGCCCCACGTCCAAAACTTGTGACATGTTTTGCTTTTTTCTGGGGGTTCCAGTCCTCTCGCCTTTACATTCCCACTCTAAGCGCCAGCTGTGACCAGTTTGTAACGGGACTGTTCTGTTCTGGTCACCTTAGTTTCTGCCACAACTGCACAGTGTAAATCTGGCAGAGTAAGGATGGGGTGTCCCAAGATCAAATGGAGCGACCCCGGGGGCGACAGATGGCACAGCACCGGGATACATGACCGCGCCGAAACGACATGACACGACAAGGGACCCGCAGCCCTTGCAGCGCCATGGCGACAGTGTCTTCGGGCGGGCAGGAGGGGCGACTGACACCCACCCGAGTGGAAACGGGGAGCGTCCAACAGAAGATCAAGCTGTCGGTAAAAGTGCCAGAGCAGTCAAACCTCAGCCCGTTAATTAAAGCTCCTTACAGCTGGGTCTGCCCGGGGGGCACAGCGGAGGAGAGGAGGGAGGGCAGCGCGTCGGCACCAGGAGTGCAAAGTGTGCAGAAATGAGAGGAGCAGCTGGCACACGTCTGCCGTGAAATTCATAGTCACGTAAATAAAGAAGGCACCATATAAGAGACATGGAGAGACCCAAAAGGCGCTATATAACAGAAAGACGGGCAGACAGACACAGACAGACAGAGAGGGAGGTGCGCGTTTCTCTTACTCACACACGCGTGCTCCTTTCGTTAAACGTTGAAAACAAAACGCCACACAATGGAAGTTGCCTGATAAACATTAACAGCGGCACGTGCTTCATGTGTTCACCCGCACTGAGCTTCATGCGTGTCGCCCCGGTGAACATGCGTGAGACACGTGCTTGTCATTTTGCAACATTCTCAGACAGCTCCCCTCATTACCCATGCATGCTGTAAGAAGACGGCCGCAGACGGGGACGGGGACAGGGACAGGGACAGGGACAGGGACAGGCTTACCTTCCGCCAGCTGCTCGCCAATTCTGATGAACGCCCCTCTGCGTGTCTCAGCGTACTGGGCTGCTAGTTTTATTACTCAGGCTGCGGTTTGTGTTATTTGTAATCCCAGGCTCGAGCTGCTCCGTCTGCGACTCGCCTCTTCTCTCGCAGGCAGCTCTCTTCTGCAACGCAATACGGAGCGGAAAATGAATCAGGAGAAAACCGAACGAAGGAAAAAATCGGAGAAATGAAGAAAGAAAAAAATAAGGCAGGGCAGAAAAAGAACAGCGGAGAAAAGAAGCGCAGGGCAGAGCGGAGCAGAGCAGAAAAGAGGAGAGGAGAGGAGGAGAGGAGAGAGGCGCTTCAGGGACAAACAAGCAGGCGGCGTCAAACGGGATCGGCGGTACTGCTGCCGTGCTGATGCGGAGACCCCCCGTCCCCTCCCCCAGAACACAGAAAGAGAGAGAGAGAGAGAGAGAGAGCGACGCACTCCGCACACCCACCCGCTTCCAGCGACACAGCCGATACTAGCGATCAGTTATATAGCGCCTTTCACTATCTATCTATCTATCTATCTATCTATGTCAAATAGATAAATAGTGAAATGCGCTATATAACAGAGAGATAGATAGATAGATAATGAAAGGCGCTATATAATAGATAGATAGATAGATAACGAAAGGCGCTATATAACAGATAGATAGATAGATAGATGAAAGGCGTAGTGAAAGGTGCTATATAATAGATATCTATTTATCTATGTGAAAGGCGCTA
Source organism: Polypterus bichir lapradei (assembly GCA_026402145.1). Taxonomy (NCBI): domain Eukaryota; kingdom Metazoa; phylum Chordata; class Cladistia; order Polypteriformes; family Polypteridae; genus Polypterus; species Polypterus bichir. The sequence continues at coordinate 5,642,214 of JANRMT010049829.1, forward strand.
TATAATATCTATCTATGTGAAAGGCGCTATATGATAGATGAAAGGCGCTATATAATAGATAGATAGATAGTGAAATGCGCTATATAACAGATAGATAGATAGATAATGAAAGGCGCTATATAATAGATAGATAGAGAGATAGATAGGTAGTGAAATGCGCTATATAACAGATAGATAGATAGATGAAAGGCGTAGTGAAAGGCGCTATATAATATCTATCTATCTATCTATCGTATAGTTCATTTTGTACCTATATTATATATGCCTTTCAAAATGTGTTTGTTATATAGCGCCTTTTTCATCTTGCTATCTACAAGGCACTATATAATCTATTCATATATCTGCCGAGTGCCTTTTGTATCTATTATTTAGTGTTTTTCACATTATCTCTCTATGCATATCATAAACTGCCTTGTACACCTGTCTGTTATATAGTGCCTTTCACATATCTATCCATCATATAGTTCATTTGGTATCTATATTATATATTGCCTTTCATATTTGTTTATTATATAGCGCCTTTATCATCTATCTATCTATGTATTTATTATATAGTGCCTTTCACGCCTACCCATCCATCTAACTGTCTGTCGGTTATCTAGCGCCTTTCCTGCCTTTCTGTATATAGTGCCTTGCACTTCTTCTCTCTCTAGATCTAATCTGATGTTGCTAAGAGACGGCTGCGCCCACTCCTGTGCCCACCCTCCCCCCCCCGCGCGATCTCCAGTCTTGGATTGTGGGGGTGCCTGGGTGGGAGTCGAGACAGACATCCGGGTAGCTCATCAATTATTGAAGATGAGTGACAAAGAGAGGCACGATCTGCGCACGTCGCTTCGTCCCAACTCGTCTCGTTATCTCATCAGCGGCGGCGGCGGCGGCGAAGCGGAAGGCTCGGCCAGCGGCACTTAGGCGGCGGCACGTGACGGGCGGGAGGCGGTGGTCGTCAGCATGGGGCGCCGCTCCCGGATGCCTGTTTGTTTTGCGGTTTCTCGTGCCAAACTCACGCAGTCCGCCCTGCTACTGTGGCCGAATTCTTTCTCCTTTCGAGTCTTTTGTTTCTAATGATTGCCTGCAAATCCTCTGGAGAGTCGATGGTGGTGGGATTGTTAGGAAAGGTGGCACTCTGGGTGATGTGATGTGATGTTCTGAGGCGTGTTTGACGTCTGTGGGGGTCACCTCGTGCCTGTATAGCGCCTTTCAGTCACGTCACTTTGGTATGACAGCACCTTCAGACTTCATGCTTAGTCTGTTGTGTCCAATTGGACTGAGATGACTGGCGCTGGGGTATCCTCTCACCCCTCCACCCCTAGGCATCGGAGGGGGCACTCCAGTGACTCTCCCTGACGCATCGGCAGCGGTGGAAATTTCCAGAATAATCTTGATTTTTCTAGTAGAAAGCAGCAGCTGACTTCGCCTTTACAGGTCCACCCCACCCAAACATCACCCATCATGGCTGCCAAGAAGTTAGAGTCGGAGAGACGGTGTCCTCACTGGCCAAATTACACAGCGGGCACCCGTGAAGTCCACGTCTTATCAAGTCTCTGGCGATGACTGGCGTTATCCCTCAGACAGAGACAGACATTACAGGACAATAGACAATGGCCAATGCCTCGTTGTGTTAACCCGACCAAACCACCCAGTCCCTGGCACTGCCCACCTTAGTAAACAAGAGGCTGATGTCCCAGCACTCATGGTGCCAAGCGGTGCGCTTGTCCTGGGTGAGAGCAGAGCAGTGTGCCAGCCAGGCCTTTCCGTTTGGCTTTTGCTGCCCCACTTGATACTCAGTCCTGGTGGTCTGCCTGCCAAATGCCCCCCAGAGTCTGATGGGTAAAGACCTTGACAGTTATTCTGTATGGGGTTTTTAGTCCCAAGAGCACCTCAGTTGGTTTGAGGTGGGAGTTTGCCATCTCCTACACTGAATACCTCCTAAGGGTGATGGGCTCAGTCTACCCGGGTGGGCCGCTCTTCTTCTGGCCTTTACGGTGGCACTGAAAGCGTCCATCGACTGGTATAGTGGACCTTTCTGTCAGAATTGGGCCTCCTGCGATCCTTCGTCCTCCATGGCAGACTCATCATACAGTGTTGTTGTTTTCTGAAGCCATCACAGGGCCCACATTACGTGTACAGAGCCCCAGTATCCCCATCACACGACTGATATCTGGACTTCAGTGCCCCGTAACTCGTTCCACCTCAATCAGAAGCTTCTGGCAGCCATCACTGCGTTTCTGACACAATCCTGGTGGGGTATCTTCTTGGCAGTTCAACCAGATGTGTTGGTTCCCTGGCACAGAGCGGACCCTTTGAAACTGTCCGCGTGTTTCAGGTTGTTGAGGTGAGGACCCCAACGCTTCACGTTAGTCTGACGTCGCCATTCCACCAGCAGCTTCGATGTGTTTAGGGTCAAAGTGCTGGGGGAACACCCACCCGAGTCCAAGGTAACCTTTGGGGTTATGTGGAAAACTTTGGAGGCCAGTCTTCTTCATGACAACACACACCTTTGTGCAGCCACAGAGAGTGATGCCCTCCCTCCACACCATCTTTAACAGCTGGCATTGGGTCAAACAGCTTGGGGTCAAATTCCTCACCTCTTCTCCTCCCTGCACATCTCTGGCCATCATGGCCACCCTACTCAAGTCTTAGTTAGTGAGCCTGCAAGACCTCCACATGCACACTGCAGGCCTTTAGGACCTTCCAGAGCCTCAGCCTCACATGGTTTGATACAACGGCCAATGGTGAACCATGGAGGAACAGCAGACACCAAAGAGTCAACGACCCAATCGAGGGGAGAAACCCAAGGTGGTCTGGCCACACAAATCAACTCTCCAGCATCACACGCCAAGTCCTGAGGTGAAACCTTCACAGATAACAGCAACGAGTTTGGCCAAGAACAACATGCAAGTGTCCCACAGGGCAGGAGTATGAGGAACACCGGACAAGAAACGGTCTGTGATGGTAACCAGGGTGTCAGTGAGCCCCAAACCCCAAAACACTAAGAGTCCCGGGTTCAAATAGATGACGATTTGTATTCCAAATCCCTCCAAAAGTGACAAAAGCACAAGTACTCTCTGTCCTTCTACAAATCACAATTCCTCTCTCCAGCACACTTCCCTCCTCCAGTCGAGTGTTCCTCGTCTTCCTCCCAGCTCCGACTCACCTGGACAAGGGAGTGCGCTCCCTTTTATTTAGGACCCGGGGGTACTTCTGGTGCCAGGGTAACTGCCCGATGGAAGTCATACAGAAGTCCCCATGTAGAGAGTGCATCTCCCTGCAGCTCCCCCTTGTGGCACCCAGGGACCCCAGCAGGGCTGTGTTGCTGGACTACACTTCCCAGCATGTGCTACTGGTTCCATACTGGGCACTGATATCCAGGGCCACCGCCCTTTAGCATCCTGAGGGAATAAAGGGTCCCAGACGACATCTTTTTCTGGTGGGATATTTGTCCATCGCTGCTGGTTCTGGCTCCTTCCTCTTTCCTGGTCAGGATGCCCGTCCAACCCCTGTGGCATTTACAAGTCGATACCCAGATCAGCAGGACAAAGCCGACATGGCCGGGCCACACGGTACAAAACACAATACCAAACGTCACACACCACCCCTCAGAGGAGACAAAAAACGGGGGGCCAGGAACAACATGGAAATGTCCCACAGGGCAGGAAACAAGCAGGGCACACATGGGACCAACCACAAGTGCTGTTCTGGGGCAAAGAAAAGTGGCGTCCCCAGGTGGATGACCACAGGGTACCCAAAGAAGGAGGCCGAGCCGAGCCGCGCATCTCCAGGCAGTGATCTTTATTGCTCTCATGACACAGTTAATCGTAAATTTACACAAAGGGGCTGCCATTCGCAGGGACAAAGCGGCCAAGACCGAGATTCTGCAGAGTCCGCGGGAGGCCATCGTCACCCTGGTTAACACAATTACGAAGGTAACATCTAAATGGTCGTCAGCGTGGCAGACAAAAGACTGTACAGAAGGACCCCATCGCCCCATGCACCGTTCCAACATAATGGCCTGACACGGCGTCACCTTTACAATGTCAGGCCATGCGTTCGAACCCACAGGGCGACCGCCGCCACCCCGAGAACCTCAAGAGCCGCACTCCAGAGACCCGACGCCGGTCTTCCCAAGATGCTCTCCGGCATCCGCTCCTCACTCCTACATTTTCTTTCGTTCGGCCACGTCGATTGCCGCCATGTTCCTTGAAGCCGTGATGAGGTGCAGGAGGCTGATTGCCGATTTCATGATGGCGATGGGTGTGCTCACCCAGAAGATCACCCTGAAAAGGCCCATGCCACCCACTGTGGTAAAGGAAACAGAAAAGCAGAAAGGGTTAAACAACACAGAAGCGGCAGATGCCAGCCAAGCTGATCTGGAAGGTCTTACCTGAGGGCCCCTCGTAGAAACTCAGGAGGTACAGCATGCAGTAGAAGAGCTCATTGCCTGCGCACATGAAGAAGAGCACCGGCTGAAGGGGGAGAAACATAAAGAATGGTGGAGGACATGCCAGGGCGCGCAGAGGGACCCGCGATACGCCCACCTTGGCACAATCACAGGGGATTCAGTTAGGGCCGAGACCCCTTCACATTCTGCACGTGTTCTTGGGCTGTACGTTTAATTTTAATTGGATAACCCTAACCCATCAGTCTACCCTCGATATCCCATAATGACAAAGTGACCACATGTTTACAGAAAGGGGTGCAAATTGATCACAAATCACAAACTGACATCTCTCATTCCAAGGAGTGTTCAGGCCCTTTAGCATGTGTTCAGGTGCCTCCTCTTTGCTCCAGTTCTCCTTGAGATGTTTCTAGAACTTGATGAGGGTCCACCTGAATTGACTGGACCCGCAGAGAGAGGGTCCAACAATACACACTGTAGGCCAGGGCAGAAAGCAAGTCCTCTCTGTAGACCTCCATGAGCAAACGGTGGCGGGGCAAAGTCAGGGCACGGGGCTCAAACCTTCTTTAAGGCACTGAGCGTCCTCCAGGAGCACAGTGGCCTCGAGAACTGTGAAATGGAACAAGTTTGGGACCACCAGGACTCTCACTAGAGTTGGCTGTCCAGCTAAACTTAACAAGAAGGGTCCTGGTCAGGGAGGTGAACAAGAACCCAGCGGTCACTCTAAGAGACCTTAGGAGGTCCTCTATGGAAATGGAAGAACCTGTTGGAAGGACGAGAATCTCAGCGGCAATCCAGAGGAGCCTGAAGGAAGCTGTCGCTTGATAAAAAAAGCATTTAAAGAACTCCGAGTGCACGAGGAAAAAAGACAACAACTGAACTCTTTGGGCAGCTTGTCTGGTGAAGACAAAGCAAAGCTCCTCATCGGCCTCATTCCACCCCAACAGTGAAGCCTGTGGTGGAGACGGGGACACTCATCAGACCCAAGGGAAGGATGAATGCCAACAAATCCAGAAAGGTCCTTGAAGAGAACCTGCTCCAGAGTGCACACCACCTCAGACTGGGGTGACACTTCAATGACCTCAGGCCTGGTGTGGCTTCGGGACAAGTCCCCGAATGTCCCCATAACACAAGTGGGAGGAGACCTGAGGGGATCTGCCAGGACGAATGGGGCACACTGCCCAAATCCAGGAGTTTGGAGAGACTTGACCAAGAAACCCCAAGTGGGAATTTCTGCCAAAGAGGGGGTCCTACAAAGTACTGAAGGAAGGGTCTGAATACTCCAATGAAAATCCTATACATTTAATACTTTTACTTTGTCATTCTGCGTTATTGTGTGGCTACAATAATATTTACGGGTACAAGTGACACATTTGTCTATTTAAAGGTTACACAGTGCACAATGTGAGGGGGTCTCGAGACACACTGAACCCAGTGAAAATGTGCTTATCTGGGCCTGCAGCCCACTCATTCCAAATACCTGATAATGCCATTCGACAATTAAAGTGGCACCAGCACCCGGCTGGCTGCCTCCCACCCCACCGCCGCTCCATTAAAAGCAGGCCCCTTTGCTTCATTTTAGATAATGCCCGCCTCCTCTCGTACCCGTGAGGTGTAGTAGATTCTCAGCACAGGATTCCCCGACAGGTCAATGGTCTTGTGACTGCTGGACCCCTTCATGATCGAGCTGCAGGGAGACAAGATGAAGTAGTTAGCAAGCCAGCAACTCCTCCCTCTTAAGGACTCCAACTCCCAGAATGCACTGCTCACTGCCACACCCCCCCACCTTCTTCACTGGCACCCAGAAGCGTAGCTGAGAATCAGCTGGCAAAGCACACAAGTTATAAACGGTGTGATCACTGAATCGTCCTCGTCCTCGTTTAGACCTCTCCTTACCCACCAGGCCCTCCTTGCCACCCTCTCCGATTCTGGTATCACTGACACTGCCCTCAGGTGGTTTGGGTCCTACCTCTCTGGCAGATCCTTCCATGTCAAGGGTGCACCAGGCAAGCACAGGTGGAGCACCAAGTGCTGGTGATGAGTCCACTCCTCTATACACATCACTTCATTAGGCCTAATCATCTAATCCCACTTATTTTTTTTTAAATCGGTTCTTATGTTCCGATGATATTCAGTTGTCACTTCCTCCAGAGGTCCCCACGGTATCAGCCACAATCTCTCTGTGTCTGATATTGTAACCTGGATCAAGGAGCACCATCTCCAGCTCAACCTGGCAAAAATGGACCTTCTCGTTACTCCAGCTTGCCATCTCTGCTCAGTGTGGCTCATCAGCACTAACACCTGCCAAGTCAGAGGGCACCCTTGAAGTGGCGACCAGTGATCATCTGTCCTTTACTGGCCATACTGCTATGGTCTCCTGGTCTTGCAGATTCGCTCTTTATGGCATCCACAAGATCAGACGTATCTGACGGAGTACACAGCACAGCTCACGTCAGGACTACTGGAACTCTCTTTATGTGCCACAAGGTGCTGCAGATGATTCAGAATGCCACCGCACGTCTGGGGTCACTCCTCTTTTTGGGTCACCACTTTGGCTCCCTGTAGCAGCGTGTATTTAGTTCAGATCCTTGATCCTTGTCTACAGAGTAGGCAGTGGGTCAGTATCTCTATACTGTATATGTGGAGGCACTGGTGAGGGTCCAAGCTTCTTCTTGACCACTAAGCTGTGCTGATGAATGGCATCTCGTGATGCCACACACACCTCAATCCAGACTCTTCATGTGTAGCTCCGGCCCGCCTCCACTTAGACTGCTGACCCCCTCAGTGTGTTTCAGAAGCGCTGGAAGCCCCTCGTCTTTGGCGGATTCTAATTTAGGACTTGTAACTCGCTTGTATTTCTGTCCTGAGCTCTTCACTTGTGATGATCATTTTTGTCACCATGTCTTGTCACGCTTGTCCCCAAACAGTCCCCCAGACTGACCTTTACTCGAACAGGTTGACCTCTTTTGTTAAGTCGCTTTGAATAAAAGCGTCTGCTAATAAATGAATGTAAATGCAAAATATATTTGGAGATGGGGGGGTTCAAACCCAAAGTACCTGCACCACCCCCACCCCAGCAACACCTAATGTGCCGCTTGGCTCACCTGTGCAAATGCATCCAGTGGCTGGCGACGTCCAACGACATGCTCAGCTGGAAAAGGATGGTGTACTGAGGGTACAGAAGGGACAGGTTGACGAGAAGACACATCGTGGCACAGCGGTCTGTCAGCATATCCAACATGGCTCCGAATTTTGTACCTGAACACAACAGTCCGCAGTTAGTTTTCTTCTTCATACTTACTTCTTGCCAGGACCAAGTGCCCCTCATTTTCAGCAACCTGTCGAGCACACACTCCCTCCAGTCCGAGGGACAGACAAACCAAGCACTGGGGGCAAATCTGCAGGGCTAGTTGATGGCCAGTGTTACTGTGGAATTCAGAGTGCCACCCAGAGTGCCCATCCATTTTCTGCCACTTACATTGCCTGGGTCGCAGAGGCCGCATCCTCAGTAAAGATGCCCAGATGTCCTGTACTCCTCTAGGGGCATACCAAAGAATTCTCAGGCCATCTGGGAGATTTAATCTCTCCAGCACCTCATAGGTCTGCCCTGAGGTCTCCTGCTGGTTAGATGGACCCCGAAACACCTGCACAGGGAGGCATCGAGATGAGATGCCCGGACCACTTCAACTGGCTGCTTTCGATGCAGAGACGCCGCCTGGGCTTCTCACCTTACCTCTGAGCCTCATTGGGATTTTTTGGACTTGATTACACCAACCCCAAAGTATTTCTGGTGCCTCCCACCCTCACCATTTTGGTCTGGTGCCACCTATGCCCACCTCTAAAGTAAGCTCAGCCTCTAGTTGCCAGACACTTCCAGAGTAGGTTAGACCCACCTTGATTGAGCGCCCGGGCTGCATGTCCATCAAAGGCATCCAGCAGACCACTTAGCAGGTAGAAGAAGGCGGCCAGCAGAGGGTTTGTGGGCATGAAAGCAAAGGCCACGAAGGCAAAGAGGATCCGACAGTAACCTAAGGAGCAGAGCAGAACACAACACGGTGACTGTAAAGAAGTTTCCAGAAAGAGACAGCAGAGGGCGCCAGTTTAGCCGCACGGCTCGGCTCTGCACGACTCGGTTCGGGATGGCCTCCTTACCTATTAGGTTGGGCACGAACAGGAAGATGTTTTCTTCTTGCATCATGGCGCCTTGAACGTCTCACAAAATGACACAGAACCAATCACCCGTTTCTTTTATTACTTGATTATCTTCTTATTTATTCATCTTTTTATGCATCTTCTTTTCTATTAATGTAAATATTAAATTAGAAATAATTAACGACTTAGATGTCGCCGAGCGCAGAGGTGAAACCCACACAGCGCCGAGCGGATTTCCGGCGGCCCCTTTAATTGGCGGCGTGACGTCAACAGTGACGGTGCGGCTGGGTTGTACCATTGCTATCGCGAAGAGGAGGCGCGCAGATTAAGCTGGCCGCTCCCATGACTCGTTTTCAAAGTGGGAGAAGGCCAACCCAAAAATGGATGGCAAAGATCAAAGTAAAGTTCTGATGAGCGGAAAGAAATACGAAGAATAAAATTCCCAGAAGCTGACCTCTCCTGAGCAGTCTGCACGGTTTAGCTGGCCGTTGTACTCCAGAGCAGTTTGAAGTGGTCGCGCCCAAGTCGCCTAGCAACAGGCATTGACAAGCGCTAAATGAAGTCGGAGGATAAAATGGGCGGCGAGGCGAAGAGTTGAGCGTAAAACACAAATGAAGAAGAGAAAGAAGAAGAAGAGGAGGAGGAGCTTGGCGTGACAGCGTGCGGCCGGAGACCGACCATCCACTTGTGTCATGAAGTCCGAGCCTGCAGCAGCAGACAGGACAGCACGCTTTAATAATAAAAATAATAATAATTGTATTTGTAAAGTGCTTTTCTTAAAGGTTTGACAGGGCAAATTCACGCAGTCACCGTCAGTAAAACAGACTGGGACAATTTACCGATAGAATGGTGCAAAGCCGTGTCGGTAAGGGGACAACGTGCAAAGTCCATACCGACGGGGGTAGAATTCTGAGTAACCGCCGTACCGTCCGACAGGGTAACGTGCAACGTGTGAATTACAAGACTCCACTGAGTGGTGCCGGCATTTGCCAAACCCGCCTATTCACATTCGAGTCGCGTCCTCTCGGAGCATCCCGCACAATGCAGGGACCCTCCGAAGATGTCGCAGGACTCCAGCGGTTCGATAAAAAGTGCTGCAGTCAAGCGCCCCCGGTGGCGAAGCCTCTGAACTGCACACTGTATCACTGGCGCTTTAATTGTGGTCTGTCCCCGGGGCGTCACCTGAAGGACACATCGCAGTGACGGATACGCTGTGGGTTCACAGTTTAAAGAGCCCCTGTGAGGGAGTGTGCGGATCTGAAGATCCCCCCGGCGTGTAAGTTCAAGGTTACTGTCCGGTGTAGTGTGGCGTACTGTTTGTGTGTCTCTACCTTCCGACTCAGCAACACACATCGGATCGTTCGAGTTCAACACATGCGGTAAAGTTAAAAGGACCAAGCGAAAGAGTCAATGAAAAGGAAAAGGCGCTTACAACGCGCTCATAATGTTTCCCAGATACTGGGGTGAGTATCGTGTGAACCTGATGCCTGTACGAGGTGGACCACAAACTCGGGGCAGTGCAGGGGGCACCCAGCCCTCCGCACTCAATTTAAGAAAACCACAATTCATCTGAATAAATCTCTACTGCCCGCTGCTGTCGGGCAATTCAGTGCGTTCCCCCAACGTCCCAAACTAAATGCTGATACTCTAAGTTCGTTTTACAATTTCCGCACAACATACTGCACGTTTATTGGTTGATTTACTAATTGTATTATTTCTCCTGTGAGTCTGTAGTTAGGATTTTACGTTTCTACCGCTCTATGCATCCAAATTTCCCCCATCAGGTTAATAAAATTTAGCGAATCTAAACACTTTGGTCACGTGGAAAGGAACCGGGATATCCGGAGAAAAACGACACGTGGGCACCGGGAGAACATCCAAGAAAATCACAGGAACGTCTGCGCAGCTCCTCGGAACAAAGCCAGCAACCCTCCAAGAAGGGGACTCAGTCAGTCAACCAAACTTTGTTTTATATAGCGCCTTACCTACAAGCAACAACTCATGTGGCTCTACGCAGAGAAAGCTGGAGATACAATTTAATAAAAATCAATGTAATGTAAGATTATAGAAATAACAGCAGCAGCGGTAATAATAAAAATACCAACACTAGAGGATCTAATAATAATAATACGTACAATCATCATCACCACCACCCTCATAATATTAATAACAATAATAAGAATGAGATTATTATTATTGTTGTTATGAGTGTGGTGATGATGCTAGAAATTGTTTGGATTTATTAATAATAAAAACAACAGTAACAATCATAGAAATATAAATATAATTCTGTAATATCTAATAGAAATATATGACGTTTAGTGCTATAATAATCACATCACCACCCAATAATAATGTTGTTCTTATTACTGTTAGTATTAATATTATGACAGTGACAATTATGAAATATGATGAAGCACATTATTATGATTATTGAAATTATTAGTAGTAATATCAACAATAGCAATAATAATAATAACAATATCTAATAATAATAATATGACGTTTAGTGCTATAATAATCATCATCACCACCCAATAATAATGTTGTTCTTATTATTGTTATTATTATTATTATAATGAAATAGATTATTACGATTATAGGAATTATTAAATTAATGTCAACAATAGTAATAATAATAATAATAATATAAATATAATACTATAATACTGCGGTGGGCTGGAGCCCTGCCCGGAATTTGTTTCCTGCCTTGCGCCCTGTGTTGGCTGGGATTGGCTCCAGCAGACCCCCGTGACCCTGTAGTTAAGATATAGCAAATTGGATAATGGATGGATGAATACTATAATATCTAATAATAATATATGACGTTTAATACTAATCATCATCACCACCCAATAATAATGTTGTTCTTCTAATTAGTGTTATTATTAATATTATGAGAGTGATAATTATGATGAAGCAGATTATTATGATTATTGGAATTATTAGTAGTAATATCAACAATAGCAATAATAAGAAGAATAACTAATAATAATAATAATAATAATATATGACGTTTAGTGCTATAATAATCATCATCACCACCCAATAATAACGTTGTTCTTATTATTGTTATTATTAATATTATGATGAAACAGATTATTATGATTATAGGAATTATTAGTAGTAATATCAACAATAGCAATACTAATAGTATAAATATAATACTGTAATATCTAATAATATTAATATATGACGTTTAGTGCTAATCATCATCACCACCCAATAATAATGTTGTTCTTGTTACTGTTGTTATTGGTATTATGATAAAGCAGATTATTATGATTATAGGAGTTATTAATAGTAATAATAATAACATAAATACTACTGTATAATATCTAATAATATAATGCGACATATAGTCCATTAATAGTAATCATCATTCTCATAATACTATTAATAGCAATAATAAAAAGAATGTTATTATAATATTATGGGGATGATTATTATACCATATGTTGTTATTTGATGTTATAGTATTATATACAGTATGTACTGTTATTATTATTGTCGTTGTTAATATTATTAAATCCAAAGATCTCGAAATAATCCTTTATATGTTATTACATATTAATATATAATATTGTAAACTAATGATCAACTTCAGATCAGTTACAGCACCGCGGGGAGTGTGCATTCGAAAGGTGTGGTGCTACGTACCAATAATATGGCTGTACCGTCGCATGCATGTCCAGGGCACTGGCCTGTGAAGCATAAGTTGTGTGTGTGGGACCCCCAGCGAGTGACTTCACCTGCCAGAATCAGATCAACTGGAGGAGCTCTGCGCTGGTAACACACGTCGAGAGAGAAGAGAAGAGCAGAGCAGAGCAGAGCAGAGGGACGGATGGAGGGAGGGAGGGAGCGTCTGTCGTCATGACAGTTTCACTAAAGAAAGGCAGCGACGAGCATCTACTCCTGGGCTGTGACCAGATAGAGAGAGAGAGAGAGAGAGATATGAGAAGCTCTATATAACAGATAATATGAAAGGCACTATACAGCATAATAGATAGGCAGATAAATGTGAAAGCTACTGTATAATAAGCGCTATATACATGTAAAGAATTATTATTCTTATATACAGATATGAGAAGCACTATATAATAGATATGAAAGTTACTAAGTAGATAACTAGATAGAAATGAAGGGCTTTACAAAATAGATAAGACAGATGTGAAAGGCACTATATGATATACAGTTTGAACGGCAGCATATAATTAATAGATATGAAAGGTGTTACATAAATAATAGGAAGATACTGTAGATATAGACATGAAAGGCGCTATATAACGGGTAAATAGATATGGAAGGCTTTATCTAATAGATAGGTAGGTAGATATGAAAGTCACTGTATAATAACTAGACAGAGTTGAAAGGCATCCTATAAAGATCAGTAAATAGACATGAAAGGCGCTATATAAGAGAGAGAGAGAGATCAACATGAAAGGCGCTGTATTAGCTAGATAGCCGGACCTCGAAGATGAAGGTGGTGGTCCCACTGGCTCTTTAGCCACACAGCTGGTGTCTTTTTTTTTTTTTATTCCCGGGGGGTGCACTTGAGTGTGAAACACAACGCAAACCTGCAGCGCCCTCTAGTGCCTTCTTGAGTAGCATTGCCCAAGTAGTGCCCGAGGTGTTCCACTGCCCAAGAGTGAAGTGACACCGGTTCTGCTGTCTTGATGCTGCCCATTGTTGTCACCCTTCCAACTAAGCAGCACCCACATCTGGGCTGGCATGGCATTTTTCAGCTTGGCCTTGTCCCATTAATGGGACCCATTAAACTGTACAGTGGGGTCAAGTCTGAGGGCAATGCGGTCTGCCAGCTGTTAGGTGGATTTAAGGGGAAGAAGATTGAATTCCCAGCCCCACTTTCTGTGCCCTGGTGTCACAATAATTTATTTGTACCACTGTTTGTCACCAATCTACACAGAAATGCGGACTATGAAGGGCGCTATATGATGTGACGTCTGACTGACTACATGAACACACTTTGAGTTTGGGGTCAGGAGTGAATTCTGAGTTACGGAACCAAATCCAAGGAAACTGGAGAATGTCCCTGCTGCTGCCTGGTGGTCCTGAGGAGCCCCCAACTTGTTTCCTGGCTTCTTTAAAGCTTGTTTTACTCATCTTTGGGGATTTATTGAACACATAAACTAATTGAAGATGCAAGGATGCCAATTTGGGACACATTAAGGCAAGTAGAGCTTTTGCCATGCCATGTCTCCTGGTTACCATGCCAGTCCTTAAGTGACCGTAGTAGCCACCCAGCCGATGGGTCCATCTTTGTTTCATAACTGGCACATCAGAGAGTCGCTGATATTCCAGGTGGCCTCTTTGCTCCTCTTCACAGCTCAGTGCCTGATCTCTGCCCACAGCAGGCCATTTGTCTTCCTTGTTCTCACAGGCCTCATTCTGCCACAGCGGGCATCCATCTCCTTGGGCAGCAGACCAAATGCAGGAGAACAAATCAACATAATGTCATGTTCATGTCACAAAGCGCTGTAATGGGACCAGGGGACTGGGCAGCACATCCAGTCATCAATCCACCACGTCAGGTACTTCTATGAGGTGGCACAAGTTGCCAGCAGTCCTGAACTTGTATACCTGCTGTCATAAATTTCCAGGATAAAACGCCAGCTCAAGAGGCCCGAGTTCAAGTCGTGCCATAGTGCCCGTCTGTGTGGAGTTGATGCTTTCTTCCCACGTCTGACTTCTCCCACATTTCAAAGCGTTGCTGGCTGGCATGGCTGCCAATCCAAAACAGGAACAGCGTGAATGAGCGGTGCCTGGAATCTGGTCCTGCCTGGCATGAAAAGCTGCTGGAGTAGGTGCCACCCTCTGAGACAAAATACACCCAGGGACTGAAAGGCTTCAATAAAAGTTGGACTGAACACTGAGGCAACGAATAAGCTTTATTGTATATAGCGCCTTTCAACAGGAACTGGTTTATGGGTTGATTAGCTTATTGATTAAAATACATCACCTAAAGGCGGATATCGCCGCACAGAAAGAAAATGTTTCCGATATTGTTTATTATGTATATAGTGCCTTTCATCACAAACATGTTCTATTCAGAGTAAATGATTGTTTGGTTGGCTGGTGGGTTAGTTGATGTAGTAAAACATCTCTTCTGAAATTGGGAACCACTCCACTTAAAGAACATTCACGCCATCACTAACCTCATATAGCGCCTTTCATCAACAAGGTTGATTGACTGATGGATATGTTGGTGGATTGATTTATTTAATAAAGCACCTGCCCTAAAACTAGGAACTATTACACCACAAAAAATGTATGCAGTTTACAATCTTTAGCATATATATAGCGCCTTTTGTCACAAGTTTAGGGTTGTTTGGTGGATGGGTAGAGAGATGGATGGATCAATTGACTGAATAAAATACGCGTACTAAAAGAAGGATCTATGACAACTAAAGTACATTTATACAATCACTAATCTTTACCTTATACAGCGCCTTTCAGTTTATATGTTAGAGTGAGAAAGGGTGGGATGGATGAATTGATTGATTATTTAGAATTGACGGCCACTTTTATTCTAACTGGCATTTCCTTAAAGTCAAACCTCCTGTAAAAAGTGGAGACGCGAGGCCTCGGCAGTCTGTCTGTGGTATGGCACCTTGTACAGGAAACTAAAGGGGTTTGACAGAAGGTGCCAAACACAAATACATCAGGCAGTTCGGTGCCAAACGGTGAACGCCACGGGTCACTTTTTAGATTCTATTTCCTCGAGTCTCCCACCCTTTATTCTGCACCCGAATATTGACGGGCTCTCTATGATGAAATCCTTTGGCCCTTATGTTATATGTTATGTTATATAGCGCCCGAGCCGGGTTCTTGATGGCCCCGCCATTTTCGGCACCAAACTGACGCCTTATAGGGGTCCTCGGTGCGTTTTTTCCGTCGGTTTGCTCGCAACGCCGCTGTATTTTTGTTCGTTTTGCGTAAAGCCGCTCACCTCAACCCCGCGAACAATCGAGCTCCCTTAGCAACCGTCTCTCGCGTCCTCAGCAACAGTAAAGCACGCAATCGTGTCACGTGGAGCGGGGAGGGGGGGTCCGTCGAGTCTCTCTCTCTCTCCAGCGACAGAATGAAATGAAAAGAAACCCAGACGGACATCGTGAACGACTGGAATGGACATCCTGTCCTGGGCCCTGAAGCTCACCAGGTGTGTGCTGGACCACGACAGTGAAGGCTTCCTGCTGCACTACGACCAGCTGCTCCTCGACACGCAGCTCACGGAGGAGGTAGGGAGCGAAAGGCGCTATATGCACAGAGGGCAGAGAGCGGGAGTTCATAAGGACGCGTGGAGTCTGCGTTGTCTTAGGATGTTGCACTTATTTGTGGGTCGTTATGTGATGTTTAAGGTCTAAGGCGCTATATCAAATGAAGATGAAGTGATTGATTGATTACGGCTAACGTAACGAGACTCACAACTTGTGATTGGCGTAGCCGGTGGCGGGGCGCACGCAGTTTTTGTTTCTACGTTAACTGATGGATGGCAAAAGGAGCTTAACTGAACACAGCATGGCAACCACACAAACACACACACACACACGTCGGGTGAGGTAAGCTCGATTCACCAAAACGTCAGTTTCAGCAGAAATAATTAGAAGCGGCGGCGGAGAGCGTGTTGATTTGGTGTGGAGGTCGCACGTTCCCCCTGTGCCCCCGTGGCTTTTCCTCTCACCTTCCCCAAAGAGGTACAGATGACTGCACGGTTAAGGCTCCTCCTGACCCCGATTTGGATTAAGCCGGTTTAGAAGTGTAAATGCACCAACATGTTGAAGTCCTTCGAGCACTTTCTGGAAGGACACGGTGGCCATTTCACGCACAGCCATTCCTGTTGAAAACGCATTACAAGTTTCTACAGCGGAACACCATAGGGCTGTGTGTGGAGGGAGCCCGTTTAAGCCACAAGTGTCACTGCCTTCACGGTGACCAGTCATCACATTCTTCTTACTGTAGAGGCCCCGTTATCAGTTTACAAAGTAAGCACCTTTCACGCTGAACGGACATTACACTTCTACTGTATATAGCACCTTACATCATCATGAAGGGTCTTTAATGCCCGTATATACAGCGCCCGTAATTCCAGAGGCTATACCTGCAATATTATGCAGCACCTCTCACAGTGGAGCACTCCTCACACTTTATATAGCGCCTTACATATTAAACATCCCATTGGCCATACTGTGGGGTCTTTCAGGCTGAGAACCGTCTTTAAATAGACTTCCTGTTGTGCTAAAGGCAAACTGCAATATTGTGCTGCATCTTTCACGGTAAAGACTCTTCATAATATAGTGCCCTACATCTTAAACTTTGTTCATTGCTTCACATACAGCGGGGTCTTTCATGACAGCCCCCATCCTGCTCAAGTCTAAATGCAATTATTAAACAGCACTAAACACGCCAACCTTCTCCATACTTTGGGGTCTTTTTTACTCAAAACCGCCCTCGGTAGGGCCAGTGGCGAACTGCAATATTTCCCTCATGTTAAAGACCCCTCACACTTTTATATAGCATGGCACGGGTTAACCACTGCTTTACATACCGTGGGGTCTTTCAGTGTGAAAAGTGGCTCCGTTATTTAGAGATCCCGTCATACCTGCATTATGATATAGCGCCTTTCACGCTGATCTGCGGTGCCTTTTCTGATGAAGATTTACTGTCATCACTCTCTCAAAGTATCCATAAATTCCATTTCAAGATTTTGATAAATCTCAACTTTTAAGACCACCCCGAGTCCGAAAATACTATTTTATGTGTGTCTGTCTGTGTGTGTAAACACGTTAACTTGAGTCGCTTTCACTTCGGTCAACCCAATTTGCCATACAAGTATTCAGTACAAACCGCAGATTTCTATCACCTTTTGGGCCGTTTCCGCTAACCGGAAGTGGTCCTTTACCGTTTATTCAACTTCACTATTATCATAACTTTTCAATATTAAATTATTCATTTGATTTGATTTGCTGTTGATGGTTCTTTAATGTACATAATATAAAAATATAAATCATTGTCTTGCGGGTCAAATATCCATATCTGAGTATATGAGAAAGTCGAGGGGAGACCACTCTCGATTATATATATTTTTTTATAATTATTGCCTCTTTATGTTGTGCCCGCCATGTGCAGCACTCGTTCATATACCACTTAGTCCCTTTCATGTTTAGGACGTTAGTTTATGTAGAAATGTGCCCTCGGAGCGCCTCTCGCCGATTTCTACGGACACAGCCTTTTGTGCGGTGCCCGTCATGTAGGACGGTAGAGCTGAACACCCTCTGCCACCAGCAGCTTTACAGAGCTTAACATGAAAGGCGCTATATAACGATCACATGAGGCTGCTTTACGCCTGACACTTCAGCTTCTCCCTTGTTGTTCTGACTGCAGGTCCAGGCGGTCTTAAGTCGAACCCGGGAGCTGACCAGACTGCCGCTGGGAGAATTTCTGCAGCTGGAGGAGAACTATGGAAAGATCCAGGTGCCACGAGACACGGACACTGGTGTTGACTGGTGTCCTGCCAGCTGTGATCGATTAATCTGGAATGTGGAAGAGCACGGGTGCCCCAGACTTGACTGGGACAAGGGAGAAGAGAAGAGCAGCAAAATCAAGTCAGGACACCAGGGTGGCACTGCCAAGCAGAACAAAGATGAACTCGTAGGTGGCAATCAGAATCAAAGCTGCCCAGAAGAGGCTCCACAGAAAACACCCCAGAGCGAGGGGCATCCGGTGAGCCAGGCACAAGTGGAGCACCACGACAGGAGTGTGCCAGCTGACGGACCTCTTGGGGTGCAGGCTGGGCAATTCACACCTTCAGAGTGCACCGGAGAGAATGCCCATTCAGATGAAAAAAAGGAGGAATCTGTGACCCTCAACCCCAAAGCATTCCCAGTTGAGCCCCCCATGGGGAGAGACTCCAAGCTGCCAGACAGCTTCTGTGCTGCCCCACATCAGCTTCATGGAAGGGAAAAATCTGTGCCATCTGAAGCCTGCAAAACAGCTTGGCAGGAGGTGGGCACCTTGCAAAGACATGGAGGAGGGGACAAGCAAACCCGAAGTAGAACGGCACACTCCTGCACCCGCAAGATGGGCACATACTGTAAAGTACGCCCTGAGGAGGGTAGCGCTCGCCTGGAGTGCAGGCCTCATGCCATCATGAGGACACCCAAGCGACCATTTAGAGGGCACAAGGCAGGCAAAACCGTCCCAGTGCCCCATTCTGGACCCTCTGGTGAGTGCATCCACATAATAATTGTAGAGCAATGGGTGAAATAAATAATAATAATAATTCTTTGCATTTATATAGCACTTTTCTCACTACTCAAAGCAATCAGCAATTGCAGGTTAAGGGCCTCGCTCAAGGAGCAGAGTCCCTATTGGCATTTACGAGATTCGAACCGGCAACCTTCCAATTGCCAGTGCAGATCCCTAGCCTCAGGGCCACCACTCCGCTGTAAATGTTCAGTCTGACTTCCCCTACATTAGTCACCGAGCTCAGTGGGTTGCCCTTGACATCCATGCCCCAGGTGGTAAGGGGCAACTGCTGAGCAGTGAGCGCCAAAGCTCTATCAAAGCACACAGCGCAGATTTTGTGTGCTCACTTTTACACGGCTTTGAAAAGACACTTAGCTGTGTATCTGTTTTTTAATCACACTGAACCTGCAGGGAAAAACCTGGGGGTTGGTGGCAGAATTGGCACTCCAGCCACCATAAAAAAAACCTCACACTGTTCCACTGAACTATCTGAATCTGAACTAGCGTGGTGCTGAGGTGTCACCCGTTGCATAGCTGCACTCGGGTCCTAATCTGGAAAACTGAGTTGGTTTGTCGTGTGGTGGGGTGCAGCAATGTGCTGTATCAGTGCCCGCTCCTAACCTCTCTCTCTCTCTCTCTCTCTTTTATTGTATCAATATTGAAATACATTAGTAATATAATTTACAGAATGCAAACATTAAAAAATAAGGAATAATTTACACACTAAAGTCACAACGGCTAAACTGTTAAGTAAATGAGAGCTTCAGAGATTAAAGGAATACGCCACCCAAAACCGACTTTTAAAATGTCATTTAACCCATAAGGACAAAAGAACTGAACAAGAGGAAAAAAAATTATTATTTAAAGATGACCCATGCTGTGGAATGGCAATTGACGTGAAAAGAGTCGTTGGAGAAAACACTCGTGTTGCACAACCCACATACCCGTCAGCTAGTCTTATGCTCAAAGCAGGCAAAGCCCCAGCATTGCGGTATTTCCTGGAAAGGCAACGTTCGTTATAAACGAGGAAACCCATTCCTGTGATACTGTGCTCTTGAGGTGAAGACACGACTCTTGACCAATGAAGGAGTGACAGAGATGGGTCTTCGACTCAAAAGCACAGAATTATGGGAATGGGTTTTCATGGTAACAATGAAGAGGACTGCTGGCTGCCCTTCCCAGAATGAACAGTTCACAATATTTTAGCAAAACCGCAGGCACTTTACACGTTTTGAGCACAGGACATGTGGATTACAGAGATGTGAATGGACATTTCTGACAACTTTTGCCGTCGTACAGCGTGGGTCACCATTACGTTCCATTATCTTATATATGAAGCTGAAGGTGGGTGTGCGGGTGTTTGTCCTTTACGCAATTCCACACCCAAGTTTCAATTTCAACAGAATGTTGCACACATATCCTGGACTACTTTGGAGCCCAAAATGTTGACCTGGGGGTACCAGTGGGTCAGAGGGTATGTGTAGGGGGGTGGGGATATAGTCCTTTTTACTAGTGAGGAAGAGAACTGAAATAAATAAAATTAGTTGAGTGAAATAAATTAAATTAGTTAAGTGAAATAAATCTAATTAGTTGAGTGAACTAATTTAAATGGAAGGATGGATATTCTGCTTCCAAAATGAAGTTCCAGAGTGCTGCCTTAAAATTACGTACCTGGACGACGCCGGGCCCTGCCGCTAGTATCGTACGAGGAAAGCTGTTAGGGTAAGAGTAAGAGGAAAGCTGTTAGAGATACAATTGAAGTTAAGAAAGATCTCATCACTTTTTAAGGTAAATACAGGTTTTTATATTTTTCATTTTATTACTTTACATTTTTATTCAAATATTATTATTACTTCTTAATATTTTACCTTAAAATCCAGTGTATTTACTGTTCAATTCGTTTTAAAAATTCAAGTTTGTGGGACCCAGGAACGGATTAATCCAGTTTCTATTATTTTAAATGGGAAAAATTGTCTTGGAACTTGAACGGGATTCTGAAACGGATTAAGTTCGGATTCTAAGGTATCGCAGTATATCATTTCATAGTGTTTTTGGAAAGGTGCAGAAATAAAAATGGTGTGAGAAAGATTCATCTTCTTCTGTACAGAAAGTGCACTTTGGGGATGTATTAATATCATAGTTATGAATTAATTGATAAGAATATCCGTTCCGTAAGTTGGGTGACATGTACTTATGATTTTGAAGTGGACGTCTTTAACCGTGTTTAGTATAAAAAACTGATATGGCACACAGTAGGTCATTTTCCACTTTATGTACCAAATCGTGGAGCTTCATCTAACAGGGGCATAAGAGATAAAGTTATCCGATAGGAGAATAGCATTCCTGATGTGAAAGTTGATACACTTGTTGCCTAAAAATGGAACTCAATTTATTGACAGAGCTGAAACCATACCATACCCCATTCTTAGCCTGTATAATCCTGAGCAGGGTTCTGAGGAGGGCTTCCGTCTGTCCTGGAAAGCACAGAGTGCAAGGCAGAAACAACCCCAGGGCAGGGTGCCATCCCATCGAAGGCTGAACACACTACACACACACACACACACACACAACTGGGCCAACGTAGCATCACCAGTCCACCCAACCTGCATGTCTTTGGGCAACAGGAGGAAACCCACACGGACAAGGACAGAACATGCAAGCTCCACACAGGGATGCAAACGCTGGTCTCCTTATTGCGAGAC
This sequence comes from Polypterus bichir lapradei, assembly GCA_026402145.1. NCBI lineage: Eukaryota > Metazoa > Chordata > Cladistia > Polypteriformes > Polypteridae > Polypterus > Polypterus bichir. Next base: position 5,663,730 of record JANRMT010049829.1, read on the forward strand.
AGCAGTGCTACCACTACACAAACGTACCGCCACAGTGGGAAGCTTTTAACTCAATATGAGAATCGAGGCAATTTGATTTTATAATAAAAAAGTACTGGGAATTGCATAAATAACCTTAAAGAAATCTTTAAACTCAACAGCAACATTATGGTGGTCTATGAAGTCTTGGTAAGAGCGTAAAACACGTAGGTTTTATCAAGTAGGTCAGACACAAAGCATCTCCCTTTATCATACCGTGCTTGTCTGAAATTAGATGCATTCCTAGATGACATGTATTGATTATTCCAGACGAGAGACATTGTGCTTATAAGCAATTTTCCAAGGTTCAAGGGCTTGTTTGTGAAAATTTGATATAATAATTGGAGAGGTCTGCGGTGGGCTGGCACCCTGTCTGGGATTTGTTTCCTGCCTTGCACCCTGTGTTGGCTGGGATTGGCTCCAGCAGACCCCCGTGACCCTGTATTTGGATATAGCGGGTTGGATAATGGATGGATGGATAATTGGAGAGGAAATCAGCTGCACTGCACATCACAAAATAATAATAAGCCTAGGCCACCACACTCTTTAAAAATGATTTTTTGGGATTCAAAACCATGGGCTACTGTCAATACTGATGCATTTTTTGATCTCGTTTATTTGAAAAACCAACTGATTGCACGCTCAGCTCCGGGCTTTTGGAAGGCGCTGTCCACGTCCATTCATTCGAGCTGCTGACCCCCTCAGTGTGTTTAAGAAGCTTCGCAAGCCTCTCGTTTGGAGTTTAAGTCATAGGAGCTGTTAGGTTTTTCTAATCTAGGAATTGTAACATGCTTGTATATTGTTCAGAGTGATGACCACTTTTGTCACCTTGTCCTGTCACACTTGTTCTCAATCAGCCTTCCAAGCTGACGTTTACTCCCGCTATGTACGTCGCTTTGAATAAAACCATCGGCTATGCAAACACATATAAATGTACATGAAATTAAGAACATCTAATCCTTCTTCTAAGAGTCGTTTAATTATAGTGCTCCTTGTATTTTCTTATTCTTCCAAATATATTTGAATAAGGCTGAATCAATTAATTTGTAGGTTTTTGGGTTAAGAAAAAGATTGACTCGGATAAACAAGCCTAAACATCTCCTCTGCATTTTACTTGATATGTTAATAAATAAAATATCATCTGTATATCTGCACTTTTCAACACCTAAGTAACTGTAGGAGTGTACCAGTTAATCCACTGATTTTAGTCTTATTTAGGTTGAATATAGTTAACATGTACATGTATTTGTGTTAACGTCAACGTTCCAGCCAGACGAGTCAGAAAACGGAAATAAATCACTTACAGAATTTGGCACCTGATGTTCTAACTGATAAGCGTGGTCCTTTGGCAAGAACTATAAATAATAACATACAATCCCACTTAACTGCATTTTCGCCCGTTCTTCCGCAAACTGCTACGCAGTTCAAATCACGTGACATCAACGTGGCTTCCGCGGGAGTTTGCGCCTTCTCGACCATGTGACATAAGACACACAATTCTATAGGCTGTTCGGGGCGCCCGGCGGGCTGCTCTGCGGCTGGAGAAACTGTGGGCGGGTCCAATATGGCGGCTTTCAAACGGAGCCAACATGGGGGACATGGCGCTTCCGTGACCCGAAATTAAAAAAAAAAAAAAATACAATGGTATTCATTGATTTTTAAAATATGGACATTGATCTTAAAGTGGAATCGCCTGTTGTGTGCTCCGTTTATATTGGGATTTACAAACTGAGAGGAAAAAAACAAATATCTAACCTAAGCGTTTTTATTGACGAATCTGCCGTAACGAAAACGCACAATGCCCAGTGTGTCCACCAATCTATATTTTTCTGCAATTTTAAGAAGCAACAGACATATTTACACCTTAATATATATATAAACTATAAATATATTTGTTATATAAATTACATTTATGCGTGGGTTTACAAATTTAAGTAGTTGTGTTATCGCGAAGGAAAGTGCGGAAGCAGAAGAGAAGTACGCCGACGAGCAGAGTTCGTTGGGTTGACGCGTGTTCGGCAGTGCGAGTCACTTAAAGCCTCGGTTTATTTTTCCCAGACGCGGGTTTGTACCGAAAGGTGGCCCGTTTGACGTTTTACCGTTAGCTTCTCGAAACTCCTCGTTGTTTGGTGTACTTCGCTGGCGGATCCGAGTGGCGCCGTGCCGAAGGAGAAGATTCTTGAAAGTTCTCCTTAATCCGAAGTGCATCAAGCCGCTGCCTCTGCCAAAGGGGGGCCTCGGATCGGGTTCGTTATTATTTATCGCGAACAGAGAAGAAAAGAACGGAATTTTTGGGGTCTACTGCATTTAAAAGCACCCCACCAGAAGAAGCCACAAGGCTTAGCGGCTTGACGGAGCGATCAATGTGCGGACAACTTTACACGGGAAATCCGAGAAACGGGCCGACCGGCCACTTTTAGCTGCTGTTTATTTGTATGTAATTCGTCGTCATTTATTTCGTTACAGTTTCCAAAATATTTTAAAACCTCAAGTGCGAGTATTTGTCTTTGACAGTTCGGTTGGGCTAGTTAGTACACGTTTTGGCGAAACCTTGTAAGTCACTCGAAAACCCTAAAAAAAAAAAAGTATTTTTCTTAAAATTTATGTATTAAGCCATTTTAATATTTGACGTCACACGGCAAATTAAAACAGGCATTTTTCCCTTAACGTCGCCGTATTAAGATATTTTAATCGCTGCTGGGTGGTCGATCTCGGCCTTCTAAATTAGGAACTTGCTGCCCCTTCACACACAGACACACACACTTCGACACATCGCTGCTAAAACTCGGGCGATCATGGACGAAAACCGCAACCCCGAGGAGTACCTGCTGGATTTTGGAAACAAGGAGCAGTGGGACCTGCACACGGAGCTGAAGAACCTGCAGAATCGCATCCGCCACAAGTCAGGTTTGTGCTTCGGTTCAGGGGATAGCAATAAGCGGACCTGTGGGTGGGAGTTTAGTCATTAGAGGGCAGGTTGGCAGCCCGTTTTGCTTGAAGGTCGTGTTTGTTTCATTTTCTTTATTAATCAGTGCTGCCAGTCTCCTTGTACAGAGTGTTGGATAAAAGAAGAGTAATCGACTGTGTCGACCAGATATGTAATCAGGGCTTCCGTTTCTGAATTAGTTTTTATGTGTATAAATTTACTTTATATGTGTCTTACTAGTCAGCTTGAGCTTTCTGAGACTTGAGTAATGTCCAGTATCTGGATGGCATAATGGGACAAACCAGTGGAGTGAATGGTTGCCTCTTGTTTGTCAAATGGCTTATAAGAAATTTGACAGAGGAGAGGAGACTGTTCAGTCCATTGAGCTTGTTTGTTCAGTTATTAGCTCACCTGTCCCAATATCTCATCCAGATTATTTTTTTTGGACTACTACGTTTTCGTTAATAAACACAGACATTTGCATCCATTTATATTTTTTTGTCCACACGACACTGGTTTTTCCAACCCTTGAAAATGTGCACTTCCCAGAGCTGGATACTTTTACAAACGCCGACACCGAGTTTCAGTGTAGACAGGTGAAAGCACAGACCCCATCACGCTCTGGTTGGTAGCTTTGAGCTTGTGCTGGGCTCACGTGCTCTCAGACTATTTGGAGCTCCGACTTTTGACTTTTCACCTTCCCACTTATGTGAATTCCCTTGACTTTTTGGCTGAACTATTTGGAGAAACGACCAAATAGTTACTTAGTGTGCATTAAAAAAAACAATTAAAGATAAACATCATTTTCTATGTAAATTAAGAGCAAAATAAACACATTGAATGTGTATTATTTTGCTCTAATTGCAGTTAAATCAAAAGTTGACCACACATTTTATATAATTGAATACAGTGAAAGGTCAGCAATACGACCCAACTCGGACAAATCCGGGTAGCTTTGTTTTATCTGAATTGTCTGACTTGTAGCACAGTTTATAGTGGTTTCATATGAAATTTCCGACTCAAACTCAAATTTGCTTTCTGTTGGAGAGCTCTTGAACATCGCCTTCTTACACGAGTCTTCCCTGATTGGCCACCCTTCACGGAAGAAATAAAAATAGCAGGTATGGAAAATTGTTTTTCCGTGACTCTAATTGTGTTGCTTACTATATACATCGAAATTGTGCATTGTGTGATTTTTAGAAATTGTGGTCAAGCACGGTGGGGTCAGCAGTCCGATTGATGTGCCCAGACTATATGTATACAATGGTCGCTGCAGAATGAATGAAATAATAATAATTCTTTGAATTTTTATATATTGCTTTTTCTCACTACTCAAAGCGCTCAGCAATTGGAGGTTAAGGGCCCAACAGAGCAGAGTGTCTCATTTTTTTTGGCATTTACGGGATTCGAACCGGCAACTTTCCGATTGCCAGTGCAGATCCCTAGCCTCAGAGCCACCACTCCACTCTGAACAATACAAGGCCCCTGACTGAAATTTCTGAAGTGGTAGAAATTCTTTGGATTGTGCGACAGTGCAATTGGGCATCGCAGCCTCTCATACTGCAGGTGAAACATCAGCATCAATGAAGCAAAATCAGAAAATCAGTCAGCGATTAAGTTACAGGCATCTGTACTGCATTCTTGTCCAGTTCGGTTATGTGAAAATGCTAGTGTGGACGGCGATCAAGTTTTTAAAATGAAAACGTGCTAGTGTGGATGTAGCCTTAAAACTTGTCAAGGTTTCAGCTTCAACTCTTTGACTCAGTTGTATCTACCAGATATTCAGAACTCTTTATATAAAGAAGTGCTTCCTGGCTTCAGACTCAAATGCAGTTCCCCTTAATTTCCATCGTTGTCCTCGAGTACATGATGCACCATTAAGTTGAAAGATTTCTGCTGCATCTACTTTGTCAACCCCTTTGAGGGTCTTGAAAACCTGGATTAGCCCCAATCCCCCCCCCAGCCCGTCTCTCCTGTTGGCTTGTTATCATTCTGTTTATCCTTGTTATGTACAAAATGAAGACGGCTGAAAGCAAGAAAAGGCTGGCAGGTTTATTTAGCTGACCTCTGTTTTTCAAACCAGCTTAGGGATAATAGACATCTGTCCATTTTAAGCACTTATTCAATGGACACCCATTTTATTGAACATTATACTGTATTTGTGCAATATGGATTTCTTTAGAAGTAGTTTATTAGTTCTGATCTGCAATCTACAACTTAATCCTGTTCATTACCTGAACTATCCCTGCAGAAATAAGCATATGAGCAACGGTCGGCCATGGGTGTGTCTACAAGGCACGGGCCCTCTGAGGGTTTACATTGTACATTATCAGCCCCCAAGTAAAGATTGTCACAGGCAAATCCTGTCATGGAATGTGTGCTTTTCACACTTTGGCACATTCTAAGCAGTAGCCTCATTCTCTATCTTCCCTTTCTTAGTAGCCCATTATGCTCAAGTACAAGTCCCATCCATCTCTTCTGGCTGTTTTGAATCGCTCTGGTCCATGTAACCTCTTTCTCTTAGCTTTTAAGTTTTCACTGTTCTTGTTCAACTTATTCTGTCCATGTGGATTAAAATATATGTTTACAAAAAACAGAACTGTACATGTCAGTAAATTTTATTCCGGCAGTCCGGCTCAAGTCAAGAAACACAGCCAAGTTTTAAAGTTGGTTACTGGGTACCCTTGGCACCCTTTTTACAGTGCCAGTCTGGTTATGCTCACTCATACTGTGCTAAAATTGTTAGTGTGAATGTTTGACATGCGAGAGGAAATTGAGGACCACTCGGGCAGACAGCTGTGCCACTGATTTTGGCCTACTCTCTGTTAATATGCAGCTATAAAAGTCATTGGATTCCTTTTATAGTGCCCAGCACACAAGTCCAGAGAGGTTTTCTAGGCAACACCGAGTGTGTGCGTTTACACGCACACACAACACCACACCAGGATAAGGTGAGCAACCAGTTAAGGCAGAAACCTGGTTTCCTCAAAAACCTCCATTTACACGTGAGAGTCTTCTTATGCAGTTCTCCTTCATCAGAACGCTCCAGTGTCACAAAAACATGCGAAAGAAAAGATGAATCCGATAACATGCATTCAGCCCGAGATTGTACCGCTGAGCTTAGCACTGTTTGTTCAGTTTGTCAACATAAACTTTGCAATTTCTAAAATATTGAGACAGATTATTTCAGCCAGGAGAAGGAATAAAGGGATGACCCAAGCATTTGCGTCAGGAAATTTCCTTGTGGACACGTCCACCATTTTCTTGCAGTGGCTGCTGGATGCATGTGAAAAGCAGAGACATGCGCAGGGTAACAGGGAGCGGCAGACATGCACAGACTACAAAATCTGGTAACTGCAACCTGGTGAAGGGTTTACATGGCTACATAACTCGCAGAGAAATCTGTGTGTTAACCTGGTTTCAGGTAATCACCGAAACAGGTCATTAAAGCACATGTAGATACGCTTACGGTCTCCCTGTGTAGTGCCTATCACTTATAGTGTCTGGCCAGGGGGACTCGTTTCCAGTTATATGTTGTGAGTCTGTATTGGGCACTTAATCGAACGAGAACGAGATAATTTAGCACACAGCTTAGAGAATACCAGTCCAGGATGCCTTATAGATCTGTCGTTTCTATGCTTTTTACAGTTTGTCAGGTGAAGTGACGCACGCAGATTGTGAGTTCAGTAGGGAACGTTGAACTGGCAGCCTTGTGCTCTTTCAGTGCAATAATCCCTTTTGCACTAGGCCTCATAAATAAATGCCTTAATTGAGTAATTAAACGTATATAGTGCCTTTCTAGTCTATATAGACAGTGGGGAGCCACTTAAACAACCACCAATGTGTAGCATTGTCCTGGATGATGTGACAGCAGCCATTCTGGCGCCAGTATGCTCACCACACATTAGCTCTCAGGTGTTGTAAGAGTGACAGTTGTATTTGGCCAATTAGAGACAGGCGATGATTATGTGGTCGGAATGACCAGATTGTAGTGGTCAATTTCGCCAGAATATCGGGGTACACCCTACTCTTTTCAAAAGATGTCTGGGGATCGTTTTATGACCACAGAGGGACAGGAGTCTAGTTTTACATCTCATCCAAAGGACAGTGGCATTTATTTTTTCTTCTATACAGCATGGTGTGTTTGTCGTCGCATTGGGGCTTTGGGATCCACACACAGACCGTAGGTTACGGACTCCATGCTGGCCTCCCTAACATCACTTCGATCAGCAACTCGAGCTTTTTCATACATGGTCCACCATCCAAATAGTGGCCAGGCTCAAGCTTGCTTATTTTCAGGTGGATTACCTGTTCTGAAGTGCAGGAGGTCCAGGGCACTTCATGGATACGGGTATCATTTTCATGAGTTTACACTTTTTCACTTGAGGTGACTCAGGTTGTGACTCAGTAGGCAACCGTTAAACTGGCAGCCTAAATGCCTTGTCAGTCTAATTTCTTATTCACTTGACCCCATCAATAATTAACTAACATATACATAAATCAGACACCCCTATACAGTTGTAAGGATATTGTCAATATTTGTCTAAAGCGTACGATGGTCCCTAACGTTCAGTGTGTACAACAGAGTCCATTTTGGTTCACAACTCTTGAGACACTTTGTAGCTTTTGCTTGTATTTTCAAGGTGATGGTAAATAAAAGGTTAAAAGCAGGCGACAGTGGGCTTTTTTTTTAATATATATATATAAACCGTGCAGTTAGCTCCGTAAATTACCGACATCGGACACCGCGCTAACTGACCGCCCGCGCGCCGCGCCTCGCCGTGACCCGGTCCCGCTGTATGTGTCCCTCCCTGACTCGCGCGAGCACGCGCCCCCAGGATTGCGGAAGCGCGCCTCCGGCCCCGCCCTCTCCTGAGTCAGCTCGCCCCGCCCCCAAAGCCCTTGTATAACTCGGCCCAACTCGGTCGGTTTCAGTCTCAGTGAGTGCGGGGACGCCGTTTTGTTTGTTTGTTCCGCTGTCGTGCTGTGGCCGTTTGACCTCCAGGGGGGCTCCTCTGTGTTTTACCGCAATAGAAACAGGAAACGATGCACATCAAGTCAGGTAAGCAAATCGAATCGAGGTTCGAAGAAGGGGGAAAAAAAACGTCAGGAAACTGCCGACCAGCGGGGCCCGCTCGAGCCGGCTTGACAGACACCAAGGGGCGCTGTCGTCCGCCCAGTAGAGCAAGTCCGTAGAAAACGCGAGAAAGTTCTGGCAACGGTACGGAGGCCAAGTTGTGGCGATCGGGAAGGGGGAGGGGAGTCGAAGGCAGCGTTTGGAGAAACGAGTCTCCTCTGCAGGCCGCATACAGTTTGATAACAGGCCAGAGGATACGCCGAGAGCAGCGGGCTCGATTTGGGAGAGTTTAGGTTCGTGAACATGGTCTCCGTGTGAGCCAGCAGGCCTTTGCCACGTTAGTCCTTGCGTCTACTTTCTCCCCCGTGGCGTGGCGACGATCACGGGTTTTCCTGCCTTGCCCCTCTACTGACGGGCTTGAGGCCTGCGCGGGGCGTTATCCGCCAGAAGCCGGCGGGACGTGGCCGGCGATGCGTGTGGGCAACACGTAGGCGATGAACACATGTGACGGCTGCTGCGTGTCCATCGAGCCGCTTCAGCGGTGTGGAGGTAGACGATGAGTTTCAGGCCCGCATTGCTGCTTTACATTTGTACATATTTTTTTTTAATCTGTGCTGGGGAGGGGGACTTGTTGAACTCCAATTCCCGGCATACACCGATAGTATTTTTAGGCGCGCTTCTAACACAGCTTGTGTTTTTATTGCATTAGATGAGAACTCCGCGTTGAAACTGTTAAGCCCGTTAAGTTTCTGTCGAAACCCGTTGCGTGCTGTTTAAACGCACTTTGCCGGCATGTCAGAACTACACTACCCAGAGTCGCGCGCGTGCGCTGGCGGGCGGTAGCTTCCGGTTTCCTGCTGGCTGGTTGGCTGCTTGGCTTTTGAATTTTCTTGCGGGAGGGGCCTGCCTCCCCGCGAGCGAGTCTGGCTGGCTCTGGAGAAATCAGGGTGTTGGCCTGCTGACTTGGTCTTCTGTATTTGCACGCTTTGTAGATCCAATGTGTTAATTCCGGAGGAACAATCGAAGTGCATATCGCTGGAAAAGCGTAAAGTAGAAAGGTAACGGCTAGAATATAATAATATAAGAGGAGAGATCAAAGAATACAAAATGTTAAAAATAACTGGGTTCCTAAACTTTTTAATCCGAGGATCTAAAGAAGGAAATCGGTACCATCCTAGACCCTAACAGCTAATTATCATAATGGCAGTGGATTCATAAATAGATAAATAAATAACATGAGTCTTGTAATAACAAGCATTTTTGTTTCAAGCTTGTCTTTTACGAGTATTACTAAAAGCTGTAAAAGTAGAAAGCAGATGTGGTGTTAAACAATTAGAATCTAGAGGTACAGTACAGCAGAGTTTAGATGCTACTTGTAAGCTTTAGTAATGATTTTTGAAACTAATGTTGGTGGCCACTTAATATTGTCCCCTGTTCAGACCAGGAATAAAGTAGTCAAAGTAATGATTCAGTTTGTTCATAAAGTGAGCTCCACTATTGCCACACCACCATTTTCTTAAATGTGTTTGCGAGTACTTCATCATATCCTAGGTTTCTTGTAAGAATTATTATTTTGATTACCAAACATGTCCTTCATTTAACATTAGATTTGGTATCAGCAATAGACACAATTTTGACATTAATGATATTTTTTTGAATGAGATCCACTATTAATATTATGGATTAAGTTACTCATCAAGTTTTTCAGAGAGAGTACGACATAATGTCAACAAAATACACGGCCAAGAAACAAACTTCATACAAATAAATTAAATGGCAGTGAGCTTAATACACAGAGTGCATCCTTGGCTGAAATGTAATGCAATATGTCACAATGACTTAAGCCTGTGGAAATGTATTAGAATTGAAATAATTTAGAAGACCAATAAACATTGCCATGGAATGTTTTGAACTGGTTGCTTTATCTTTTTTTTTTAAACCTTAAAACTGACCTGTTGGTGACAACTGAAATTGAGAATGTGGGGGCGGGTGGTCCTGTCTGACAGATAAATACACTTGGCTTGGACTTTGGAGAGCTTGTCATGAGTCGTTTTGCTGTGTTGTACAGTTTGATTAAATGTCACCTACAAAAACAGAGCAAAGTTTACAAACCAGGCCAACCAGAGTATAAAGAATAGAATTCCTACATTTGAATATTCCAACACATTTTTTTCTTTTGTTAACTTTTATAATAAGTAAAACCGTAGCCAAATAAAGTCTGAATTGGCATAAGCCACCCAAATTCAGGGTGTTCATAGGAAATAACACGATTCATCACTTCAAGGAGCTGAAATGCATAATAAGTTGGAGTACTTATTTCACACATTTGAATTATTAAAGTTTTGTGCTTTGATATTCAGTTTAAAGTCCTAAATGTTCTTGATTGTAATAGAAATGTATTCATCCTCCCAACAGAGAGACACAGAGGGATAGATCCTTACTAAAGATTCAGAAATTAAAAATACCATCAAATTAAAAATTGACCTTGAAATAGTCTCAAACTATTGCTGAGATACTTGATGTCTGAAATTGGTCATTTGATCAAAAGTCAGAAATTTTGTATTTGAGTATAAATAATTTTGATTTATGAATAGTATAAAACACTCCACATGCTTATTTTGCTAATCCCAATTTTTTCACAGCTTTGTGAAAACAAGCAACTTTGAGCCCTCGTCTCACATTAGGGTGTGAATTCCTGAGGTTGGTTGATTGGGCATCCACAACTTTCTGGTCATTTTTTGCTGAAGACCCCATTGGTGTACCTTTTACCATAAGTGTATGATTTCCAGCACAGTATATGTTTCAGAAATTAGGTTTTTGGGTGTAAAAAGGGCCAGACATATGGGGGGGGGTGTGCAAAAATCTCGGTGTGTTGCACAAGTAGACCTCAAGACAAGTTTGCCTTTTTCATATCCTATGTGGGGCTTTTCTTGTACTGGTGAGTAAAGTGTCGCTGGACCCAAACCTTTAGGGATTTCAAAGCAGTGTTGAAGAATTGGGGAGACGCTCCAGATTGTAAACATTGAGCTCAACATCCTGTAGGACTGAAAAATTCTGTTTGTACTAACCAGTTGATGTTTTCTGATACAGATTTGTGGTCCAAATTCATCTTCCACAGCTGCCAATTGATTGATATTTACTGAATCACTTTACTGTAGTGTGCTGAGAAGAAATTCTCCCATGCAGTGGTATGTTGAACTTGATGTGATTCAGTGTATGGTGGCGTGACACTGAGCAAGTGGTAAAGAATTGACCAGTTTTCCACAGCCATTGAAATTGCCTTTATCTATCTATCTATCATATAGTGCCTTTCACTTCTATCTATCCTCTCACCACACTATTCACTTTGCAGCACCCTGAAAATCCTCACATTCTTGTGCTGTGTCCGCTGTTCATTTTTACATTTCAAGCATTGTGATCCCTTCTCACAAACTTGGCTGTTATTCCCTCCTTTCTCCCCTTTTCTTATACGTGCCTTTGCTTGTCAGCCATCTCTGATGGATTGTTTCACTTGGGTGCTGTTGGGAATATTTTTTTGTTTCCATGCCATAGAAACAAAGTCTCTCTAAGATGCGTCAACAGCCTTGTTTCACATCCACAACAAATATTACACGTGAGAGTGCGCTTTATCACTTGGCACTGAATTCATGTTTGGATGGATTTGGCTAACTTTACTCCACAATCGACGGGTGACCCACTCCAAACATGTCCGTGACCCGTAGTTTAAAAATTGAGTCCACATAATGGCTTTGCCTGGAGTGAAGGAAGGGATGTCTGAAGAAAACGCTGAAGTGTCGACTGGCAGCAGGCAAATAAAAGCTCCCCAAAGGAACCTTTTATTGTCCTGTGGCAGAATGAAGCTCTTAAAACTTCCACTGGAGGAGGTGGGTTAGAATTGTTCTTGGCATCCAATTTTACCTCCATCACCTTTTCTACTGCTGTGTCCAGAGTCGGTCTTGTGATGGAGCTGGCCTTACTGATGAGTTACGATGATGCAGGGTACCGAAACCTGAGTGGCTTTTGAACCCCAAATCCTTGCTGATTCCAAAATTAGGGAACCTCTGGTTGTAGAGGATGTCAGACTTGACCTCTGTAACTGCCGGTCTAATCACCGGGGAGGTCAAATGACACGACGGCCTGGTGACCCCCAACCCCCCGTTTTGTTCCAGTAGGTAAAACACGTTTGGTTTGCGAGGCTCAAACACATGTTTCTTACCACTTGTCGCCACATTTTATACATTGTTTTTTCTGATGGGCATTCATTGGTTGTCTGCTCTCCTGTACACTTGACCTGTCCCTACGACTAGAGAGAATATCCAGCAGGAGGCGTCAGGCGGGACTTAATATTAATTAAGGCTGTGGCTGAAAGTTGCTGCAAACGCCATCTACTGTGACCTACAAAAGGGAAGCAGGACAGCTCTCTGTGGCGTTTCAGTGTTCCTCACCAACATCTTGGACACAAACTAACATTCGGTGGTCAAGTAGTCCTTGGGACTTGCAGGAGGCTGTCGGCGCATCCTGACCCAGAGTCCTTAGCTTATTATTCTCTAGTCAGTAAAAGCACTGGAATAATCAAAGGACATGATGCTGACCGTGGTGCCAGCTTTGTCCAGGCCGGGTTTGGGGGGGGAGTGGAGTGGAGCATATAAATCCTCCCCAGCTCTATATACTGTACAGTGTATTATTAGTTTAATGGTCGAGGTTTGGAGATGAGAAGTGCAGATGTGCTGCATTGATTGTGGGAAGATGATTTGCTCCGGTCCTAGATGAGCATTCAGGTCAGCTTGTCCTTTGTGATACTTAATTATTCATTTCACTTTTTTCCATTGCTTAGGTACCTGGGATTCCAGTAACTATGATGTTGTACCAGAAATAGAGTCCTTGTCACGCCAGGAGCAGTCTGAGCCCAGCCCGCTAAGTTCATCCACTGGTCACAACATTCGCAACAGACGCCTGGCGACTGCAGGAAACAGCGGAGGAGGAGGTGGGGCCGCATTATTAGGGGTCGGGGGTCGGAGCTCTGGGACCCCTGTCCCCTATAATAGCCACTATCACCACCACCATCATCACCACCACCACCACCATCAGCCACAGCAGGATGGCCGCCGCTCCCCCCGGATTTGGAATGAGTACCGGAAGGACAGGGACCGTAGGTGGAGTAGCGGAAAAATGTGGGAGAACAGCCAGCGGCGCTCCTGGAACCACTCGCATGGAGGCGGTGGCGAGGCCACAGGGGAGAAGGTCGCTGCCCCGGGCACACAAACCAAACCGGAGAAAATCAAAGTGGACGATGTCTCTGCCTGGACCCTGTTCAAACCCCCACCGGCTTTCCCTGTGGATAACAGCAGTGCAAAGATTGTCCCCAAAATCAGCTATGCCTCCAAGGTCAAGGGCAACCTGCAGCATCGGCAGGCGGGGTCTGGCTCTATGGGGGGCGAGGAGCCCCAAAGTCTGGGGGCCATTTTTCAAAACGAGTGGGGACTTTCATTTATTAATGAGCCTAGTGGCTCGGAAAACACGGACCCAGCTCAGGAGTTGAACAGCAAGACAGACAGTGACCCCGTCACACAACCCGCACCTCACTTTGGAAACGGGGTGACACCTGAGCCCCCTGCCATAATGGACACAGATAGGTTGGCTCGCCTACCCACCCCGTCCCAGGAGCCCGAAGAACCCTGCACAGAGCAACCCCCAGAGATGCATTACAGTCTGATGGAGGCGCTGCGCTACCATGCCCAAGGTTTGTAGTGCCAGGGGTGGGTGGCACCTTTCTGGGGATGGGATGCCTGTGTTGAGAAGGGACCACTCATTTTTGTTTTTCTTTTTTCAGCCTGGGAGCAGACCTGCATGAGGCACAAGCAAGGTGAGGGGTCCTTCTTTTTTTTTTTTTTCCCCCCCCCCTTTCTGTTTAATCAGATTCTGGTGGGCTTCATGTGGGAGAAGAAATTACAGGGGTACCAATGTCTGTCCTGTTATTGTATTGCAGATCCCAAACTGGTCATTTGGTATGAGGAATCGCTGGAGCAGCCGGCCTAGCAAACATCATACGAGCACGAAACCCTTCCCGTGAAGAAGAGTCCAGATAAAGACCCCTGTTGATCCCCCCACCCCACTTTTTTTTTCTTTTTTTTCTTTTTCGTCCACAGTTTAAGATACCACTTTTTTTTTTTTTTTTATTATTTTTTTTGGGTTATCCAAGGACTCGGTGGTACCCTTGCACTCGGGTCCTGCCCACCTGCCCATGACCTGCACACTGCAGCTTTTGCTCCGTTTTTCTTATAGCGGGTGCAGAGGAGGGAAGGGGGTGGGGCCTAGGAAAGGGTGCGCTTGCCACCCCCCCACCCTCATCTTCATCGGTGGAGAGCAGCGGGGCCCCCATCTGTGGTGACACAGGTTGTGAGTGTGTAATCACAGCTACAGAGTTAAAGAAACAAACGGGGTCATAATTTAAACAAATGTACACAGCAAAAAACTTGTCTAATTTAAGTAGTTTTTTGTTAGTTTTTTTTTTTTTTCTTTTTTTTTTTTCTAATAGGGAATGAAAGTTTTAAAACAAAAAAATATTATTATTCCAGGGCTAAATTCCTTTCTAATTTTATTTGTAATCATTACGTGCATTCATCCGCTCGGAACCATTTTGGTTTGGCCCCAGAATAAAGAATTCTATATTCTGATTCATCCAGTTTTACATGTGGATTTATTTACCTGGGGGCGCGTCATCTTGGCACACAGCTTGCGTGACTGGGTGGGATGTGCCAGCCCCCCTCTGCTGGCCCTGGAGGACATTTTACAAAAAGAGGATGAATGGTGACGACCCCTCAAGGGGTAAGGGGGCCACGTGATGGACTTCAGTCGCCTCCGTCCAAGTGACAAACTCCGTTAGGGCTGGGGTCCTCTGTTGTGGTCCTGAGGGGCAGCATCGTGTTCAGACCAGTTCCGTTATTGGAAGTTAAAACCCAACATCCTAATCTGCCAGTTCTGATTCTGTGGCTCGTTGGCATCCAAGACAAATCTGATTCTGAGGAGGTGTGTGGACCTTTCATGTTACTTCATACTTCTAAGATGTACCCTTGTGGGTAGACGAGTCTTGTGTAGGGGTCTTACCTGAGCCCTGGGGGCAGCGAGGGAGCATTACGAGGTTCAAGAGCAGATCTGGCTGAAGAGCGGGAAGGGAATGGAAAAGGGGAAGTGGGGACAATGACTGTGTGAAAGGAAGAGCGCTGGAAATATGGAGGAGGTGGGTAGGGGGGCACAGTGGGAGGCGGTGGCCAGTCCTTTAGTGTGACTGCTATTCTGCGTCTTTAAGCTTTTGTTTCCTGGTTGATCTCTCTTCCCCGTGGCTTCCATTTTAAGGTG
>JANRMT010049829.1:5679206-5699802 GCA_026402145.1 Polypterus bichir lapradei
TGGGGGGGTCCCTTGCTTTGGTGGGCTGTGTTTTATAGTTCAGTACTTTTTGTGGTTTTCTTTATTAGTTGCTTTTATGGTTTACTGGTGCTGGCACACACATACTCGCCTTACTGAGTTGGTCGCCATTTAGTGGTGTGCATGGCATCGGCAGGAGAGGAAGAAGAAAAAAATCCAATGTTGCTCTTTAACGAATTGTCAGTTAATTGTGTGCCCACCTCACGCATAATCAGACTGCGAATGTCCGAGGCAAAGCTGAGAGTGCTGGAAGGTCGCCCGTCAGCTGCTAAACGGGACATGCCTGCCAGTCTGGGGCTGTGTAAACTGGCGATCAGCAGCCGCACCCAGCAAGTCTGACGTACCCACCGATGACACATCGGGTGTTGTGATGTTGTCTTTAGCTGACCTTGGGTTTCTGCCGTCACTGCTCCTTTACAGGAGGCTGGCAGGCAGGAAGGGATGCCCATTTGGGAGAAATGGGTTATTGAGTGCAGATTGGTGGGCACAAGTGGCGAGTTTCTCTGTAGCAAAGTCGATGCTTTCTGGTCCCACTGTTTAAATCTGCCAATCAGCGGAGTCGATAAGGAGGGCAGTGGCTGACTGAGAAGCAGGGGGGGGGGGCCCCCCCGCACCAGGACTGGAAGGCACATAAGGAGGACTGTGAAACTGAAGGAGTGTTCTGTCTGAGACCCCAGGCCTGTGGGGACCTCTGACCAGTGGCATTCCTTGCCATTGTGATGAGGGTGCTGGGCACCCAAACCAGAACATTCCGGATCATCCTGATATCTTCTGGTTTGCATAAAACTAAGTTGAGAGTTGAGCACAAGACCCCTCCACTGTAGGACTCGGTGCCACCATTGGGTGGACTGGCAGCACCACACCCTCTGTGCTGAGTCCCCCAGCCATGACAGTTACCAAACCCATTATTATGTTTCCACCTCCAGTAGCAACATGACCTTGAGCAGCTGACCAGCAAAACCAAGAACAATGGCACGAAGGGGCTGAGTGGGCAACCAGCTTTACGTTGCCAGCAGTTATGATGTCTCACAGCCTAAAGAGGGTCTCACCAGGTTCTGGACCACCTTGGGGTCTCTGTTCCCACCACCTTCCATGGGGAACTGCAGAGGGTGGTGAAGGTGGCACAGAGTATTCCTGACAACACTGCTGGCCTTCCATTCAGCTCGATAGAGTAGCAGGCTTAGTGAAGGACTCTGCCATCCTGCACAGCTGCCATTCACACTTGCCCTGGCAGATCGAGGGTCACTTTCTTAATGTGCAAGTTGTGCCACTCGTAATGCCAACCACTCAACCTGAGTGTAGAAATGGTCAAACCTGGATGGCTTTGATGCCAGAAAGCACACATCATCCATGCCAGGGTTGTGATGAAGTTGGTACAGGGCTGTGAAAAAGTATTTGCCCCCTTCTGATTTCTTCTATTTTTTTTTTACTCTTATTCATAAAACACAAAACTCAACTTTTGAAAGACCATTTGATGTATTGAAAGAAAAAGTTCACCCCTACCCCCGGTGCCAGGAAAAATGATTTGTTATACTGGAATCCACTCCAGCGCGGCCTAATTTAAACAATTCCACAGAGGAAGACAGTGGCCCAAAATGGACCAATGCCCGAGACAGGCTGATTGCAGTTGTGGCTGTTGAGGGTCGCAGAAGTACCCATGTATTGAGTTTGGGGGGGGCAGTTACTTTTTCACAGGGGTGCTGCAATAAACATCATGTTGGGGTAACTCTGGTGGTCTTTTGTGTTCCACTGACATTCCCGTGTGGTGAATAAGGGGGGAGGGGGGGGCAATGGAAGCCAAACGAATCCCAAGTGAGTGACGCCGAGGCCGTGCTATGAAAAACGTTCTTCTCATTTTATTAGGCACAAAAATGGACAACATAAACAAAAAGAAAAAGAAAAGCAACAAAGTGCTCCGAGGTGGAGTCGCGTCGGTGGGTTTAAAAGTGCGGAGCGCCAGCAAGAAGCCCCCCAGGTGTTCTGTACAGCTCATGGCGCGTTTAGAAGCCAAGCGTCTCAGTCACTGTCACCGTCATCGCTGATGATCCCCTTCAAGTTGGCCCACTGGGTCAGCCGCTTCTTCCCTCGGTGGTCCGAGTCTGAGTCGGACGCTAGAACCTTGTGGTAGTCTTCCCGGCAGGGTGGTCCCGTCTCCTCCCAGCTGTTGGCTACGGCCCTCCGGCGAGGCCGACCTTGGAGAGAAAAGGTGACACTAAGGGAGCAGCTCATATGGTAAGGTGGCACGAGGTGGGCAGGGGGACTGGCATGCTTCCTTACCTGCCGTCTCGATGATGTTGCCGAGGTCCAGCGCCGCCAGCTCTTCCTTCTCCTCGCGCCGCAGCTTGGCCTTCTTGCACTTCTCCAGACTGGGATTTCCTGTTTGAAAAGGAAAGGAGACGTTAAAAAGTCGGCCAAGGGACCCTCCAAGCTGCGCACCGCCACCCGAGACGCCTGCCCGCTCACCGTGAACGCCCAGCTTCTCGAGCTCCTGCTTCAGCACCTCAATCTTGGATTTTTTGCTCTTGCAGCCGTCAAAGAGCTTCTTGTAGTTGCGGCGCGCCCCGCAGGCTGTGATGTAGCGCTTCAGGCGCGCGATGGCAGGGTCTTCCTCGCCAGGTGGGCCTCGGTCACCAGTGCGCTTCTGAGATGTGACGAGAAAATGGGGGAAAATGTTCACAAGATGGCACTTGTAAAAGGGCAGGGGTGGCAGCTGTGGCCAGGCAGACATCTCACCTTGCTTTTCGGCGGGCCTTTTTCACTCTTCTTCTTGTCGCCCTCCGTCGTGCTCTTCACTGGCCTTCTCTCCTCTTCATCCAAAGATGGCAAGGAGGATAAGGAGTCACTGTCGGACTGATGGCCCGGCATCTCAAGGGACGCGCTCTCCTTCACGTTCTCACCAGCCCCCTTTCCGAGCTTCTTGTCCTCATCCTCTTCACTCTCAGATGTGCTGGATGCTAGCTTCCCTCCCTCTTCTTCCTCACTGTCTGACTCACCGTCTGCTTTCTTAACCTCAGGTTTTCCCTTCTTCCTCACTGGCGGCCTTTTCTCCTCCTCCTCCTCTTCCTCACTGTCTGACTCGCTGTCTGCCTTCTTAACCTCAGGTTTTCCCTTCTTCCTCACCGGTGGCCTTTTCTCCTCTTCCTCACTGTCTGACTCGCTGTCTGCTTTCTTAACCTCAGGTTTTCCCTTCTTCCTCACCGGTGGCCTTTTCTCCTCTTCCTCACTGTCTGACTCGCTGTCTGCCTTCTTAATCTCAGGTTTTCCCTTCTTCCTCACCAGTGGCCTTTTCTCCTCCTCCTCCTCCTCCTCCTCCTTCTCCTCACTGTCTGACTCGCTGTCTGCCTTCTGTGACCTATTGAAAATATTCTTATTGACTAATTTAGTCTTCTTCCTCGCTTGCACCTTTTTTTCCTCCTCGCTGTCCGATTGGCTGTAGGTTTTTGTTGTCGTCTTCATCTTCCTCTTTTCCCGCTCTTCCTCACTGTCTAATTTAGCCTTCTTCCCCATTGTTTTCTTGCCATCTGCTTTGGCCAGCTTCCGCCTACCTGCTTTACCTCCTACTGCCTCTTCCTCACTGCTTGCGTCACTTTCTGTCCCCTCACTGTCTACCCTGGTTTTCTTCTTCTTTCTTCCTTCCTCCTCTTCGCCCACTGACCTGCCCTCACTCACCTTCTTTTTGTCAGCGCCTTTCTTACTTAGCTCAGCCGGGCCCTTCTTCTTCACCTTCCGTGTAATCCCCTCGTCATCCTCGGATGTTAAGAGGTCAGGGTTTACCCGCCGTCTCTCTTCCTCTGCTTCGCTGTCTTCTTTCCTGGGCCGTTCAATCCCCGAATCTGGCGACTCTGGAAAAGAAACGGAGGGATATAAGTGGGACTCCCCACCCTGGCCCCGAGAGATGGCAGATGGGAGCCCTACCTGGTTGGTTCGGGCACACACGCTTGCGGTCAGAACTCCTGCCATGGCCATCGTTATCGCCGTCATCATCGGAGGTTCGCTTTCGCTTGGTGAGCGTAGCTATTTTATTTATCAGAGGTTCGTCATCACTTGAACTGCTGGCCTGATTCAGAGGAGAAAATCAAACAAGTGGCATTACTGACCAGCCTGGCAACACCACGCCACACACTGCACTGGACAACAAGGGTGTGCCTTCAAACATCTTGAAATGTTGTTATCATGCACAGTTTTACTGCAACAGAAAGACGACTACGACGGGACCGTCTGCGGCCGGCAATCTACAAGTGGGAGCTCGGGCACACCAAGGACCGCCAGGCCATTAAAAACAACCACCGGCCTCTATAAAAGTGTGTGCCATGGGACACTTCTGCTTCCTCACCAAATAAAACTTGGACCGGTGGGCAATCTTCTGAAAGTGAAGAACAAGGAAGATGAAGGACTTCAGTGACATCTGAGATCGACGTTTGCACAGATAACTAAAGCCGAGAGCGAGGGGGACATTTTAGTTGGTGCACAAATCAGTCGCGTCATCAGTGACAAGCAGGGGACGTCACATCAAAGGCACACATGACAACTGCAGGGCACACAAATCAGTCAAGTGCAACGGGTGGGCCGAGACGCCAACAGAATAGAGGGACCGGGGGGGAAAAAGAGCATCGGTGGGTGGGCAATACCTCCCCTGGGACACTAGCGGGCAGCCCTTCTGGGCAGCTATGGCACCACAGATTCCCGCAGGGCATGCTGGGAGCTGGAGTTTGGTACAATCCTGTTGGGTTCCGTGTGGGCCGCCGTATAGTGGACTGGGGGGGCGATACCCACGAGGCACCTGGAACACTCCTGGCACCATTCGGGGGGCCGGAGTCAGAAGGAGTGGAGGTGGAAGGACTGTCGTGCGGGCTTGTGCCGTGTGGCAAAGTCGCGTCCTGCCCGTCTGTGTCAGGGATAGGGCGGCTGTACGTGCCCTGGGCGTCACAAATGGCATCCCAGATGGGACTCCTGGACGTCCGTTTGCAGGAGACCCGCGTTAAATAATTAAATGTGGCCGTCCCGACACAACAGCGTGAGGCGCTCACATCTAACAGCAGCACAGCGGGTCGCAGAGCCATGGAACCCAGCAGGACTGCACTCCTCCCGACTCCGGCCCCCCGAATGGAGTGAGGCTCCTCCTTTTATTCAGGTGCCAGGAGTGTTCCAGGTGGTTCATGGGTATCACCCCCAGGTGTGCTGAAGTCTACTATACGGCAGCCCACACGGAATCGAAACTCCAAGTCCCGAATCCTTGGTGCCACAGCCGCCCAGGAAGGCTGCCCTCTAATGTCCCAAGGGAGGTATGACCCACTAACCGATGCTCTCTCCTTCCACTCCGTTTGCATCCCGCCCGTCACACGCCAAAGACTCGTTTTTTTTTTTTGTTCCAGCCAGTGATGACCATGGCGTCAGGCTTCAACCGGGACAATGCAACGATGGAAAAGCGGGATCAGGACAAGTGGAGCCCATCAATGCTGGACACTAAAATGGGAAGCAATGGAGGGCGAGAACAAACAAACGAACATCAGCAGCAGGACACAAGTGGAGCTCAACTGGAGTAATGCAACGTGAATCAGCATCGCTAAATTCAATGAAAGTTCACTTTGTGTTCTTCCAGGCTATCGAACACGAGGTTTGTGTTCAGCTACAATAACCAAAGTGTCGTCGTCACCCCCGAACCCCGTATGTCGTTCGGCGTAATCGGTGCGTCACAACAGCTCATCTCGTGGGGACTCACCTGCATCTTCAGGAGCTCCTCCTCCACAATTTTCTTCAGGAGCCTCCGGTCCTCCGTGCTCAGTGACTCACATCCACTGAAAGTCTGGTAGCGCTTCCGAATGATGGCCTGGGTCAGAGTGCTGCGGACACAAGACAGGGAGATGAGCACGACGGGCTTTGATTTGGCCTGCACGATGGCGAACGGAGCTCTGTGTTCAGCCGCAGTTCACTTCATCGATTCCCTTTATTTTTAGGGGCCTGAGCCGGCACTTTACCACCTTTCCATTGGATCAAAAACGATCGCCGTCCACACTGCAGTATTCACACCGTCTTCAAAAGGATCGCCGTCCACACGTTGAGATACGCCCGAAAACGCAAACGACGCATCACCGGCAAAACCTTGTGAAGGGGTCGTCAGAGATCCCGACCGAGCCCCATGTGCTTCATGCTTTATCTAAACTATCAGCGCACGCGTGACTCTGATAGCGCGTCCTTTAAGGAGCCGCCCCCGTGTCACGTTACTCTGCCAATTATACAGGGTGGGCCATTTATATGGATACACCTTAATAAAATGGGAAAGGTTGGTGATATTAACTTCCTGTTTGTGGCACATTAGTATATGTGGGGGTTGATACTTTTCAAGATGTGTGGTGACCATGGTGGCCATTTTGAAGTCGGCTATTTTGGATCCAACTTTTGTTTTTCAATAGGAAGAGGGTCATGTGACACATCAAACTTATTGGGAATTTCACAAGAAAAACAATGGTGTGCTTGGTTTTAACGTAACTTTATTCTTTCATGAGTTATTTACAAGTTTCTGACCACTTATAAAATGTGTGAGACGTTGTAAACGGCAGGATCCAATCAGGGAAAGGCCATGAAATAAGCACAAACCAATCAGAACGTGATGAGAGTATAGCCTTCACTCATCCACACCATAACGGCGACACTTTTTTTACGAAAGTATCTGACTCGGGCGAGCGATTTTAAAGGCCTTCGCTTTTGGGCGTCCAAAACAACAGTTACAGCGAAAATGCAGCCATTTTTATGCGTTTTGTAAATGTGGGAGTGCGGAGATAAGATGTCAGGTGTTATGGAATCCCGGAGTTTACTAATCACATTGTCGTAAAATAAGACGACTCCAGTCGTGTAAAGTTTTGGGAAATCGCCCCGTATAATGTCCGATGGACAGGCCAAATAAATTTGAAACAAAAAGGAGTTCAAAATAAACATTCAACAAACTGATCGTGAAAGAAGGGGAATTTATATACAACAGGAAATGAAAAGGCAGGATATGACGTCACGACATTGGGCCCGCAAGTGGCGTCACCTACGGAGGGGCAGGAGCACAAATAGCGAAACGGCCATTTTGAGAGCTGGAACGGGTGCCTGGCGTTTTATTGTTCTTCTTTACGGCGGAGAAGAGAGAGAGAGAGAGAGAGAAGTGTTAGTACCCTTCTGTGACCCTTCGTCCCGCGGTCGTTTGCTTACCTTTGGCCTTGCTGACTGCCAGCAAATTGCACGTGTCCGACAACATTAAAATAAAAAACAAATCGGGAGCGGCCTCCCCTCGACTTCCTGGTATACTCGGATATGGGGATGGATATTTGAGGAGGAAAACCACAAGACGAGGATTAGATTTTTATATTACGTACATTAAAGAACCCTCAGCAACAAATCAAATTAATAACATATTGAACAATTATTATTAAAGTCAAGGTGAACAAATCGGGATCTGCAGCTGCCTGAATAAAAGGTAAACCACTTCTTGGTTAGCCAAGCGGAAAAATCCCAAAAGGTGATAGAAATCTACGTTTTGTACCTCATACTTGTAATGCAATGACCCAAGTGAAAGCGAACTCAAGTTACTGGATTTACACGCCGACACTGACACACACGCCGACACCAAGAATGCCAATAGCGCTATTTTCAGTCTCAGGGAGGCCTAAAACGTTGAGATTTATCAAAATCTCGAGGTCGAATTTTTTGGACGATTCCAATATTTTCCCTAAACTTCATATACGAGAAAATAAAAATAGAAGTGAATTTGTAAAACAAAGAAACTGCTCAGCAATGCCTGCCTGCCTGCCTGCCTGCCTGCCCATCAGTGAGCCACAGCGACTCAATAAAAGGGGGCCATTTCCGGGTTTTAGAATGAACGCCACGACCTCGTGGTCAGCGTTCTTACATTTTTGGTCTGTCGCATCTCATCCACAGTTAGCCGTGAAGAATATCAATCAAATAGGACCACCCAACACGTGGCGAAGGAAGGAATGAAATCTGAATGACACGCGAGGTGAAGGCACAACCTGAAAAGTAAAAAATAAAAACGACTAAAAGCCTTTTTTTTTTCTTCCGCAGTTTCTGTAAAGTCGGCTCAAATCACCTGAACAGGACTCAGAGTCTCTGGACCCAGTGTGACGAGTTTCAGGAGTGGGACACTTTTCTTGTCCCCGAGCGTAATGACATATTTGTCTGCTTTCTGCTACGCTGCCAGTCCGTCACAAACATGTTCAGGAGATTTTTTTGAGGTCAGGTGGTTCTGCTCGCTAATCGTGACGCCGTCAAGTGAGAACTTCACCGGGACAATAAGGATCCACTAAAACTACATTCACAGGGTCTGTCTGGCACGCTAGGCACTGTACCTGTGGAGAGCGTGTTTTGTCACGGCAGGGTCCGGGAGTGACCCCCCCCCCCCCTTTACAGTCACTTTTAGCAGAATGTCCCAAAATGCCACACTGTCAGTCCTGACTGCAGCTGCACTTCCACGCTTTCCCTCTCAACAGAACGAGAACGGTGCTCACCGCAGGAAAGCGAAGGCCTCGCTAAAGAAAAGAGAAACTCTGCAGCCCACCTCGGGCTCACGGAAGACAACGTGGACCTTCCACCGTGGTCAGTGGACACAGGAGGTCAGAGCTGAGCTCCTTGGTTAATGGGGGACCACAAAACACCAGCACCGTGCCTGGGAGCAGCTTGGGCTTACATCGCTGACGTGACAGAAAACTCCCAAGTCACCCCTGGGAATGTCGGGCCGGGTGTGCGTTCTCACGTGATTAGGACACTTCCCATGAGCACTTGGCCCTCTTACACGGACCCTGGGATGGGGTGCGACTCGCCTCTTTGACTATACTGAACGGCTCCGTATGCGGTCAGCCGCACTCATCAAGCGCAGCACAGAACTGCAATTTCTGAACTTTAGTGGAATTGTGTACGCCGTATAGAGCAGAAGTCTCATTTTCAAGATAATAATAATAATAATAATAATACTACATTTCACTGAAGCAGCGCCTTTCCCCAAATTGGAAGTTTCTTTATGTTTTTCGATGTGCACCACAACACCCACAGCATATGATTTTGTTTTTTTACTGCATGTTATTTTTTCTTATTGCTGTGGATTAACAATCATTCTGATTATCTGAATTTGGTCTGTATGGTCATCTCGGTATTCGGAGATTAAATTCAATACACTGGGCTTATCGGGACACCTGTCTGTAACGAGCGAGGCCTCATCTACAGGTGCGTCCACGACGGGGAGATGTGCCAGTAACCTCAGACTCACAACTTCATCAACTATGGAGCCGCTCAGACAGACAGACAGAAATGAGAATGGATAGCCAGGCCAGCGCACTCACGTCAAGTAAAGAAGGGACATCGGGCCGGAGCTCAGCACAGCACACGTCACAGGCGTCTTTAGTGCATCTCACCGCCGCTAAACCGGACGTTTCAGCAGCTAGCAAACCAAAGACCCCGTCCTTGGCCGTGAAAGCCAAATGTTCAGGAAAGATACGACAATGGTGTGTGCGCTGCTTGCTGAATTAGACTTTCTTTATCTGCCATGTTTTGAAGTCACATTTGGATAAAGGAGTCTGCCAGAGAACAATAACACTAATAACGAAGCAGACTGCTGATTATGGAATATTTTTTGCCCGGTATCTTGAAAGTCGCCTTGGATTAAGACAAAGATACTCTGCTTCAAAGCACAGGCCTGGTCAGAGTGCCAGGCAGAACACGCTGAACCCGCTGCAGCCGGGAGGTAAAGAAGTCGGCCGCCCGCCACTACAGTGAGGATTACGTCACAAACGCTTCATTCAGATTTCCCCTTTACTGTCGTTTTTAGCAGAATGTCCCAAAATGCCACACTGTCAGTCCTGACTGCGGCTGCACTTCCACGCTTTCCCTCTCAACAGAACGAGAACGGTGCTCACTGCAGGAAAGCGACGGCCTCGCTAAAGAAAAGAGAAACTCTGCGGCCCACCTCGGCCATGTACTGTTGTTTCTTAAACTGGGGGTCTCAGTTTGTCCAATTTTGGGTCACACAGAGTTGTACTCACTGGTCACGGCGGGCAGTTTAAGCAATCGACTTGGCGCTGCTATGACCCTGATGGCACCAATTCTCTCCAGTCTTTTTGGTTTTGTTCTTTATTTCACCTCATACAATTTCTTGTATTAGGAATTTGTTAGTTTTCGCATACCCCTTGGGGTGAGAGCACAGGGTCAGCCATTGTACAGAGCGCCCCGGAGCAATTACAGGTTAAAGGCCTTGCTTAAGGGCCCAGCAGAGTAGGATCTTTTTTGGCAGTGACGGGGATTTGAACCGGCAACCTTCTGGATACCAGCACAGATCCTTAGCCTCAGAGCCACCACTCTAATTTTGAGTCACAAAGAGGGCAAAAATTGGGTTGTGACCAAAAAAAAAAAAAAAAAAAAAAAATGTTTAAGCATCACTGCAGAGGACAGCCTGACCGAGGGTGGTCTACTAGACAGACATGACCAGCCGCGTTTAAAACTAATGGGCTAAGCACCCAGCATACCAGGGACGTCACCCAAGCTGAAAGTTCTGGCAACAGAGCAGTGAGCACCCGATGACAGTGTCGGTGGTACCAAATGACTGCGAGGAGACACAGCCATACACGAGAAAGACAGGAATGAAAACGACAC
The DNA here is from genome assembly GCA_026402145.1 of Polypterus bichir lapradei. Taxonomy (NCBI): domain Eukaryota; kingdom Metazoa; phylum Chordata; class Cladistia; order Polypteriformes; family Polypteridae; genus Polypterus; species Polypterus bichir. The sequence continues at coordinate 5,689,863 of JANRMT010049829.1, forward strand.
ATGTGGCGAGGGAGACGAGACGACACCGCGTCACACGTAGAAGAGAAAAGCAGCAGAAGTCTGCTGGAAAATGGCAAATATCATCCCATTATATAAAAAGGGTGACAGGGCAGAGCAGAGCAACTACAGGCCAGTAAGCTTAACGGGCATCACAGGAAAATGAATGGAAGGAATTATTAAGGAGAAGATTGAGCGACACCTGGCAAGATGAAGAGTTATTAGGAACGGTCACCGTGGGGTCAGAAGAGGGAGGTCGTGTTTTATTAATAGGCTGGAATTCTATGAGGAGGCAACAAAAGGATACGACCAGAGTGGAGCAGATGATGTTATTGATGTGGACTTTCAGAAAGCATTTGATAAGGTGCCACATGAGAGGGTGGGCATCAAACTGAAAGAAGTGGCAGTTCAGGGTGATGTTTGTAGATGGGTGCAGAATTGGCTCAGACACAGGAAGCAGAGGGTGATGGTGTGAGGAACCTTATCAGAACTGGCCGATGTTAAGAGTGGTGACCAGCAGGGGGCAGTGCTGGGGCCGCTGCTATTTTTAATATCTATAAATGATTTAGATAGGAATATAAGGAAAAAGCTGGTGAAGTTTGCAGAAGATGCCAAGATAGGTGGATTAGCAGATAATTTGGAATCCGTTATATCGTCACAGAAGGTCTTGGACAGCAGACAGGCTTGGGCAGATTTGTGGACGATGAAGTTTAATGTCAGTAAATGTAAAGAATTACACATAGGAAGTAAAAATGTGAGGTTTGAATACACAATGGGCGGTCGTAAAATCAAGAGTCCACCTTATGAGAAGGATTTAGGAGTCGTAGTGAACTCTAAGCTATCGGCTTCCAGACGGTGTTCAGAAGCCATTAAGAAGGCTAACAGACTGTCAGGTTATATAGCGCCTTGAAGTGTGAAGTACAAGTCACAGGAGGTTCTTCTCAGGCTTTATAACACACTGGTGAGGCCTCATCAGGAGTCCTGGGGGCAGTTTTGGGCCCACCAGACATAGCAGCACAAGAGAAGGTCCAGGGAAGAGCGACTCGGCTGAGTCCAGGGCTACAGGGGATGAGTTATGAGGAAAGATTAAAAGAGCTGAGCCTTTACAGTTTAAGCAAAAGAAGATTAAGAGGAGACCTGACTGAATTGTTTAAAATGATGAAGGGAATCAGTCCAGTGGATCGAGACTGTTATTTTAAAATGAGTTCATCAAGAACATGGGGACACAGTTGGAAACTTGTTAAGGGTAAATTTCACACAAACATTAGGAGGTTTTTCTTTACAGAAAGAATGATAGACACTCGGAATAAGCGACCAAGTAGTGTGGTAGACAGTAAGACGTTAGGGACTTTCAAAACTCAACTTAATATTTTTTTGGAAGAAATAAGTGGATATGACTGGTGGACATTGTTGGGCTGAATGGCCTGTTCTCGTCCAGAGTGTCCTAATGTTCTAAAGTCACATCTGGAAATGCTTGGCGTTTAAGATTGGAGAGTTTTAGCATTCGATTGGGGAATTCACAACTTTAAATTATTAAAAAAATAAACAAGACAAACAAACATATGGGCTTTCCTTACTGACCCTTTTAGCCCATCTTGGGTGTGCTTAAGAAGAGCGCAGTGATGTAGCTGATCACAGGAGGGTTTTAATCGCTCAACTTGAAGCGTCACAAATATCAGAAGAGCAGACAACAAGATGGCACCTTTTCAAATGGTCCTGATAAAGGACCACAGGCGTCAGGCCATCTTCTAAGCGGCACGCACAGCTCACGGTAGCAGGTGAACGTCCAGGGAGGTTTCTCAGTTTTGTCTGCGTTGGCCGAGCTGCTCCACTTGTCAACACCAAAATACAAGCACAGCCTTCATGCCAGTTAGCAGGATGGGCAAAACAGCATACCACATTGGTAAACATGAATATGCAAACGCCACATTTGTATCATTTGTTGTGTTATTTGAAGCCAACCTAATGTTCATTAGTATAACAGGTAAAATTTGACAGACGTGGTGAAAACGCTACATTTACCTCTGACGCCCAAATCCAAAGTGACTTACGACACTAGAGACCCAATTGGTGACATTAGTTCTGTTTTTCCAGTTGAAGTGTCCTGCTCAGGGTCACACGGTGTCAGCAGCAGGACCTGAAGTCCACTGTGCCACACTGCCTGAAGGTACATGCCAGCCAACTGAAAGGCAGAATGGCGAACGCAATGCAGTCTGGCAGTTTACCCTGCAGGCCCAGTGACGACAAAGTTGGATCAGTCATAGAAGACACTCGGAAAACGGCACAACCAAGGCTCTCTGAAATGGTGGATTTATGTAAAAGTTAAAAAAAAGAGCAGATTTGGAAAATGAAAACGGCAGGATGTTGTGACACTGGAAACTGGACTCCATTTGACTCCTCTGTTAAATACAGCGTGGCACATTTCACACATTTATTCTACACAAATGCTACAAGATCAAATACATTTCATTACGATACAAGAAAGGGTACACAAAATAGATTTATTTCACAGTGTTTTCAAAATGATGTCGTCAAGGTGGTGACCATCATTAGCGACGACTTCTGAACGCTCGCGCAACTCGTTCGGCCATTTCAAGGGGAATAGAGGCCATTTCCTGGCAAATAGAATCCTTGAGGGCTTCAAGGTGTTGAGGTTGGTGTGTGTATACATTTGTCCTGAAGAAATCGCACAGAGCGAGATCAGGCAAACGTGAAGGCCACCCGACATCATCACGCAGGGAGATCAGCTTCCCCGGAAACATCTACCACAAAACATGCATGGATCTCCGCACAAACCATATAAGCTGTTGCTCTAGGGATCTACCACATCCATTTCTTCCAGTTGGGACCGCAAAAAGTTCTCTAGCATTTCAGTGTAACCTTCTGAAGTGACGGTGACCGTTGATGCCCATCCTCAAAAAAATTAAAGGCCTACAACACCAAATTCTGCAACGGCGCACCAATCTGTAACCCGTTGACTGTGCAGGGATTTCTGATTAAGTTCATGAGGGTTGGTTTCAGCACAATAGCGAAGGTTTTGCTTATTTATGCATCCATTCAAATGGAAATGTGCACATGACGATGGCATCTCAGTTTGCAGAATGATGGCGCACAACTCTCGATGGCTCTCCCAGTCTCCCTCAGTGAGTTCCTGCACTACCATCATTTTGAATGGATGGAAATGAAGTTCTCAAGCAAAATCAAAGACATGTTGGAAATGCCCGAGGCAGAAGCGCACTGAACGTCTACAAGACGGCAAAATGGATGCCCTCACAGCTTGGATGTTTTCAGGAGTTCGAACAGTCCGAGGACGGCCTGGAGATTTTCTGTTCAACTTTGTACCCGTCTGTCTACATTTAGAATTATTCTCTGATTTGGGACGTCACTGTTAGGAGGAATGCTGAAGTGCATTCGGAAAAACCTTGAGAAATGTAGTACTTCACTTTGGCTCACCCTGTATGAGTCTTGAGTAAGTTTGAAGCAGTTATGATGTGAATGTAAATCTTATAAATCTCACAAACAGCAAGTGTTACAAACCGGACTGAGGGATTCTCTGACAAACCACATTTTAAAAGCACGTTCTGAAGAGCTTATTTAAATGTCCTAAATTATTTTCACATTCACTAATTCAGAATTACAGATACTGCATAATAATGTTTGAATTTCTCTTTTTTAGGGTTGATTTTAAACAGCATTTGGCAGTTGCTGTAGAGAAAATGTGAAGAATAAACCTGGAATGTGCGCGGACTAAAATACATCAAAAAGCTCAAGAGGATAGCATCTCTATATATAATCTTCATTTGGATCTTGATCTTTGTTTGTCCGCCAATGAATTACAAGAAGAAGCACTAGATGGCAGTAGAGAGACAGCTAAAACATAGGCAATGCATTAAGAATCTCCTCCAGGCTTATACTACTGAAGACTGTAGTATGCCAGTCACACCTCAAAACACAGACATTCAAACTAAACAAATTGTTGTGTTTTAAATTAACTAAAGAGATCTTCATCTTTGTTTGTCTGCGAATTCCACGCATGCGTAGACCACCTTCCAGTTTAGTACGTTGTTGTTACTCACAGATGTCAACAATGTGCCGGAATAACGAAAGGGGTGGTGGACAGTGTTACACTGGTTAGCTTCTGAGGCCTGGTTAGAGAATGAGATTGCCGAAGATAAAAGGTACGTGCCTACGTAACATATGAATGAAAGACAGTGGGTAAAATGAATGACAACATAAAAGCACATTCCGGAAATTATTATTGTTACGTTGTAGGCGGCGAGTGCTGCGCGTCTCACAGTTGTACCGTGGCTTGCTCGCATGTCAGTGAAGTGATCCCTATTTATGCTTTAAAGAGCCTGGATACCTATGTGTCCCCCTTTTATAACCATTGCTCCGTGTATATTGCCTTACTCTTTGGATTGCCACAAAGCAACCTGCGAGATTGGAGAAATGTTGAGAAGACATCGTGAGATGAAACGATAGCATCGTGAAAACGAGACGGACTGTGAACAGACTGAGTAGGCTGTTCCTACCGAATCAATGTCCAAGGGTTTTCTTTTGTAATTTTGTTTCCCTTATAAAAAAATCATAATGCTGTGCAACGAAGGGCCCAGTTCACGACTGTCAGCCGCGTTTAAACAGGGAGCCCTTCACCGACAACTTTAACACGCGCAACGTAGTTGGGCGTACATGGCTAGTTCTTTATAACCTCTGTGCAGAGACACCCCCCCATTTGGTGTTACACTGGGGATACCCGTCTCTCTCTCTCATATATATCTATATAAAAAATATATATATATATATATATAAATATACATAAAATATATATACAGATAAACATATAAAAATATATATGCATATATTTACATATATAGAATCCAAGTCTGTCTGTATGTCTGTCCGCTTTTCACGAGAGGACTATTTAGATCGGGTTTTTTTCTAGAATTTGCTTGAACATTCCGGTTGAATTTGCGACTTCTCTCGAAGCGCTAAGTATCAGAGTTCACTTGTGCTACCAATTTATTTGCATGAATCTGAGACAGAGGCTGTGGTTCGAGGTGAGGGGGAGCCAGGCAGGGCCTCCTCACTCACGCCAGCCTCTGTTCGAGTCAGTCTACTTCTCGCGACATGCTGGAGTGTACCTCGCCTCCGCTTACCTAGCGATACCCGTTTGTTTGTTGCTTTTTAAAGTTTGTCCTGTTTCACGGCTACACAGGCAGTGCCGCGGGGGACGGCTAGCCACTCACTATAATTTAAGGCCCATGAGGTATGTGGATATTTATAAAGGCTAATAGTTTACTTAAATGCTAGTGGGGGGACTGCTTGACGGGTACAGCACCATTTTAAAGCTGTTGTTACTCTTACTATTTAAGTATTTTACATCCTTTCACAGAAAAAAGGCAAAATATCGTTCACTTGAGTAATGGAGGTACTTACTAGATAAAAAGCCATTGAATAGGATCTGATTTTGCTGTGGTATTGAATGGGCGTCTAGTATCGTGAACTTTCACTGGCACTGTGACACACTTACTACCGAAGGTGCCATCTTCTTGTTTACACCACCTTGATGTCGATACCAGAACTCTCGTCTCATATTCATTATGGAGTCTCAAACCCAAAAGTCTTCAGTGCACAGCAGAAACAGAAGGCCAAACTGACCTTCCCATTCCAGTACTTTCAGAGGAGAACGTCCCGCATTACACTGATGGTCCTGGATAGAATTTAAAGGAATACTCCACCAAAAATACGTACTTACCGCCTCTGCTTTACTTTGATTTGAAATCCTTTGTTAACCGCTGAAGAGAAGTTGTCTTTTCACGTGATCTCTGGAGGTCTCAGTGCAGCGTCAGTCATTGTACAGCGAGCGCCCGCTGGAGACATTTTCAGGGTAACAGGAGTTGAACCAGCAACCTTCCCAATACCAGCGCAGATCTTTAGCCTCAGAGCCACCACTTCATCTTATGGTGATGGCCAAAAATCTTTTTTAATTATATGTTTTCATAAAGGAAAAGAAAAAATAGTTCCTCATTTAATGGAACTTAACAGTCATAAATGCCGGACAACAGCAAATGACATGAAAAACATGCTTGGAAAAAGTAAGAAGTTACTCAAGTCACATAATCCGTGTGTGTGTTAGGCTGTCGAATCCTCAACACCTACAAAAAGTAGCCATTTCTTTGCTAAAAGGTTATTAACATTTAGGTCTGGTTGTAAACAGTACAACGCATACCCACAATTCTGTGCTTTGGAATTGAAGACTGGGCTCTTGACCAATGAATGAGAAGGGAGAGGGTGGGACTTCAAGTCAGGTGCGTGTGTGTGTGTTCTTTCCTCAGTCAGGAGGGCACATTCAAAAATATGTTAGTAAAAATACACGTTTGGGACGTTATGAGCACACAAGTGGATGACTGTCCATGTGGATTATGCAACACAAGTAACGTAAGACCGTTTCATGGATGTTCTGATAGTGTTTGCGGTTGTTCTGTGCTGGTCACCCACCATGATTGCTGAATCATAAACTTTCTTACCTCCCTTCTACATGAGACTTTTTCTCACCTCTTTACTATAAAACACATGGTGTAAAAAAGGGATAATCAAAATATCATTTTGGGTGGAGTATTCCTTTAAGTTACAATTGTTGGTTCTCATAACTGGAAGCTTTGGTATAGCGGGTCCACACCTCAAATTGAAAACAGACAGAGATAAATAAATAGATAATCGCCGCACATGCGGCTTAAAGAAGGGGCGTGGTAGTGCGGCCGGAGCGGTTCCCGGGACACACCCGATCCACGTCCCCGTAATAAACAGTAGAAGTGCGAGGCAGATAAAGGAAGTGAGAAAAAAAGGAAAGAATGGGAACGGAGGTTAAGGGAGAAGAAGGCGGCAGGAAGGAGAAAGCCGGTGTGTGAGCGAATGAGAGTGCACTTGTTGAAGGTTCAATGCAGCTGGTAGGAGAGCCCCAGAGGAGTCTCTGGCCAACTCTTGGGGGGCAGATTGAAGCGGTCGCTCCAGCTGAGCAGTTTTTAGGAGCTGGAGTGACCGACTTGCCTTTGAAGGGAGTGGAGTCGAGGAGGCTTTGGGCGTGTTGAGCACCAGCGTGAGCATCCTGCCCACAAGGGAGAATGGAACCCGGCTGGAGCCTTACGTAGCCGGGGATCGGACCAGCACAGGAAGGAGCCGCATCTGCTGGTAGGGCGACTCCCCCGGATGGGAGAAGCAGGGGAGCCGCCAGTAGAAAGAAGAAAGCACCGAAAGGTTTACGACAGGACTGATTCCAGCCATTATTTTAACCTTGTTGTTTAAAAAAGGATTTATTTATTGGATTTTAACCTCCACAGTTCACCTGTTTTAATGGATTATTTATTAGAGACACTGCACTTATTTATTTGGACTCCGTTTTTGGTTTTGTTTTTCAATAAAAGCACTCTGCACTTTTTGCACCATCCCCTTGCTTCGTTGATGAGGTCTTCACTGTCTAGCTCATCGGTGACATTACCGACGGTGTCGGGTTCAAGAGCTCCCAGAAGCCAGATGGGAGCGTGCAGCTGAACCCGCATCGCCACAGACGCCTAATTCCCACTTCATTCATTTTGTATTCTAACCTAATCACAGTCCTCCCTCACACTGAAGGGCATTTTCTGCAGCAAAGACTGACCAAATGCCGCACCATCTTTAAAAGTTTCAGGATGAGCACCCAGGACACTGAGCTGGATAACAGATTAGGAAAGGCACATCCAGAAAGAAGCTAAATGATTAGTTTTTGCCAAAAAAAAAAAAAAAAATTCAACCACACTGAGAACAGAAGAGTATCCGCCTAAAGTGTCAGCTGCCCTAACCAATCATCTCCCTGGATGCTTAAAGTGACAGCTGCACTAGCCAATCATCTTACTGGATGGCAACTTTAAAGAATTCTATTTGGAAACGGGACCAGCCGGCTGCTCTCACCGCAAATCATCGTATCAGAGAATCAACACCACCAGCTGCTCGCACTCGAACTTGTTTGGACGTTTCCTCAATCCACATTAACACCAGTCTTTGAGATGAGTACCCACTCGGTTTAATTACTAATTAAAATCTAAATTGGCCATCCACACGGATACCATTCTTACAGGATGGTGCCAGCCAATAATCCACATTGCTACCAACACCTGACAAGTGCGCCAACCAGTTGCCCACACTGGTATTAGTATTTGACAAGTGTGCCATGCAGCTGTCCACACTGGGTTCATTATCTGAACACTAAAAGTACAAGCCAGCCCGCCTGATTCATTCCGGTCCGGTGCCCCCTTGTTACAAGAAGCAGTCATCTATCCACACTTAACACCGGTCCCGGAGGATGGTGCCAGGGAATAATCCACACTGCTACCAACATCTGACAACGGCGGCAAGCAGCTGCCCAAACTGATAACTAGCGTCTGCCAATTGTGCCAGCCAGCTGTCCACACCGTAACACTGACACCTGTCACTTGCCAGAAGACCGTTTAAACTGGGCGCGTTCACCAAAATTCAGAAGAGCTGCAGACGCAAACAAGCAGCCCACGTTGGGATAAGGCTCTGACATCAAAAGACGGCGCGGATTGTGCTTCCCGGCGACAAATACGACACACCCGATCGCCGCGCTTTCCCTCTGCACGTATACACCGCCAGATTTCACTCCACACTCACCTGAGATCAGTTGTTTTCCGCAACTGTTCCCGAACAAATTTGCGCAGTTGGTCGAGCTCCGCCATCTGTTCAAATCAGCATCGCGCGGAAGGTGGGAGCGCACGCAAGCGCGGGACGGCGTAACGTCATTGCGTCACGGCGCTACGTAACAGCCATATTGGTGAGGTCAAGTTGGTTAACTATGGTTACTTCATCTTTAAAAATTTCTTTGATAATGTCCTTTTGTGAAGTTAATTCAAAGTAAAAACAATTAGTGTGCGTCTGCCCTACAGTGGACTGGCTTCACATCCCGGGCTGGTTTCCACCATTCACTCAGTGTTGCCAAACTGGAACTGGAATAAGCAGGTAGAATGATGGATGAATATTTTCAAAATGACTTACAAATCACAGTGGTAAAAATCTTGTACACTTTTCTTTTCACACAATTGAAGTTCTTGTTGGTTAAAGGCAAATACATGAGCTCAGTATAGAGAAAAGAATTAAAAGTTTGCAGCTCATATACTGTAGTCACATTCCATATATAAGCCGCACTCGCCTTACACTCATTCATATTATGAAACCAAGTGGGAACATTCTTTTTAATTAATCTTTCTTGATAATAACCCAGAATGACAAAGTGAAAACATGTTTTCAGAACGGTCTGCAAATTTATTGTAGCTCAGAAACTGAAATCTCTCATTCCTAGAAGTACTTTATACATTGACTCAGGCGCCGCGGCGAATGGCAGCCTTTCCAGCAGCTCCGTGTACGACTTTATCTTTCTACCTTTTTCTCTATTTTACTGATCACTCCTATAAGTTTCTTTTATGTGGACTCATTCCCTGGACACTTTTTACTAATTTTTATGTGAATTTCCCCTTGGAATTAATAAAGTATCTATCTATCTATCTATCTATCTATCTATCTATCTATCTATCTATCTATCTATCTATCTATTATATAGTGCCTTTCATATCTATCTATCTATCTATCTATCTATCTATCTATCTATCTATCTATCTATCTATCTATTATATAGTGCCTTTCATATCTATCTATCTATCTATCTATCTAACTATCTATCTATCTATCTATCTATCTATCTATCTATCTATTATATAGTGCCTTTCATATCTATCTATCTATCTATCTATCTAACTATCTATCTATTATATACTGCCTTTAATTTCTATTTATATATCGATCTATTATATAGTGCCTTTCATATCTATCTATCTATCTATCTATCTATCTATCTATCTATCTATCTATCTATCTAACTATCTATCTATTATATACT
>JANRMT010049829.1:5701987-5716346 GCA_026402145.1 Polypterus bichir lapradei
ATAGATAGATAGATAGATAGATAGATAGATAGATAGATAGATAGATAACTTTATTAAGTAAAAGGTCACATTTTTTTTCCCAGGGGAAATTCCCATACTGATAAAAATAAACAATATTAAATTAAAGAGTGATAACAATGCAGGTATAACAGACAATAACTTTGTATAATGTTAACGTTTACCCCCCCGAGTCGCATAGTGTGGGGTCTCCTCAGTCTGTCAGTGGAGCAGGACGGTGACAGCAGTCTGTCGCTGAAGCTGCTCCTCTGTCTGGAGATGATCCTGTTCAGTGGATGCAGTGGATTCTCCATGATTGACAGGAGTCTGCTCAGCGCCCGTCGCTCTGCCACGGATGTCAAACTGTCCAGCTCTGTGCCTACAATAGAGCCTGCCTTCCTCACCAGTTTGTCCCTCTTCTTTTTGTTGCTTCCCCAGCACACCACCGTGTAGAAGAAGGCGCTCGCCACAACCGTCTGGTAGAACATCTGCAGCATCTTATTGAAGATGTTGAAGGACGCCAGCCTTCTAATGAAGTATAGTCGGCTCTGTCCTCTCTTACACAGAGCATCAGTATTTACAGTCCAGTCCAGTTTATCATCCAGCTGCACTCCCAGGTATTTATATGTCTGCACCATCTGCACAGTCACCTCTGATGATCACGGGGTCCATGAGGGGCCTGGGCCTCCTAAACTCCACCACCAGTTCCTTGGTTTTGCTGGTGTTCAGGTGTAGGTGGTTTGAGTCGCACCATTTAACAAAGTCCTTGATTAGGTTCCTATACTCCTCCTCCTGCCCACTCCTGATGCAGCCCACCATAGCAGTGTCGTCAGTGAACTTTTGCACGTGGCAGGACTCTGAGTTGTAATGGAAGTCCGATGAATGTTGACTGAACAGGACCAGAGAAAGTCCAGTCCCCTGAGGCGCTCCTGTGTTGCTGACCACAATGTCAGACCTGCAGTTAGGTTCCTATTTGCAATCTAGTTACATAAATATAGTCAATAGAAATGTAATATAATAAATAAATAATAAATAATAGATATAGATAATACAGAAATTATTTCACGCTTTATTTGCAGTTGCCGTTCCAGAATTTCTTTCAGCTTTGCCTCGCCTGGAAGCATCTAGCGGCCGCTTGGCCCTCACCTCGCCACCCCTCCTCATTTCCCTTCCCATCCAGGATCCTGGAATATTCCAAGTTTCCCTGGTTACCAGATTCACAACATACAGAGGAAGAAGAGAATTCTCTGGAGTGGTTCTGCTCTGTGAACAGTAGTTGGCAGCAGTGAGTCGCACGTTTTTCATTCTACTCAGCATTCCCGGAAAACAGAAAGCAAATTCAAATTGACTGCTCTGAGTCCACAGCACAACGATGTAGAATTGTTACTGCTCCTCACCCCCCGTCACTGGGACCATCAAAACAGGCCCCGTACAGTATCTGCTAGAGGTACTGGTGCTGCAGGACCAGTTCTCTTTATATAACAGTGTTTTGGTGCACTGTATATTTATTCACTGTTGCTCTATTTAATGTTGGGATGGCATTCATTGTATTTCCTTCTGTTATATGTATGGATGGAACACCAAAGGAAATTCCTAGCAAATGTGTAGCCTGGCAAAAAAAGTCCATCTTCAGTTCTACCACAGGTGTTGTATCTGACGGAAGGCGAAAATTTCACGCTCAGTCTTACATGTTATCAAGTCTATTCCATTCATCCATTATCCAACCCGCTATATCCTAACTACAGGGTCACGGGGGTCTGCTGGAGCCAATCCCAGCCAACACAGGGTGCAAGGCAGGAAACAAACCCCGGGCAGGGTGCCAGCCCACCGCAGTATCAAGTCTATTGACAGACAGAAAAAATTTTAGAGAAACAGCAAAGAAATTTTTACATGCAATGAATATGAATCCTCGGCCAGACCCCAACTCCCACCTGCCGTAACCCCAAAATAGCCCAGCAGAGTACAAAGTTCTAAAAGAGGAGCTGATTGGCCCAACAAAGGAGGAGCTGAGCAGACTGACGAAGAGGTAAGTGGGGCGACAACAAGGGGCTGAGCAAACTAACAAGCCAGGAGACGAGTGGACCGACAGGTGAGCTCCTGGGGACGCAGCTCTGTGTGGATGTTATGACAATAAAGCCACCTGACTTGACATCTTTGATGAAGAGATTGTCACACCATTTTGGATTTTATAAGCCACCACCATTTTGTTTACCAGGATGCAAGTCTGTGTTATTACGGGCCGAGCCCAAGAAGTGGCACTCTGGTGATGTCACATTTTTCATTATTTCAGCCAGTGTGTCACAACAGAAGTCATTTAAGGTTGTGAATACTTTAGTTCTGCTCCTTTTTCAATATTAAAATCTTTTACTGTCTTGTCAGCACAAAATGTTGGTCGGGAGAAGTGAGGTGGTCAAGACAACAGAAGAGGCAGATGACCAGTTGTAAAATTTAAAACGCTTAGCTTTTTAACATGAAATGTATTAGTTTGGAACCAGGAATAGACAAATAAAAATAACATAATTCACACCAACGCAGGAATACTAATACTGGATACTCCGGAATGGGAAATGTCCCAATGACATCACACATCACATACTCCCAGGTGATTCGCGGAATAATCAACAATAAAATGAATAATAATTAATAAAATTAATAGAGTGTGTCAAATAAAATGAACCATTCATTTTTCTTTATAATAAATAATCAACTCTGGGGGTCGATTTGTACGCCTAAGAAGTGCATCCTGGCACTGAGGGATCTCATGGAGCACAAAGGCGAATATCGACAGAGTTTCTTTGAAGCCTTTGTCGATTTTCATAAAGTGTTTGACTCAGTTGATCGAGCTGCCCTGTGGGACACCCTGAGGGTTTGCGGGATCCCCTCGAGGTTGTTGGATATCATGGCCGGCCTGTCCACTGGTACTGTGAGTGCTGTGCCGAGTGGAGGAGACAGGACCTCTGTGTTTTTCCCAGTTGATTCTGGGGTTCGGCAGTGGTATGTTCTGCTCCTACTCTGTTCAATGCTTGTATGGACAGGGTGGTGGGCAGGGTTGTGGGGCATCTGTTGGTGAAGAGAGATTCACGGATCTTGACTTTGCTGACGATGCTGTGATCTTCGTGGAGTCAATGGAGGCTCTGATCGGGGCGCTCGACAGACTGAGTGAGGAGTCTGAGTGTCTGGGCTTGTGCGTGTCCTGATAAAAAACCAACAGCCAGGCCTTTAATGACCTCTAGGGGCACGGCCATCAGCAGGGTGTCTGTCTACAGAGAGAGTGCCGACCTCGTCGAGAGGTTTACTTACCTCAGCAGTGACATTCATGTGACTCTGGTGACTGTTCCTGTGAAGTCAGTAGACGGACCGGGAGAGCACGAGGGGTCATGAGGTCGCTGGAAAGGGGTGTGTGGCGCTCCCGATATCTATGCAAAAGGACGAAGGTCCAAGTCTTTAGAGTCCTGGTGCTCTGTCTGTGAGACATGGATGCTATCCAGTGACCTGAGACGAAGACTGGACTCCTTCATGTGTGTCTCTACGGAGAGTCCTTGGGCACCGTTGGTTTGACTTTGTGTTGCTCATGGAGTCCTGAATGAGGCACATGACCTGCATTGTGAGGAAGTGTCAATTACGGCACTACGGCCGTGTGGCGTGATTCCCCGAGGGTGATCCGGCTCATAAGATCCTCATTGTTGGGGACCCAAGTGGCAGGACCAGGCCAAGGGGTCGCCCACGTAACACCTGGCTGCGGCAGACAGAGGGTCATTTCCGGAGGGTGGGACTGAACCGCGTGTCTGCCTGGAGGGTTGCCAACCGGGATCCCGAGTTGGTTCATTGTGTAGTGGGTGCAGCAACGTGCTGTACCAGTGCAGGCTCCCCATCATGGGTTTGACTTGATTGTATGGAATGTCGCATCTTTTAAATAAATTCAATAAAAGTTATAATAATTTACATCATTTTCCGCAGGCCCCAAGTCCATTAGCGCTGCCCTACTGTGACTATTTATGGTCACTGGCACCATGAACAATTCTTAAATCAGGATTGACTGCCCATTGCCACTTTCCCAATACTATTTCTTTCTTCACAACCTTTCGATTCTTTAGCTAAGGACACAGTAACACCAAACATATTACCTGAACGTTCTGAAGACATTTTGCTCATTTGTTTTAGCTCTGGTTTAGTCAATTCAATTTCAAAGATTAGCTGCTTCATTTTAGGAGCCGACGTATTGTAAATATTGCATAATGTAAGATGTGAAAATCTTAGTCCTCATGGTCAAAAACATCCGTATTTCATGCACAACATGTACTCAGACCTTGAAGGGAAGGCGACAAAAATTTTACAAAAATAGCACATTATGACAATTGTAGAGTCTTTGCATTAGGTTGGCGAGTTGCTATGGATGTGCACCACTATGCGTCACATCGTAAAGGATCCACTATAAAACACAATGAAACGCTTCTGCTTGCCCTCCAAACTTACGGATTTAAACCTTGAATAGCATTAATTCTGAGCTCCTGGTGATAGGCATCATCGCTCCTCAGTATTCGGTTCATACTCTAAGCGTTCTGATGATATTCTCTTATTTTTGGTAACAACTCCATTCAGTCTTGGTTTTTGCTTTGTTGCAGTTGTAATCAACATTTTTTATTAATTTTTCTGGAGTGCCCTGGAGCAGATTATTTAGATTTCAATCATTTTAAAACAGTTAGCACAACTGGTGACCCTAAAAACTTTGAAAATGACCCTAAAATGCAGGAATAGGCTGTGTTTAGTTTTAAATCCATTCAATTCCATTTGATTTTCTGAACCTTCTTACAACATTTGTTAATAGGGAAAAATGTCAACCAAAGTTAGAGCCAAGAATTTATGTAAACTTCGCTCTTAACGCTCGCGACGAAGTAACCGCTGTAATCGTATAGTCTGGATGACCTGCCCAACATGGCGCCCGAATCCGAGCCACGTGTATTTTATTTTTCAGGACCTTCCCGGAAATTACCTCCCGTGACCTTTACTTCCGGCTCCCGCCCGGCCAGCCATCTTGAATTACTGAACAAAAAAAAAAAAAAAAAAAAAAAAACAAAAAAAAGGCGGGGGGGCGAGAGAGAGAGAGAGGGGGAGAAGAAAAAAAGGCGAGACGTTGGGACGAACAGAAACGAGGAGACCGTACCAGGGCAGGAGGGGAACGAGGCCGAACAAACGCGGCATGCCGGGCAGCCCACCCGCGAGGATTTGTACCGCCGACGGGGGAGTGAGTCTAACGGCGAAACAACAATAAACGGCGACGGCCCCCCCCCTCCGCCATTCGTGAAGAGAGAGAGAGCGAGAGAGAGAGAGATATCCGACAAAGACGGCGGACGGACGGACAGGCGGGAGAGAGAAAAAGAGACGAGGCCCATGGCGCGAGCAGAAATGGGCAGCAGAGGTTGAGATCCCCGAGTGGCGCCCACTCCGACGGCGAGGGACGGCGGGCAGGTGAGGAACTCGGGGGGTCAGAAGGGAGGGCGAGCTGACGAGAGCTGGGGGGCAAGCGAGGGGGCGGCCAGCCAGCCAGCCAGCCGCGAGAGGGGAAGTGGGGCGAAGTCGGGCCCCGGTTTAGATGAAGAGACGCCGGGTCGGGTGGGGTGTTGAGACCGGGAAAAGCGAAGAGCTGGCGGCTAAAGTGACGGTCCGTTAAGGAGAAACGGAGCAAATGAAAAGCCATTCGGGGAATGGGATTGGCAAAAAGGGTACGAGCTGAAGTCGGGCTTGGGGGCTTCAAGGGAGACAGACGGTCATGTTGTCAGTGCCGGGTATGCGATCGAGGAGAAAGAAAGTGGGTTAGCTGGGCAGTGCACGAGCCCGCGGAAGACTAGGGCAACTGGAGAAGTGAGGCAAATGAAGAACCATCTGGGGGTGTGCCAAGCAGGCAAACAGGTGGGAGCAGAAGTCGGGGGCAACCAGAAAGAGAGTGCGGTTTGGGGGCCTTGTGGCGACGGACGGAAAAACGGGAGGAAGTGGGATTCAGGGAAAAAAACAAAAAGCGTCAAGATTAGGACTTGTAGAGAAGTGGGGCAGCTGAGGGGCATGGCAAGCAGATGGGCAAGGGCTGAGGTCAGGTTTGGGCTTAAAAAAGGATGGCAAGACCGTGGAATAAGGGGGGGTGGTGGGAAGGAGTCCAGAGCAAATACCAGTAGGAGAAGTGGGACAGTTGAGGAGCCATTGAAGATTGTGCCAACCAGGCAAGTTTGAGCTGAACTCAGTGGAGGGCACAGCAAAAGATATAAAAAAAAAAAAAAAGAGAGGAGGCCATTCA
Source organism: Polypterus bichir lapradei (assembly GCA_026402145.1). Lineage (NCBI taxonomy): Eukaryota > Metazoa > Chordata > Cladistia > Polypteriformes > Polypteridae > Polypterus > Polypterus bichir. Next base: position 5,708,271 of record JANRMT010049829.1, read on the forward strand.
GTCCACCAGGGTCATTTCTTTAGCTGAAGGGTAGGCTGTCCCAGACAGATAGTTGGGAACAGTCGTTTGTGGGGTCTCACTTGCTTTGTCTTCAGTTTCTAACTTCTGGGCACATCACAAGACATGGATGAGAAGAGAAATGGGCAAAAGAAGAATCATCGTGGGGTGTGGCACGCAGGCAAACAGATGAGAGCAGAAGTCAGGGGTATTGAGAGGTACAGAGTTTGATTTGGGGACCCTGCTCCCAGCTATGGGAGGAAGTGGGCTCCAGGGGGTCAAAAACAACACAGCATTAAGATTAGGGCCTGAAAAGAAGTGGGGCAACTGAGGAGCATGGCAAGCAAATGCATACAGGCTGCGGTCAGGTTTGGGGATAAAAACCGTTTTGGAAATAAGGTTAGGATGGTGATAAGACTTTTAAAGGGGGGGGGGGGGGAATTCCAGTAGGAAAAGATGGACAAGTGAGGAGCCATCAGAGGAGTGCCAGCCAAACAAGTTTGAGCTGAAGTCAGGGGAAGGCTGAATAAAAGAGAAAGACCAGAGGTTCATTTGTGAGGGCCCTGGTGGGCTCACCTGCTTTCTTTTCAAGTTCTAAGTTCCTGGCATTTCACAACATGACTTAAGACTTTGATGAGTAGTGAAGAACTGTGGGGTTATACCTAGCAGGCAAACAGGGGGGTAGCCAAAGTCTAGAGCAGTAAGGCAGAGAGCGGATGGAGGACAGGATGCAGTGGGTTCCAGGAAAAAATCCTTCACGGCGTTAATATTGGGGCATGTAGAGAAGTAGGACAGCATAGCAAACAATTTGGCAAGGTTGGGGGATAAAGTCCGGTTAAGAAAATGGTTAGAAGGATTGTGTGATTGTTTAGGCCATGGAATAAGGTGGGAGGAAAGAGTCCATAGCAAATGTCACTAGGAGAAGTGGGACAGTTGAGGAGCCATCAGAAGAGTGTGCCAGACTAACAAGTTAGAGCTGAAGTCCGTAGAGGGCAGAACCAAAGAGAACCACCCAGACAGATTGTCATTCATTATCGCCCTGGTGGCCTTACTAGCGCTGTCTCTTCGGTTTCCAAGTTCTGAGTCTACCGCAAGACTTGAATGAGAGGAGAAATCGGTAATGAGGTAGAGAGAGGGAGGTTTTGGGACCTTATGGTGACAGGTGGAAAAATGCCAGGAACTAAGTTCCAGGCAAAAAAATTCCTTACATCGTTAAGATTAGGATATGGAGAGAAGTGGGGCACCTGAGGAGCATGGCAAGGAAATGGGTAAAAGATGAGCTCAGGTTTGTGCGTAGAAACATTAAGCCATCGTTCTGAAAGTGGTTAAAGGATGGTGAGACCATGGAGGTCATGAAATGTGGAAGCGGTTCGGCCCAGAGAAGATGCCAATAAGAGAATTAGAACAATAGAGAAGACTGTGCCAACCAAACAAGTTTGAGCTGGAAGTCAGCTGAGGGCAGAGGAGAAGAGAGAGACCCAGAAATAAGAACATGAGAAAACTGATAAACAGGAGGACAACATTCAGTCCACCAAGCTTGTTTGTTTAACTAATAGATAAGCCGTCCCAGACAGAGTAATTTGTTAGGGCGTTCGCTTCAGTTTCCAAAATCAGGACACATCAAAAGGCTTGAATTAGAGGAGAAATGAGCAGTAAAGAACCAAATGGGGGTGAAGCAAGCATGAAAACGGGTGGGGCAACAAGGGGTAGAGGGTGAGGTTTGGGGACCTTGTGACAAATGATGGAAAAAGTGATAGACGCGGGTTCCAGGAAGAAAAAATCCCAGACAGAGTTAAGATTAAGGCATGTAGAGAAGTGGGCCAACTGAGGACCCAACTGGGCAGTGTGGCAGGCAGATGGGTAAAGGCTGAGGTCTGGTTTGGGAATATAAACTGGCCATGAAATAATGGGGTATGGTTCGGGATGCCAATGTCAGTAGGAAGAAGGTGGTGTTTGAGTAGTTCTCAGAAGTTGCCATCCCAGCGAGTTTGAGCTGAAGTCTGCAGAGGGCAGAGCCAAAGGGAGGAAGTCATTTGCACTAGTGGTCCCTTTTATTTTCCCAGTTCTGGTTATATCACAAGATGACATAAGACTTGGATGAGAAGAGAACTGGGCCAATACTCGGCCATTAGGGGCGTCTGGTAAATATTGAGCATAAGATATTTGACAAAGTCCATCAGGCTCATTTGTTTAGCAGTTCCAGTATCTCGTCCAAGTAGCTCTTAGGTTGTCAAGATATCTGCTTCAGCTACATGTCTTGATCATTTGCCTGGCTCATTCAGGGGCAGTTAATTGAGGGAGTTTGGTAAATACAAAGGAGCCAGCATAGGACTGAAACAGCCCAACGAGTGAACATCACCTTTGCGATAAACTGAGGAAGTGTTGGGCGTCTCTGTAGAAAAAAAATGAGAGGTACAGGAGAATCGATGGGCTTGCAAACCAAGGGGGCAGTATCTGGGTCAAACTGTGAGACAACATGATTTGTTTCTGTTCGGTTCAGTTCAGCGTGTTTTTGAATATCCGCCTTTACCAAGTGCAGGTGCGGAGTGCCGTAACAAGTTCATAGGTAAAATTCAATCACCCACTTTACAAATTACAAAATGCTAGCACACACAGAGAAGAAATTAAGAGGAGGCCAAAGGAGCTGTCATCAGTGGAATATGTCAGGCAGGCAGTTGTGTGCCAGAGACAAAGTAAGAGAAGTTGTCTCTGCAGGTTGGGTGGAGTAGGTGATGCACCCAGCGATACTGACCATTAAACTGTGACCTATGGGTTTGGGGCAGGTGAGCTATGTGGGTATGTGCTGGTTGACAGACCACCTTAAGTCACACTGAAGATGGATGGGCAGGAGGAGTCCATTTAATGTAAGGCTGGGTGAGTTTGGGGTGGTAGACAGAGAGTAATGTAGAGTTTGGGGTGAGCTTTTGGCTCAAAGCACCCACAGTCAGGCCCTCAACGAATGAGGAGTGTGAAGGCAAGGGTGCGTTTTAGAACACAGCTGCTTCTGTGCATTGTTGCCGATGGATATGGGCAGATTGTCTCTGTCGGACAAGGGGTGGCTACTTCTTTCGCTTCGGCTTTTACATTCAGTGTCCTCACATGAGTGTTACTGGTCACGCTGCTTGTCCCATTTGTCGAGGGGGTGGGGGTGGGGGGGGCACCGCTGGCTCCTTTGTAAAGTAACTTATCAAAGATGGCTTTGTTGTGTCCCAACAGCAGGCATTGCACCCAGCTTGGTGCACTCTGTTCATTTCAAAAGGACCTTTATTGACACAATAGAGCAAGTGGGTGAAGGTGGTAATGGGCGTCTCTGTGTGTCTGACCGAAGACGTTTATTTAGTGTCTGGCACTGGAGATCAGCTGGAAAGTTGCCCACCTCGTGGTCGTAGTGCCTGCCACCATAACTGTTTTGCTCTAGGCTTGATTACCGTTTGTCCGATAGACAGGTCCCGGTATGTTGTGTTGGTGTTCTGTGCAGGTTCAGCCTCTCTAAACGGCCGGTTCCCCTGACGGTTTCTAGGGTTGTGATGGATAAAGCTCCTTGGTTCACAGTGGCCTCAGTAGATGACTGTATTGGTGACTTATGAGCATTGGGAACACAAAAGCCAATGCTGACAACTCCTTGTAGCTCGCTTTTCTGCCTGATATGGTTTCAGCCATCATGTGTGTTCCTTATGACAAGTGGCCTAGTACAGTGTGTGCCACAGCCATCAGCTTTTAAACATCGGGTGACGAGATGTTTCAGCATGGTGCTCTTAATATGCAAGCATTGATTAATGCTCCAGTGTTTTATTTTTTGGCTGTCATCTTATTACCTGAAGCAGTTTGACAAGGTGTGGAAACCAAGCCGAGTAAACAAAGTGCGGCCCTCAAGATTTTACTTTCGAATGCGTTGGAACTCCACACCCAAACGTGCATAAAGCAGACAGGTATCAGTTCTTGAATTGCTGCAGTGTAAAGGTGGCTTTAGACATTAAAATGGCCTTTGGTGACACGTGTGGTGTCTTTTTAAACTGGCATGGTATTCATAGCTGCCACCATTAATATCAAAAGTTTTAGAGGTGAGCAAAGGTGCAACAAATACCCAAAGAAAATGCGAAATAGACGCATGCTCTTGTACGATACACATTGTCTTGTTTTAGATAATTGGTTTGTCAAGGGGTTGGCGTAGCAAGTTGCACTTCGCATTTTCTGGTCTCAACATCCTTTTTTTTTTTTTTTTGCCTCGAAGTAGCCTGGGCTGTCCTTGATCTGATTTGGGCATCAAGTCGACAAATTTGGGATACTGTAGGTGACTTTCTCATGGAATTGGGGTTTCCTCTTGGAGCCCATGCTGCCATTTCCAGGCACCTAGTAGTTGTTACTCAGGAGGTGTGCACGCCTTGAAAATCAGGCGGCAGTAACCCAGATCGTTTGATCTGTGAGAGTGTGTGCATGTGCGTGCACACACACACCCCAGGGAAAGACTGCTTCCAGTTTTTCGCCTTGCGCTGGATAGCTTCCAGATATTTTGCTGCCATGTATGAAAAAAAAAAAAAAAAAAAAAGTTTGACTTCTAAACAGGAAGCTGAAAAAGGAACTTGAAGCAAGAAAAACAGGATGTTTAGGAAGTGGCTGACTGTTTAAACTCTTAACAGGCAAGTGGCAGTACCCAAACTGATATGGAGGGGCTGCCAGTAATGTCCTTCATCTTTCTTTCTCTTGTTTGTTCTGCAGGCCCCCCCCCACCCCTTGCACAAGTGCCATTCTCACCCCCTGCTATAGGGGGCATCCCCCGCCATGCCGTCAAATGCGCGGGCGGGAAGCCTGAAGGACCCAGAAGTGGCTGAACTTTTTTACCGCGATGACCCAGAGAAGCTCTTTGCTGACCTGCGAGAGATCGGGCATGGTAGCTTTGGCGCAGTCTACTTTGTATGTGTACCAAACTTCTTTTTTTTGTTGTTGTTGTTCTGTTTGTCTTGCCCCACCTTGTTACCACAGGATCTACTTATCTCTCCTGTGGCCCCTCTGTTGTCTGTACTTTTGTAATCTCATTAATGCCTCATCTGTTTTTTTTTTTTTTTTACTGTTAATCTCAGGCCCGGGATATCCGCAACAATGAAGTCGTTGCCATCAAAAAGATGTCCTACAGTGGGAAGCAGTCCAATGAGGTACATGATTCCATATGTAATCCACTTTATTTAGCAGCTTTAAGCTTCGTGTCACTGCTTCAGCTCTTTCAATAACCGGTCATCTTCTACAGAAATGGCAGGACATCATCAAAGAGGTGAAATTTCTTCAAAAGCTGCGCCATCCAAACACTATCGAGTACAGAGGCTGCTATCTCCGGGAGCACACAGCATGGGTAGGTGGCACCTCTCTTGGCAACACAGTGCTGCGTTGTGATTCCGAGTAGGAGCAGGTAGTATGTTAGAGGTTCAAAAACCCAGCACCCCAGTCCTGAATGAATTGTTTGAGTTGTAAAAATGTACTGTCAGGATTGTAAGTAAAATAGATATTTGTGGACTGGGGGCCTAATGTTTAAAGAATCGAGCTGCAGACTTAACTCCTGCAGTGTCTTCAAATGCTGTCTCAGTGCTGTGCCTTATGGGTCTATTTTGACCCGATTCTGATGCCCCTTTTTTGGCACTTTGCGTGCCCCGTCAGTCTTATTTCGTATTAATTAATCATCTTAAGCTGTAGAACCAATGACCCTTTGTTTTTAAAACATGTAAGATATTTTGATGGGCTGTAAACGAAGTACCCTAAATGGAGAGTACAATCTACTAAGGCAGGGGATCCTAACTTCAGTGCTTTGTTGTACTGCTGTGGCTTCGAGTTTTCATTCCAACCAGTTTCACAATTAAATGGTACAGTCGTAATTTGAAATGATCCAATTGTTCAATTAAGTCTTGTTCTTTTCTTATTTAGCATTCAGGAAATACGTACTAATACTTATTTAGATGTAAACAAAATTCAGAAATGTACTTTTATTGCCATGTCTTTAAATATTAACTTTCCTTTACCTGATTCTTTTTAATTCAACATCGTTTCCTGTTGAGTTTACTCCATTAGCGATGAGAGGGGCAGACATGGGTGCAAATGACGCTGAGTACTAAAGCAGAGTTGCTTCTTCAGTGTTGCATTCCTGTGTGTGCCAATTAGTAATCAAAGGCTTAGCTGCGTGAGTCTCGAGTTCAGTTCTACAGACCTGCAGGTGTTCATCCCAGGCTGCTTTTAACTGGACTCCTGCTTTTAATAAACAAGTTTGTATTTTCCAGTTTTTGTCTTTATTTATTTATTTTGTTTTTTTGTGGTAATCCTCAAATTTTAAAATGGGTCTTGATACACAAATGCTTGCTACATTTCCCTAACAATGTATGTGACGCTCATTATTGATCTCTTTCCTTCTCAGTTAAATGACAAGTGAATTTTGTACTAAAGTAGCTGCTTCTCTTTAGTATTGACAGTCATTTGCTCCCGTGTCTTTACTGCTCATCGTTAATTTAAGTATTTAGTTTTAGTTAAGGGAGTAAACTCAGCAGGAACATTACAGTTAAACAAATATGGTAAAAGTGAGTTAGCATTTAAAGGTGCATCAAAAATGTTAATTTCTGAATTTGGTTTACTTGTTTACATCTTCAGCAATCTGTGACTCTGAGGAAGTCATTTACTGTAGTTACATTATTAGCATTTGTGCTTAAATTGTGTGACGTTAAAGTGGCTTGTGATGGCAGTCGGCCTACTGCCGAAGGAAATGGGTTGGAATCCTAAAACACCCGAGTTTATACCCTCAGACTATTTACTTTTTCTCCTGCCATGAAATACTCCCTGTTGATTTATGACAACAGTTGTTGTTGTGGACGAAGTAACGCATTTTCATGTTCTCTTTCTTTTTTAGCTCGTCATGGAGTATTGTTTAGGATCTGCTTCCGACCTGCTGGAGGGTAAGCCTCTTCTCTTTCATACGAGCACGCAGCGTGCATCAACTTGACTTGCTTCAGCGCAGTTGGTTTGCTTCTCGCAACTGACTGATTATCTAACCAGACATTCTTTTTTTGTATGTGTGTGCGTGCCTTATTTCACAAGTTCACAAGAAACCTCTCCAGGAAGTGGAAATTGCTGCTATTACCCATGGTGCACTGCAAGGTCTGGCCTACTTACACTCCCACAACATGATTCACAGGTGAGTGGGGATCAGTGGGGAACATCTGTACAGCTGGCGGTACAGTTCTTACGGGCTGCTTTTTCTTTTTATTTATTTTTTCAATTTGCACTGTGTGAATGAAGATGACACCAACTTGGCGTGTGTTAGGATTTCACTGCTTTTTCCACTTGTCATACATTTAGTTTTGACCTTATTACAAGATGTTAATTAAGGCTGAGGAAGCCAGTGTGCATGAAGACATACACCAGCTTTGCTTTTGTGCACTCGTGATGTATATTTCTGTTAAGGAAAAGGAACTCTGTCAATTAAATGGATTTGGAAGGTTTCTTCTGCACTGACTTTGTCCTGTTTAATGTTAGTGTGTCACTCACTGCTTTAGGAAGTCTTACGATTACCAATGTACCTGAAGGAAAATCCACTCAGATATATGGAGAGTTACTAAAAACACATTTAGGAACTTTGATTAGAACATTTCTTTCTGCACTATAATCCTTGGTTGACTTCCCAGGCATCAAGGAAATATATATATGTCCTGCCCTGGAAAATGCCAGGTATAACTGTCAAGGAGAAAAGTTCCTCATGTCTGGACCCGCTTTGTTTAACATTGGGTCCTGGACTGTATTAATGCCCGTTGCAGAGGAGATCTTACTTGGGAGATTGAAATTAGTCTTTCACTGGCCTGACGGGACATCACAAATATACCTAAATACAGCTCAGACTTTGCATTGCTGGGTGTTGGAGGATAGCACAACGTGAGAGCACTTGGGTTTGGCCCTGGCTCTCAAGGTGTCAGTCTTCATTGTGGTGAGCAAGGTGGACTTGTGCATCAGGAGCACCTCGAAGCACACGTTTAAGTAGCTGGTGAAGACCCTGATTTAGAAATTGGGTGGGAGTGAAGAAGATTGTAGGAATAAAAGCATAACTTTCCAATT
>JANRMT010049829.1:5721606-5734190 GCA_026402145.1 Polypterus bichir lapradei
GTTACAGTAAATTTAATTCCCTAAATACAAATAATTGAAACTAATATGAAGTCAATGAAATGAGTACAGCACCGTCGACCTTACACTTAAACATCCAGCAGTTTTTGGTAATGATGAAAGTGCTTTAAGGAGTTGAAAAAGACATAGTAACGACACGAAAAGCCACCCCTCACTGATGATTACGAAGTACGAGCTGCCTCTGCTGGGGAATCGCTCCACAGAGTTCTGCTTCCCCCTCCCTGGAACTGCTTGCTTAGGATTCTGGGAGGTCCAAACAGCAGGTCTACCACTTGCCCATCCTGAGACGGAGCTTGCTGCGCACCCTACTGAATACATTTGGTAATGTCTGCAAATCAAAGCACAGAATGATCTCAGATAGCGAGAGTGCATGTGCCTTACCTGCCTATGCTGTGGCATAAGTGACAACTGCTCTGTGAAAACTCGCTTGCTTTGTTTGTAAGAAACAACCGGGAGCTGCTTTTTTAAGTGGTTTTATTTGCTTGTTCGTGTCAGTGGAATTGCCAGAAGTCCCAACACTCCTGTATGTGTGTGTGTTTTGTTTGTCTGGAATGTTAAATGCCTCCTGCTTGTCCATATGATTTGTTAATCAGCCTGTTTATTTTATCATCTTGCTAGTCTTCATGCTGGTATTCCACTGATTTCATGAACCGTTTTTGAGTTGCAGTTCCCATTTTCAGTTTGGGTTCTTGTGTAATATTTAATATCCTCATGTGTATACGGCTGTAAATGAGTGGATCTGGATAAGCATGAGAAAATGACTTTATATGTGTGGTTAGGTCTAATGACAGATGTTTGGAGGCATGTGATGTAATTAGAGTGAGGGGGATTGATGGGGAGGGGAGACCACAGCAGCAGTTCCCCAGAAAAACTTTGCATGGACTGCGAAGCCACAGTCTTTGATGTGGATATTCATGAAGGCTTCTGAAAGAAATCTGGACGGGGAAGTAAGCACATATCTGAGGATGGTGGGAAGGCAGTTTTTATTCATCTGGTTTGTTCCTAGTAGTTCTCCACATGTCTAATGGTTAGGACATCTGCTGCCCAATAATAATTTCTTCTGGGCTCAAGGTGGAGTTTAGGGTGGATCACCACTTTAAGCATTTCTTCCTACTCATGCGTGTCTGTCTGTTTTTTACAGAGATGTAAAGGCAGGAAATATTCTGCTGACAGAACCAGGTCAAGTAAAACTTGGCGATTTTGGCTCTGCCTCCATCGTTGCTCCTGCCAACTCCTTTGTGGGTACTCCATATTGGTGAGTTCTTCTCTTGGTTTGTATCATTAGTAATTATTAGGCCATTTGTAGTTGGTTGTTTTTGGACTTTTGATTGGCACAATGTATGCAGTGTTAATGAAAGCAGATTTAGACTTGAGCTGTGATGCAGGGAGAGACCACTACATTCTTCTCTCCCCTTGTTGGGATCTGGCAACCTTTGGAGAAATGTCTTCAGACGTTGATGCCATTTGCGATTCCATTGGGCGCTATCCTGTTTTGTAACTCTCTTGGTCAACACTCACTTACAGACTTTCCGCCCATATTTTAATACAGGATGGCCCCTGAAGTGATTTTAGCAATGGATGAGGGCCAGTATGATGGGAAGGTGGATGTCTGGTCATTGGGTATTACCTGCATTGAACTTGGTGAGTAGATTCTTGACTATGATGAATTGGGACAAAACAAAATTATCTTACTTACTGTATTGTCTCTTAAGGTTTGGTCTTTGTCTTCAAATCCCACCTGTCATTTATCTCTTTTTGTTTCCCAACAGCTGAGCGGAAGCCACCACTGTTCAACATGAACGCAATGAGTGCCTTATACCATATCGCCCAAAATGAGTCCCCCATGCTGCAGTCCAATCACTGGTATGTATAACAGTGAGTTTATGGAGCCTGGCCAGGGTGTGAATCGCTAGTACATGAATGGAATGCTATTGAAGATGTGTGTTGAAAGTTAAAATATTCAGCGCATCCACATTGAACCGAATGGAAAGCTTTTCAGAGAAATTGCCATTTTTTTGTGGCTGGTTATTTATTTTTTTGTCTCTGTGCAGGTCTGACTACTTCCGTAACTTTGTGGATTCCTGTCTGCAGAAAATCCCTCAGGACCGTCCCACCTCTGAGGTGCTTCTAAAGGTACATTTGAGTTCTGGTTGTTTGTCAGGTGAGAGTAATGGCGTTGGGCCAGTTTATTTAAATCGCATCTGTCCTCTTCTTAAAACCTTCAGCACCGGTTTCTGATGCGAGAACGGCCAATGTCTGTAGTAATGGATCTTATCCAGAGGACCAAGGATGCAGTGAGAGAGCTGGACAATCTGCAGTATCGGAAGATGAAGAAGATCTTATTCCAGGAGACGCACAATGGGCCTGCTCCTGATGGCCAAGAGGAGGAAGAGGTGATTTTAAATGCACAGGTGGTTGTGGTAACAATTTATACTGCCCTTGCCACCGCAGGCCCTCTCAATTATTTCTTCAAATATTTTCATTTCCCTACAGGAGGTGGAACCCTACGCATTGCGGACATGCACAGTAAATAGTATGGAAAGTTCCCACTCTGTGCCCAGTATGTCCATTAGTGCCAGCTCTCAGAGTAGTTCTGTTAACAGTTTGGCGGATGCCTCCGATGACAGTGGGGAGATTGCTATGATGCAGGAGGGAGAGCACACCGTGACATCCAACAGTTCTGTTATACACCGGCCTCCGGTTAGTGCAACCATCTACTTGGTACAACCTTCTGAACTTGGTACTTAACTTTTTTGCTGGTACAATTTCTACACAGCTTCTGACTACGTGTATTTTTTTTTTCTTTGTCCTACAGGGTCATGACAACATTTATGATGACCCATACCAGCCGGAGATGGAAGCCCCACAGGCATCTTCAGCTGCCAGGCGTCGCGCATATTACAGAAACAGAGATCATTTTGCTACAATTAGGACGGCATCTTTGGTCAGTATTAACTATCACATTTTACATGTAGTTTACGTGTATGTCATGCTGAGCAGCATATCCGCAGGGCAAGGCAAAGTATTCTGGTGGAGGGGGGCTGGTGGGTAATAGTTGGCTGTAGTGCAATGTTTGGGTTCACAGGCTATTGTCATGCATGATGGCAGGTGGCGACACAAAGTGTACTTTAACAAAATAAGCAACATAAAAAAAAACCATTGGATATGTACTCTCATAAAACATGTTTAATGGAATATTGGAGAATGACCACACTCTGGAAAAACATGACACAAGTACATAATTAGCACCAAGTCATGTGATGAACTCTTGGAGCTTTACAGGTTAAACAGCCAGTCTACGGAATTAACAGTTGAGCATTTTGGAATATGCTGTCCTGTAGTATTTGTTCTGTTGGAGATTTGCGTAGATCACAGTCTGCAAACAAAGCATTTTGAGGCATTTACTTCCATTAGCATATGTATAGGCCAAGAGTGCTGTGAGGTGTGCTGTCATGTACTTTGCTTGCAGAGCATTACTGAGTAAAGGCGTGTGGTTATGGGGCAGGGCAGAAAGATCTTTCGTTTCCTAATATGTGGTTTATTGAGCTTTACATGATGTGTGAACACAGTGGGCACTGCTGTACCATCAGCCTTATACATTTTATATTTTATTTTGGAAGGATAGAGTTGGGCAGTCCCCAAAGAATTTTTAAATGGGACTTTACAGAGCTTGTGGTCTCTTAAGTTAATTTGTACAAACTGCAACAGAGCAGTGTTAACTATTTACCTCCTTAATGTGTGCTACTGCTACAGGTGGCAGTGCCTTTTTTTTTTTTTAATCTAATTCTTAAAGTTAATATAACATTTCATTTAATTAAGTGGCTTGGTCTTTTTCTCTATTGTGCTTCAAATTACAGGCATTTAACTATTCTGAAAAAGGTCCTAGTCATCACACATTTGTGTCTTTGATTAAAACAGAGCTGTCTGTTCATTGACTATAAGCTGGTGCCAGTTGTTCCAGAATAACTCCTTGGTTTGGCTAAGTTTACCACCAACCTGCAGTAACACCTCAGTTAATGAAGCAGAGGCTTTACAGGACTTCATTTGCTTATAGTGAACTTTACTGGCGGAGTTTCATGTATAATATGAGGAGTACAGATCTGCATTGTAACAAACGGAGGTGGAGGGGTAGGGTGGGTGCTGTGTCTCCAGGGTTGCTAATGCCACCCCCCCAATATATTTCATGACTCCACTGCATGCACTGTGCGATATACCAGTATTGAAAAACACATTTTTTAAAACGCTACAGTGCTGGCATTTTGTTCAGTTTTGTTACCAGATGTCATTTATTAGCGTGATTGCAACTGCTGAACATCAACCCTAGTCCTGCTTTTTAAAAATACATACATATAGATATAGATATAGATAGATATACACATATAATAAATACTGTGCATCCGGAAAGTATTCACAGCGCATCACTTTTTCCACATTTTGTTATGTTACAGCCTTATTCCAAAATGGATTAAATTAATTTTTTCCTCAGAATTCTATACACAACACCCCAGAAGGACAATGTGAAAAAGTTTACTTGAGATTTTTGCAAATTTATTAAAATTAAAAAACTGAGAAATCACATGTACATAAGTATTCACAGCCTTTGTCGATGCACCTTTGGCAGCAATTCCAGCCTCAAGTCTTTTTCAATATGTTGCCACAAGCTTGGCACACCTATCCTTGGCCAGTTTCTGCCATTCCTCTTTGCAGCACCTCTCAAGCTCCATCAGGTTGGATGGGAAGTGTCGGTGCACAGCCATTTTAAGATCTCTCCAGAGATGTTCAGTCGGATTCAAGTCTGGCTCTGCTCTGGCTGAACCCCTCAAGGACATTCACAGAGTTGTCCTGAAGCCACTCCTTTGATATCTTGGCTTGTGCTTAGGGTCGTTGTCCTGCTGAAAGATGAACCGTTGCCCCAGTCTTAGGTCAAGAGCGCTCTGGAGCAGGTTTTCATCCAGGATGTCTGTGTACATTGCTGCAGTCATCTTTTCCTTTATCCTGACTAGTCTCCCAGTTCCTGCCCCCCACAGCATGATGCTGCCACTACCATGCCTCACTGTAGGGATAGTATTGGCCTGGTGATGAGCGGTGCCTGTTTTCCTCCAAACGTGACATCTGGCATTCACACCAAAGAGTTCAATCTTTGTCTCATCAGACCAGAGAATTTTGTTTCTCATCGTCTGAGAGTCCTTCAGGTGCCTTTTGGCAAACTCCAGGCGGGCTGCCATGTGCCTTTTACTAAGGAGTGGCTTCCGTCTGGCCACTCTACCATACAGGCCTGATTGGTGGATTGCTGCAGAGATGGTTGTCCTTCTGGAAGGTTCTCCTCTCTCCACAGAGGACCTCTGCAGCTCTGACAGAGTGACCATTGAGTTCTTGGTCACCTCCCTGACTAAGGCCCTTCTCCCCCGATCGCTCAGTTTAGATGGCCGGCCAGCTCTAGGAAGAATCCTGGTGGTTTCGAACTTCTTCCACTTACGGATGGTGGAGGCCACTGTGCTCATTGGGACCTTCAAAGTAGCAGAAATTTTTCTGTAACCTTCCCCAGATTTGTGCCTCGAGACAATCCTGTCTCGGAGGTCTACAGACAATTCCTTTGACTTCATGCTTGGTTTGTGTTCTGACATGAACTGTCAGCTGTGGGACCTTCTATAGACAGGTGTGTGCTTTTCCAAATCATGTCCAATCAACTGAATTTACCACAGGTGGACTCCAACTAAACATCTCAAGGATGATCAGGGGAAACAGGATGCACCTGAGCTCAATTTTGAGTTTCATGGCAAAGGCTGTGAATAATTATGTACATGTCCTTTCTCAATTTTTTTATTTTTAATAAATTGGCAAAAAATTTCAAGTAAAGTTTTTTCATGTTGTCATTATGGGGTGTTGTGTGTAGAATTCTGAGGAAAAAATGAATTTAATCCATTTTGGAATAAGGCTGTAACATAACAAAATGTGGAAAAAGTGATGCGCTGTGAATACTTTCCGGATGCACTGTGTGTGTATATATATGTGTGTGTAATATATAAAATAAATGCTGTGGAGACTCTAAGGTGAAACCCCAACCATGTTACACTACCGAGTTCTGATAGCAGGTTGCAGTGCTGATCCAGCACCACTCTAATCTGCCTTATCCCGTGTCTGCAAATTCTCGCCACTGGCTCTGCCTTGCACTGCTCACTTGAGGTCAGAGGCAACACCATCTGCCTCACTTTTCCCAACTAGAATGAGCTGAACTCTGTCGGGGTCGTTAAGGAGATAAGCCACTGCACTTCAGCAGAGGAGAAGGGACTCCGAATTGCTAGCAGGATCCTTACGTATGCCTGGTCTTCCACGATCCACACTGGCTTCTTTAATGGCCAGCTGTTTAGCCCAGTGATTCTGTCATATGGCATTTCTTTTCTCTTGCCTCAAGCTTCTTTGTCATCTGCACTTTAGTTTCTAAATATATTGCTTTGTGTTTTGTAACATATATTATGAAATGTATATGTTTTACTTTATAAAAATGAGCACAGTACATATGAAATACCTTGGTACTAGTTTAACTTTGCATTCTACAGTACACATGGTATCAATGACAGGCAACTGGAGGTTGCACAATGGGTGCTCTAGGGGGCAGGTATTTGAACTCCCACATGCTTCGCACCACATTTTATGCTGTCTTTGTTATAAAGGAGTTATACAGTATAAGTGTTACAGTATATGCTGCTTCCATCATTTGCCTGAAAATAATCGCCAACTTTATTAAATATATTTTTTTCAATCTTAATAACATTGGCACCTACCTAACATAACTGTGTGCCAGTGTACATTTTAAAAAGTTAATTATGGTGTTTTTTTTTTTGGCGGGGGGACTAATACATTACTTGATTATAAAGCTTATGGAATCCACAGAGCACAGTGACACAGTACATATATATCATTTGGATCACATGGCTGTCTACACTCGACACCTAAAGATAACATAGTTGTTAACAGGGCATTTAATTTACACAAATGATGAAGGATGAAAAAGAGACCTGGGTGGGGAGAAAAAAAAAATACAAAAAACATATAGAGCTTGTTTATAAATGTTCATCACTAGTGACACATGTACACCCTTGTGAAGTACTGTAAGTATTGTACAAACGGCCTAGGTGACGCGTAACAGCAAGTGACCATGATCCCTGAAGGCTACTTCTGATTTGTATCTTGACCCTCTTTTAGGTGACTCGCCAAATCCAGGAACATGAGCAAGGCTCTGCTCTAAGGGAACAAATGTCTGGCTACAAGCGAATGCGACGCCAGCATCAGAAACAGCTGATGGCCCTGGAGAACAAGCTGAAAGCTGAGATGGATGAGCATCAACTCAGGTTGGACAAGGAGCTCGAGACCCAGAGAAACAATTTTGTTGGAGAGGCAGACAAGCTGGGCAAAAAGCACCAGGCCATACTGGAAAAGGAGGTGAGAGATGCATTTGATTCGAATATGACTTGCGTGTTTTGATACGGGTTCATTATTTAAGTATGTTACCTGATGGCAAATAATCCCTTCCAATGTGACGTGAGTGCTTGGAGGTTTCAGGTGGGTGAGGCTGAAATGTTGGTTATATTTGTCTGGACTTTCAGACTAAAGCTGCATACACAGAGGAGAAGAAATTTCAGCAGCACATCCTTGGCCAGCAGAAGAAAGAGTTAACTGGCTTGTTAGAGTCACAGAAGCGACAGTACAGGATGCGTAAGGAGCAGCTCAAAGAGGTGTGCTGGAGGTTACTTGTGGCAGGTGATTGTGTGATGCAGCCCTCACGGTATTAACAGTTAACTTGTGTTGTAGGAGCTGCAGGAAAATCAGAGCACGCCAAAGCGTGAGAAGCAGGAATGGCTATTAAGGCAGAAGGAAACCATGCAACACTACCAAGCTGAAGAAGAAGCCAATCTGCTTCGTCGCCAAAGGCAGTACTATGAGTTGCAGTGTCGACAGTATAAGAGAAAGATGCTGCTGGCCCGCCACAACCTGGAGCAGGACCTGTTGAGAGAGGTATACCCCCTAACCTCCCAGCTCCTCCAGTGTAGTCTTCTCATACTCCTGGCATCTCTCATTGAAAGCTGACCTTTGACTCTGCTTTTCAGGAACTGAATAAAAAGCAGACCCAGAAAGACCTGGAGTGTGCTATGCTGCTTCGACACCACGAGTCCACACAGGAGCTGGAGTTCCGACACTTGAGCACCGTGCAGCGCACTCGTGCAGAGCTCATCCGGCTGCAGCATCAGACTGAACTGAACAACCAGCAGGAGTATAACAAGCGTCGGGAGCAGGAGCTGCGGCAGAAGCACGCTGTGGAAGTGAGGCAGCAGCCGAAGAGCCTTAAAGTGAGTGACGAGGAGGGTGGGCAGCTAGAGGAGGTGGAGGAGGAGGAGGAGGAGGACAACAGTGAGCAGCAGCATGCAGAGGGGGGAGATTACAAGGAATTGCCTTTGGAAGAGGAGGGCGAGGGTGAGACTCAGCCCTCCCTTGTACAGGATGGTGCAGGCGAGGAAGGAGCTGCCGCTGCTGCTCCTGAGGATGATTTAAACAGAGCAGGGCCATTGGGTATGGAGGAGGAGGAGGAGGAGGATGATGATGATGAGGACGACCTACAGAGAGGTATTGCAGATGGTTGCCCCTCTGAGCTAATACGCTATCAAGAGCCTCCCAACACTGCAGACTCCTACCCCGCGTGGTGGGCTGACACGGAAGATGCCTTCCTGTTCCCATCCACCCTTGAAGACTTTGATGAACTGCACCCACCCCGGCCCCCTTCTCCCCCTCAGCCATCACCCTCTGGGGTACCCTCTGCCCTGCCCTCCCTGCTTTCTCATTTCACCTGCATCATGCTCTCGGTCTCGGTCGCTGCCTACCCCAGCTTCATCCTGCAACTGCTGCTTCTGGTTGTTGTACTGGCCCTAGATCAGAATCGTAAGACCCGCTCTAGCTCGCCTTCCGACTCTGTCCTGGCAGCCTTCCTCGTTTCGGCTGAGGTAGTGGCTGTGGCCTTGCTCTCCTCTTACTTTCTTTTGCACTCGTTCTTTGCTGTGTCCTTGACTTTCTACATCTTCCTGGCCAAATGTGGATGCAGCCTGGCTGTCTTGGCATTGTCCTTCCGTCTGGGCCTCTACTATGTGCCTGCTTCCCTTGTTTCAGCTTATTTCCTCTCTTCCCCATCGCTCTTCCTGTCCCTCTACCTCTTTGTTGTGTTGGTGGTGAAGCCAGCAAGGGGTTTTGTGAATGACCTGCCCCGGAAAGCCAACAGGCTCTGGGTGCGCTTTCTTTTCCGCTTGCCCCAGCCCCTCTTTGCTGTCTTTCAGAAACTCGGGGTGGTCACTGAGAAGAGTCTCTATGACCTCTTTCCCAAAACCCGACGTGGCAACTACCGCAGTCAAATCCCAGTACTGGCCAAGTCCCTTCATGCTAAGGGCAAAATGCGGAGGCCCCTGTGGAAACTCATTAGCCGTCCCTTTATGCTTTTGACAGACCAGGCCAATGCGCAGGTACTTGCACTCGCCAGGCGCCTCCTTCGGTGCCTTCCCCCGTCCTGCCTGCCATATCTGAAAAGTCTGGGCCTTCTAAAAGAGGAGCGGCCTAGCCTGCTGCCCAGGCTGTTGCCACGATACCTTCGCCAGCCCACACAAGCTCACCAGCAGTTAGAGCAGTCTGATAGGTCCAGCCGACTGACACGCTCTGGCAGCTGCCGGTCTCAGAGTGGCAGAAAGGTCATCCCGTGGCGTTAAGCATCTCTTTACCAACCTTGGACTTCTGCAGCAGTTAGGGACTGAGAGTACAGATGAGCAGCACATCCCATCCATCCAGTCCATTGAAGCATTAGGGTTAATGTGGGAAAACAAATTCCGAAGTGGGCACCGTTTGGGGTGGGAGGGTTTCTTTCCCATGCTTGATAATGATGGATAGCTCTGGAGTCTTCTCCTTGGGTTCAAGTAGCTCTGGTGTATTTATGGAAGACTTGAATCGTTGAGAGAGCTGGGCTATAAGATGTGGAACAGTCAGTGTTAATCACATGCCTAGGTTTTATGAGATTGTTTTGTTCATGGCATTGGGGGGGAATATGTCACTTGTGCTTGTGGCATATAGGTCAGAAGCCTTCCTCACAAGACTATAGTGAATGCATGCACGTGTGCGCAAGAGCACCGTTCCCAAGGAGTTGATTGACTGCTTTCCATTCCTGCTGTTTGAGTGCCACTTGGTGTTTTAAGCACACATATGAGAATGTTTACCCCCACCCCCCCGGATGAGAGAATCGGAATAAACTCCGACTCAATTCATGAAAGAGTGAAGAAGTGTAGTGTGTGAGAGAGAGGGAGAGGCTTTAAGTATGTGTGTATGGGCAGAGTGCAAAATAGGCGCCCTAAATGGGCTAAAAGACCCGTATGTGAGTGTGAATGAAGACTGTTGGTGCAGAAAGAGTGAGGGAGTGAAGCGACGTGACAGTATTGTGACACAAAAAGGGTTAGGACAGCCAGCCAGATGTGTAATAGAAAATGAGGAGTAGAGAGGAGTGAGTGGGAAATGCTTTCAAAACAGGGGGCATGAGTGAGCTTGGGGTGTGGGAGAAGGTGAAATTCTCAGGTCAACTAGAGAGGTGGGTTTGACCATCATTTGTGGTCTAGGCACTTTAAAACCAGCACGACCCCCAAGTTTAGGGAACACCTCTTCCCCATCCCTAACCTTTCCTCAAAGGGCTCCCTCCATTCCTGATCAGAGGTGAGAGGGTCAGTGGGCGGGTGATTCATGGTGGCGTGGACACCTCTGCTGTCCTGTCCTGCTGTGGTGTTTTTTTTGGGGTGGGGTCGGGGGGGCGGGGGCGCCCTTCTCTTCCCTTCTGGTTTATTTATGAGTCTAGTCTTCATTTCACCTCTTGCTTGTGTTTCTTTTGTTTTTATGTCCAAATCAGTTATTATTTTTTTCCACTTGAATGTAATCCATGATTTGGAGTCTCTCATTTCCTTTGTGTTTAGTAATTTATTCCTTATGTTAACCCAACCCTGAGCTTTTTTGGATTTGTATGTTTTTTTTTTTTATTTTTTTTTTAAATATTAATAATATATTTTTTTGTAAATTTGCTTTGACAATGTGTGTGTGTGTGTGGCATTGACACAATGTGTGTTTTATTATTCTGTTATCCATTTTAACACAATAAACATAATTGTGTTAAATTCATTAGTTGTGAGAGTTATTTTTTTTTCCCCTCTTCACACCTCCCCCCACCCCCAGTGTCAGTAAGGGTGTTCTTTCTCTTTCAGTTGTCTTCAGCCATTGTTGATAGGTGTGTGTGTGTGTGTGTGTGTGTGTGTGTGCTGTTGGCGGGGGTGGTATGTCTCCTTGTAGTCCTGGCAAAGCTCACTCTGCTTTCTCTGGCATGCACTCTCTTCAGACAAGTGGTGCTCATCCTGTGCCATCTCATGGGGGGGGGGGGTCAGTGGTTTCCATGGGTTTGGCCTGCTTAGTATCAGTGGCTCACAATAAGGGGGCTCTTCTGTCGCACGTGGCCTGCAGGTAAACTGCTCGACAGTCAGTTGTTTTAAGGGGTTTAGGCCCTCGTCCCGTACTGTGCTTGTGTCTCCACAGTGTGGGTTGATGTTTCTGCTCTCTTACTGCCTCTCTTTTGCTTGCTTGCTACAGTGGGAGCTTTGTGGGGATTTGATTTCCTTTATTTATTTATTTATTTATTTGAGTATTGGTTTGAGACCATGTCTTTTTTTTTTTTTTTTTTTTTTTTAAGTTGAGCCTTTCTAAATGTGAAGGAAAGCAGTCTTCCACATCGCAGCCCAGCACTCTAACCACTGAGCTACTTGAACCTGCTGTCTTACAAGCCTTTTGCTATGTGTGCAGAAGTGTGAAGTGGGAGGGTGGGATGGAGGGGTTGGTGGTTTATGTATTTTCTTTTTTTAATGTTCTCCTCCTCCTCCTCCTCATTTCATGTCGATTTTGGGGCATGCTAAGACACACCCTGATCCCACATTCATTTTTGCTGTAGCTCAATGTCGGCAGTGATTCAGTACCAGGGTGCTTGCTGTGCTCCTCTTTTGAAGGCCCTTTTGTAGAGTTCTCTGCCTTGCTGTGTCTCCCTTGGTTTGCTTTATTTCAGATACGGGGTGTGGGGTGGGGTGGAGTTGAGTATTTTTATAATTATCAAAATGCCTTTTGCCAACAGAAAGTCATCAAGTATTCCAGTACCATTGGCATCCCCCCACCCTAGTTGGCCTTGTCATGTACGCTTCTTATAAATGGTTCATACTCACTCCATTTGTCTGGCCAGTCAGGCCATTTAACTGTAGTGATATGGTTCTCTGGAACTGCCTGAATCTAAAGTCTCACGGGGCCAGACCTGACTCTCAAACGAGAATACACATCTAGGGACAACTTGTTAACTCGCTTATAGTGAAGAGCAGTGAAATCTGCCACTGCTAAGGTTATGCCACAGATTTTCTTTCTAGAAAATGCACCCCTAATTTCCTCCGGTCCGTACACTTAAAATATTTACAGTTTCAGTGCTCAATCTCTCTCTCCCTCTCTCTCTATATCTATCTGTATATATA
>JANRMT010049829.1:5734590-5748910 GCA_026402145.1 Polypterus bichir lapradei
CAACGCTGGGTATTTCAGCTAGTGTGAAATAACTACGGACAAGATGGGGAGAGTGAAATAGAACCTGAACAAGCAACTTCACACAGAGAGAAAATAGAAAGATAAAATTGTTGTTGTCAATTCAAGAGCTCAGTAGCACGAGATAACTGAAACTTAATAATTAATTTGTATATCGGGGTGAGCTGAGCCACAGAAGGGGTGGACACGCGCACACATAGGCTGCTGCAGGTACTTGACCCCACGCGTTTGAGAGTTGCTTCTGTCTGCCGCAGTATCTTCCTGTTATTTTGACTGTTGCATTACAATGTGGCATAACAACAGCAAATCGAGTTTAGATGAGCATGTAGTCTGTGTGTGTGTACTGGGTGTTGAAACGCTGTCACTGTATTCTGGCATGTCATCTTTGCATTTACAGTCAGACAGCAATATTAACTTAGTTTAGTTAGTCGTTTAGACGTGCAGTGAGGAGTTGGCTCGGCCGTTGTTCTGCTGGAGTCATGTCAGTGTCGTTAGGCAAATTTACTGACCCTTACGTTTTGAATACTGAGATCTGCATCTCCTGTCGCACTTCGTTTAATGGAAGTCCTTTTCGCCTCCTTTTGATGGGTTATGACGCACTATTTACTTGATGCATATTTTGCAGCTCATATTTTCATGCACATAGCTGCCAGTTCTTTCAAACTGGCATATGACATTACCATCATAACTGTGAACAACAGCGACAACGCATAGTTCACTTTTACCTCTAGTCCATTGACGTCTTTGAATGCCAATGGAAAGGTTTTTCCTTTGCACCAGGTTATATTTACTTTTAACACGTGCAGTTTGCACTCCTCCTGCGCAACCCATGTTTAAATGTTTAATAAGAGGGGACTTCCATAATCTGCTGGACCAGGTTAATAAGAGCACCATTGCTCTTTGCAGTTCAGAATCGCTGCCCCTGCTTTGAGTGTCACCCTCCTGAGGCGTTGGATTGGTTTAGAGATGTGACGGCCAGTGAGCTGTCTAATTGTTCCCACCCACTTTTATGCAAAATTCTCTGATGGTTGTTTCCAGACGTATATATTATATCTGCTACTGGAGGACTCCCTACATCTAAGTGTGTTTTTCTCCAGATATGCCAAGGTGTTTGTAAACCATGTCTCCAGGCAGAACCCCCCACACTCTCGCCTGGTGCTGTACCCCAGTCCCACCCCCCCATGTGCCCATGCTGCTGCTGCTGCTGCTTGTATAAACCCTGTACTTCCTTGTAAACTGAGTCTTCTGGTGACACGAGTAACCACTTTCTCTCCAGTCCAAAGAGCTCCAGATCAAGAAGCAGTTCCAGGACACCTGCAAGATCCAGACTCGCCAGTACAAGGCTCTGCGTAACCATCTGCTGGAGACGACGCCTAAGTGTGATCACAAGAACATCCTCAAGCGGCTAAAGGAGGAGCAAACGCGCAAGCTGGCTATCTTGGCAGAGCAGTATGACCACAGCATCAATGAGATGCTCTCCACACAAGCGGTAGGTGTTTCACTCCCCATTTAAAAATGGCTTTGCATGAGATTGGGGTTCTTACAGGCCTGTTGAGAGGGTCGTTGTCTTGCATGTAGCACTAGGATACGGACGGACGGACGGAAACTTCTTTACTCCTGGGGGGGAAGGTGTGGTGTTTGCTGGAAAGTTGAAGTTGGCTGTTGGACACAGTGTTATCATTTAGGACTTAGAAGAAGAATTTTAAACCACTTATTATTGGCATGTCAATAAATGCCATAGCCCAGGACTTTGTGTGTGTTTCTTATCGCAGCACAGTAAAAGTCAGCAGCTACTTTAGTAAAGTTCACAATCCGAGCGCCTTTCACATTTCAAAATATAGCAAATCAGCAGATGCTTATGAGGCAGTAATCACAGCAGCAAATGAAGTGCACCCCAACACCCAGGCGTATCGCATTTGACTTTATACGGCTCTTTTCAGATATCGTACGGTGTTTACTGAATTGAGAAAGAGTGCAGTGAAGCAGTGCTTGAGCGTCCTCGTGTGTCAGTCTCCCTCACATGCACTGTAACTGGGCATAGTTTTAAAGGTAGGGTAGAGCAGTGCACACTACCGCACATTTATTAATATAGACATGTTAAGGCTCGGATGAGGTGGAATTTGGGTTTTTGACCGATAAAAGGTAGGACATCAGAGGGGCCTCTCTGCCTTTGAAGCATAGAAACAGATGTTCCAGGTTACCAACTTAGTGCCAGTATAGCTGACTTCTATGGTGATCCTATTGCAGAATTCTAGAAATACCATATCAACAAAAGGACACAAGATGACACAGGAGGCTTGGTTGCTGCAGGCAGCGATTGCCAAGTAATCCGTAGACTTTACATTGAACACGGTCTTGCCATAGAGGGACATGTTGGCAACTACAAGAGGAAGTCATGCAGACGTGCTTAGCCAATCCATCCATATCTGTGTAGAAACTGGACACCACATTGGGCAGTTTTGGTGCCATTTAATAAGCAGAAAGAAGGGGATGGACAGCACCAAATGACAGAATCGAAGCCACTGCTGGCTCATTTAACGTGCCTCAGTAAAGCATGGTGACGTATTGGGAGTTGGTGTTTATTGTTAAAGGTGCCACACAGAAAGTCACTTGGCAGTTTGTCTGTAGCAGGTAGGCCTCATTTACTGCGTTATGTCCATATCATTCACAAACCTCTGCGTTGCTCAATTTCTGGTAAGATTTGACTCACTCGAAAGGTAATTTTATTGTCAAAGTGTGAAGAGGCTGGTGGTGGCCTACTGCATTATTTATGTTACAAAATCATCAGCCTCCTTTGAGCCCATGAAGCCCATCTCCAAAGGCGCTAGCCTTCTGGACAGAAGGACATTGTGCATGTGTGTGTGTGGGCTGCCAGCTTCACAGTGTCTGTTGTCTTGATTACTGCAGTCTTGTATGCCCCCTTGCCCCAGAAAACACAAAGCCCACAGAGCCAATAGGACTGGCTGGCAGACAAATAGGGTGCGTGGAAAACATTTTCAGCCCCCTCAACAGTTCTGACCAAATGGAACAATTAGAGCCCACTGTTCTCAGTCTGCATGATTTCCTTTTAATAATTTGTGGACGTGTGTGGAAAATTATTTACACCAAAATTAAACGCAATCCAAGGTTTCAACTACTTTGAAATGTAATGCATATGCATGGGGTGCATTTGACTTTGACATGGTTTGATCGTATCACGATTATAAACATAATCCTCCAAAACGCGATTGGTTTTTACTACGGGCCGCCGTTTTCATGTTAGTTTAAAGTGCTGTAGAAAGGCATACTGCATTCTATTTCATATCCATAACCCGTGTAAAGCAAAGCAGACATATTGCCCCAGGTGTATTGAATTTCAGTCCGAGACCACACGTCCGTCTTATCAAATAACCAATCAGTGCCCACAGTTGGGGTCCACTTCCTAACAGTTCTCTGTCACGTCAATGTGAAGTGGCGACAAGTCTGTTTTAGGTCATGGGGATGTTAAGTTACCTAAAAGTCATTTTCTTTTATACATGTTACATTTTCAAGGTGTGGGTTTTGAGCAGTTTTAACTAAACAGTGAATATAGTGAAGCATTTGTTAGCGTCATCGAGCTTATTCATACGGTCTGTGATAGCCAGATATGTCCATCCATCCTCTTCCACTTATCCGAGGTCGGGTCGCGGGGGCAGCAGCTTGAGCAGAGAGGCCGAGACTTCCCTCTTCCCGGCCAATTCTTCCAGCTCTTCCGGGAGAATCCCAAGGCGTTCCCAGGCCAGCCGGGAGACGTAGTCCCTCCAGCGTGTCCTGGGTCTTCCCCGGGGCCTCCGCCCAGGTTAGGGTTAGAGATGTGTTTTCATTTTTTTGACACGAAAGAGAATGAAGTCATCATTTACATCGCCAGCTTCACCCGTTCAGATGGCAGAGCCGTGTCTCATCCACTTGCCGTTACCCCAATGATGGACACATCCTGGCACTGAGCGGTCATTTTGATTGCATTCCGTTTTGGCTGATTTAACGTGTGGTGTTGAATCAAATTGCAATACACTTGAGTCGTTGCTGAAATACAGTAAATTTGCTTTGCCTTTAGGTGTGACACGTGGTGACCTACGGACATGAATTAACTTGCAGTGTTAAACTGGCACTAAAATTGCAATCTGTAGTGAGAATTGATGGATCATTTGGTTGATAAGTTTTTAATTATGACCCAATAAAACTGGGCCCAAATCAAACGCGCCATGTGTATACAGTATGTATCGCATTGCAGTGCAGTCAACACGTTGGAATGCATTTAATTTTGGCGTGAATAAATAATCTTACAGCAAAATCCGATTTGCCAGATAGATGGGACAAATCTGAAATGTGGGCCACGTCAGCGTGGCAGTTAAATTACAGCTGTTGAGTATTCAGAAAGGTACGCCAGTGTTCACTCTCTCATCAACACAAACACTACTTCCCGTTTAGTTGAAATTTGGCAGAATGGTACAGCTGGGGCAGTAGGTACCCACTAAGAATGGACATTAGGGGTAAACACCCCCACCACTTCCCAGAAAATCAAAATTCTGTGAAATCTCAAAAATGCTATGCCTGATTTTGGTGAAATTTAGTGACCCATTGTTAATAATACGGTAATAATAATTGTTAATAATGTGAGACATTCTAATGCACTGCGTCCGCCATTTCGCCACAGCAGTCACATGGAGAATGTTGTTCTTTATTTCGCCTTATACAGCTTCTCGTATTAGGAATTTGTTAGTTTTCGCATACCCCTTGGGGTCAGAGTGCAGGGTCAGCCATTGTACAGCGAGTGTCCCTGGAGCAATTACAGCTCAAAGGACAAGCAGAGGCAGTGACGGGGATTCGAACCGGCAACCTTCGGGATGCCAGCGCAGATCTTTAGCCTCAGCCCTAATTTATGCAAATGAAGGCCATCTACGGAAGAAAAGTAGGAGGAGCAAAGCTAGGCGAAGCTTAAAGAAGACGTGTTTAGGAAGTGTTTGTGATCCATCAGCTAAGCTCATGGCATTTTTGGAGCCTATCCCAGCAAGCACAGGGCACAAGACATGAACAACCCCTGGACAGGCTGCCAGTCCTTCATAGGGCGAAAACACACACTAGGATCAATTTAGTGATGCCAGTTCTCCTAACCTGCATATCCTTGAATGGTGGGAGCAAACCCACACACACTTGAATGGGCTGGAGAGGGGGACCTGGGAAGTGAACCCTGGTCTCCTTACTGTGAAGCAGTGCTGCCCCAGTAAGAAAGCTATTAAATATTAAGTAGCACAACTCTGTCATGCCTGCATCCTTGTGCAAATGCCAGAGTGGCGACCACAATTCCCATCAGCCAGTGCACTGCTCCAGACAATATCATCAGCACTCGCAAAGTTTAAAGAAGAGCATCGAGAAAAGCGCCACATCATCAAAGGTGACAACTTCCGTTCCCGACGGCCAGTTTAGAATGACCGTTTCATTGTCGCGTTTACAGCGATTTTCGGAGAGCGGTATTTCTCAACCTCAACCAACAGACAGCATTTGGGGGAGGAGGGTCTCCTTGGTAAAACTAGCACAGTTAGGAAGAGGTGCAAATATCGTGCAGTGCTGTCAGTCACTTCGGTGTCACAAATCTCACATAAATACGTTTTAGATTTGAATCGGTGGAAAAGCCATCACTGTTGTCCACCTGCGTATCGTAATTAAATTTGCAGTACCAGCCAGCGTGTTAAGTGCTGTATGAAGTTTAGACAAACACGATGGAGCCAAGCCACGATTGAACATAGTGAAGCTGTTTGTCAGGATGAGATGGGAAGAGAACGTGACGGATTGAGTAAAAGTCATTAGTCGTGATGCTAATGGAGGCTCGTCGGCTTACACCCAAATAACGAGTCGGTTCAGCCGCACTCTTGTTCTGCTCCAGTCTCTCTCGTAGCTTCAGCTGTTGCCCCATGTGACAACTGGCCAGTCTTGTTGTTTGCAGGACATCTGCTGATCTCCTAATCAGCTCCTAGTATCACCTCAGCCGTCTTTCTAGTATATTCTTGTCTTTTATTTCACTTGTTCTCTTCATGACGTTTCTGAAGCAGATGCAGTTCTGCACTGCAGTTACCTCCATGTTACTCTCTCACGCCAGCGGCCCTGTAACGGAGACCCACTGACTGAGACATTTCCCAGGGTGAAGCCGGGTAAGGCAGCTTAGTTTAGATTAAGAATGTGCACAGCATGGCATTGGTTCAAGTAGGTCGCCTCGATCTGGTCGGGTGAAGTTCAGATGTCTGCCATGAGTTGTGCTTACTTTTCCACATGACTCTGAGTAGGCCCATAGTTCTTTCTCTGCCCACTTTGTACTTGAGATGCCTAATATGCAAATTGTGATGCCAACGTTTATGTAGCACCTTTAGAACATACAGTAAGCCATTTGACCAAGGAGGCCATTCGCTCCATTTGTCTCTCGTTGGTTTAGCGGGCTGGTGCAGATAACGAACGACTTGAAGGTCTTTGAGTTTCTGTTTCCAAAGCCTTTCCCCTACGCTGTTGTCCTCCTCTGTCCTGCAGCTCCGTCTTGATGAGACTCAGATGTCCGAGTACAAAATCTTAGGCCTGCAGCTGCAGCAAGAGCTTGAACTGCTCAACGCGTATCAGAGCAAAATCAAGATGCACACGGAGTCGCAGCACGAGAGGGAGCTGAAGGACCTGGAGCAGCGCGTGTCCATCCGGCGAGCTCTGCTCGAACAGCGGGTAAGTAGTCCGTCCACTGGAGCCCCGGTGCCCGTGCCTCAGCTCGTCGCTTGCGCTGACCCCTGCTCTCTTCTGGCCACAGATTGAAGAGGAGATGCTGGCCCTGCAGAATGAGCGCTCGGAGCGCATCCGTATCCTGCTGGAACGCCAGGCGCGTGAAATTGAAGCCTTTGATTCGGAGAGCATGCGCCTGGGCTTCAGCAACATGGCACTCACTGGCATCCCAGCGGAGGCCTTCACCCAAGGCTACCAGGCGCCTCCCCAGGGCTGGCCTTCACGGCCCGTGCCCCGCAGCGGTTCACACTGGAGCCACGCAGTGCATCCACAGAACAGTGGTGCACCCCACTCCTGGAGGCAGGCCCCAGCCATGGGAACCAGCGGGCACCATCACAGTGTCCACTCGCACAGCAGCCACAGCCCCCTCAGCACCCACAGCTCATCTTCGCTGGGAGGCGGAGGCCACGGTGGGACCGGCAGAGAAGGGAGTTCCAGCGGCGGTACTCCCTGGGGTCCTCAGCACAGCCTGCAGAGCTTAGCACTTCCTTCTCCGGCTCCAGGTGGAAGTAACCTGGGTGGCATCGGAACACGTGGGACCAGTATGCTGGCTCTGCGCAACAGCCCTCAGCCCCTGCGCAGGACGGCATCTGGGGGAGCGGGTAACCCCGGAGAGCAAGGTATCAGCCGCAGCACATCGGTCACCTCGCAGATCTCCAACGGCTCCCATCTTTCCTACTCGTAAGACCTGCGCCCTTTAGGTCAGAGTTTTGTTTGTGCTGGCTGAACCTGAGGGGGTGGGGGGGGGGGGGGTTTGGGGGTTCAGGGGTGCTGGCATATTGGCCCCGCCCTTCAGCCTGTAAAGGGGGCTTGCTGACCAGCAGGAAGCGGAGACGTTGATGGGGCTGCCATGTTTGCCTCGGATTCTTTCACTCAGTAGCTATGGTGCAAAGCCCAGGTGATGGGCTCTCTGGGTAGCTCGTCCTGGGCAGTGAGGTCCTCTCTAGCTCTGTTTAGTGAGCTGACCTGCCTGGTTAGGGGGGGTGGCATCGGAGGGTCTCGCTAGTCTTACTTTCAGTAAAGGTGCTCATTTTGCTAATCGGTCATTGGCTGCTTTTTGGCTTCTTGCTGCCGACGTTGTGCCCTGCTGTGCAGCAAGCATCCCTTTGGAGTCTGGAAGTGGGGTCCCCTCTCTCCCCCCCCCCCCCCCCCCTGTGGGGTGTCCACAGCCTGCTGCGGGGGTCTTATGTATATTTATGTCTGTAGAGTCTGTATATAAGGGGGAGGTGTTGTGTCGGGGTGGGGGTGGGGGGTTGGCACCATCACTACCATTGCAAACTACAGACGATGCCCCTGCACGGGCTTCACAGCGCCTGGAACTGAACTGATTTTGGGAGAAGCCGAACCAGCCGTATCGGATGGATGGCCCCCCGTTGTGTCAACACTAACTCCTGAACCACAAGCTGGACTTCATTTGGGTTTGCCTTTTTTTTTTTTTGGGGGGGGGGGGGGGGTGCCACGTTGGCCACATTTTACACTCTTCCCCCAGCTGGTACCCACCGTGGCCAGCTGTGTCTCATCGTTTATTTTACCTCATTTATTCTGGTATTTTTGAGGGGGTGTGGGGGGGGGGTTTGGTGCAGTTGCCATTTTTCTGTTTCTCGATGCCAATATGAGGAGGTTGCCCTCCGTTTCCTGCCACTGCTCGCTCGCCTTGAGACTTTCAAGATTGCAGACCCCCATTTCCGGGGAGGAGGTCTGCACCAGTATTTTCCCTCTGGCCCGGCGAGGGGGGCTTTGGTGCCTGACTGACCCGGTCACTCGGAGCATTTGTGTAAATATTTTTATTTTTATATTTTATTTAAAGTTGCAGACTTTTCCACCGGAGGACGTTGGAGGCGTGGCTTGTGGACGATGCCAATTCTTCTCCTTTTCCGTTTTTCTTACACTTGGGACTTTTTATTAGCCGTCTCTTCTCTTTGCTCGCGTCCTGTCGGATTCCTGGTTTTTTATACGGTGGGAGAGAGTTGTGTGGCGGGCGGGAGGGCGGGATGTACAGTTCATGGCGGTCCGCTTCGGCCTTCTCTTTGTGGGGGTGGGGGGTTGGGGGTCATTGCTGTTTCTTGTTACAAACAAAACTTTTTTTTTTTTTTTTTTTTTTGTTCCCTTTTTTATTTTGTTTTATTTTATTTGTTTTGCTGTGCCGCTCCAGCAGTGGGGTGGTCTGGCGTTGAGCTCTTTATTTAACTGTCTACGAGCTAAAAGGAACACTTGAACCCTGACCCAGAGCTGTGTTTCCTCTGCCTGCCACTATGGGGCACTGTGGCACCTCATGGCAGAGGTAACTTTTGGAGGGGTGGAGGGTAGAAAATATATATATACATACATATATATATCAAAGAGATCAAAAGCAGGATTTATCTTGTTTTTAAAAATAAAAATTAAAACAAATCTGGGTTTTTTTTTTTTTTTTTGGTGTTTGGGTGGTGAGTCGCCCTCGCGTGGTCCTTGTCACGTGTCCACATGTCACATTGCACAGCTCCTCATTGTAGTTGGTGTCACTCTTGTCGACCGAAGTCTTCCTCAGCTGACATGACTGGTAATCGCTTGGCTTGTCCAATGGAGCGACTGCACAGTTGTACTCGCCCCCTTTCTGTGACGGCCAATGGTGCGCTGCCGCACGGGTAGGCGGGTTCAGCTGCAGTCCCCACCCCCTTTTTGCCCGCCAGACAAGCCCCTCCTCCATTTGTGGGGTCCCAGATTCCTCGCTGCTTATTCTGCACGGTGCCCCCCATGATGGTTGGGGACGACGGCCCATTGCTCTCTGATTTGCCCCTCCGCTCCACAGTTTCAAATTACAAATCGAGTGATTTGGACGTCGTGATTAAAGTGGGGGAGCTTTGGACATTTTGGTCACATGACATTTTTTTTTCTACACCCCCCAATTATATTTGGGACGATTGGAGTCACGGGTGGGTTTCGTGGCTTTCTTTGTAAGACCCCCTTGGAGTGTGGAGCTGCTGTTGTACAACATGAGCGGTGACCGTGGTAGACCGTCCGTGATGAGCCAGACAGTTGGTTCAGGTACCCCCGAGTAGAAAAGAGCTGGTGGGCCAAGGAAGACCACCGCGGGAGAATCCTCGCTCTGGTCAAGATAAAGCCCCAAACGTGTGTGCGGCAGAGTCTTCGGGGGGCCGACGTGTGCGAGTCCAAGACCCCCCTTCATGAACAGAAACACAGCAGACCCCCTGCAAGACCAAGAAACGCCTCACCAACAGCACGGCCAGATTAGGGTTTGGGGAAAAAGGACGTCAAAGAGGCGTCAGAAATGGGGGTCCTTGTAGACGGAGGGCCGCGTGACCGAGACGTCTGCACACGAATCTCGGTGTCCGAATCGCTCGACTTGTAATTTGGAGCAGAGGGGCAAATCAAAGAAAAAGGGGGCTTTGTCCCCGTAGACGCACTTGCAGGTGAGTGGCCGTCATTCTTTGATCGATTTGTAGGTCTGATCTTCAGCTCCGGCGCCCATCAGCTCGTGCAGATCGAGAGGAGGTTTGCTGTCGGACACTCGAGGGAAGACGGATGGACGGACGGACGGGGGGGACTCGATTTGACCCCGGGGGTGTGGGGGTTCAGCGACCACAGAAATATAAACAGACAGCAGAATGGCTGAAAGTGAGGCGCTTAGTGCTGTGGGTGTTAAAAGACCCCCAAGTCGCGCTTCTTGACCCCCCATCGGCTGAAGGTCCTCGGTGTTGGTGTGTCACAGACAGGGGACATGCAGCGTTGTCCATAATGACACTCATTTTTGTTTTAATCCTCCCCTTCATTATGATCTTCAGGGGTCCCAGAGTGCGTAGTGAGCCTGTTGATTGGGTGGGCCGCTCCTGAAGTGGTGTGACCGGCCCAGACCACCACACAAGATGTCACTGGTGTAGTTCCTGCTGGGTCTGAGAGCAGTCCAACCTGTCACTGGAGTGGACCCCCCCCCCGAAGGTTGACTGGATGCTCTGGTGTGGCAGCCCCTTCCATTGCAGACGATTCTCCAAGACCCCCCCCCCCGCCCCCGACTCTTGCCGCTGACCTGCTCTGCTCTTAGAATGTGAAGCCCCCCTGTGTTGCTTACAACGCTGGTGGTCTGCCAGCCCTCATGTGACAGTCCATCACCAGGACCCCTTAACAGGCCCAGCCGGCACTGGAGAAATCAAGAGATGGAACCCCCCGCGTGCTGCCAGCTGTGGACGTCACTCAGCCCGCATGGAGTGGGATTTGCTCTCGCCAGATGGGTGGGTGGCCGCTGGCACCGTCACGTTTCCCAAAGTCCGCTGTGTGTGGGAGAGCAGTGAGGCCCCCCGGAGGTTGGATTTCAGGTTTGTGACTGGACAGTGGAAGGTGAGGGGAGCTGCCATCCTGATCCTTCCTGTCCCCTAGCAAGACCCCTACAGTGCCATGGCCAGTGGCACAAGCAGTGACGGTAAATGACGTGCAGATCGCTCTGTAAGAGAGTCGCGCCGCGCCATCCTCTCCTCCTGTCCCACGGTGGGGTCCCGTTGATGTCCTCAGTCCTGCCACTCCTCCCCAGTCAGCCCCTTTTCCTTCCCCCTCTGCATTGGTCTTCCTCACTCCGTTGCCCAGATCTTCATCGTCCCTCCTCATCCCCCCTTCCTGTCACTTTCACTTCTGGTGGTCTCATTCCCGTCCCCTCCAGCCTGTTCTCCCTTTACTGCCCACCGTCCCTCGGCTCTTGAGAACTTGACCTTCAGTTTTTGATCCTGTCACACGGTGGTCTCTCTGGGGGCTCCCACTCCTCTTTCTGATGTCGCTCTTCCCATTTGTCTTCAGTCCTCCATCTTCCTCCTTTGTGGTATCACACAAGTCCCAGGGGTGAGTGGTCTTCGGCATGGCTAGAGCATTGCCAGCTCAGTGAAGGAGACCCCCAGTGCAGACCTTCTCTAACCGCCATCTTAGCTGTTGCCCAGACCCTGGTGGTCCGCACACACTTGTCCTTCCACATCGTTGTGGCTTTAGAACACCCGCGGTACACCAGGTGACATCGAGCAGCTCTCGTCTTTTTAAGAACAAATAAACCCCTCGAGTCGATGCCCCCAGTGTGGCGTTTCAGGCAGACCACCACACACATACAGGACTGGCAACCGTCACACGCCGCCATGTGTGCAGTTGATTGTAACTTCTAAACCTCAAATGACCCACGCCAGGTGTTAGAGTGCTGGCCAAAGTGTGTGCCGCCCCCCCCGGCCCCCCCAGGTGTTGGAGCTTTGATCTTCAGACGAAATGCAATGACCAGAATGGGACCCGAGTGAGCAAACAAAGGAGTTTGTACTTTGAGTAAGAAACTAAAGATTTGTCATCTGAGTGAAAAAGTCAGTGCCCCCCGAGTCTCAGTACCCGACTGTGGGGTCTTTAGCAGAACAAACCTGCGTCTCCCTGTCCCCGTCTTTAATTGCTGTAATTCAGAGCCAACGGTCGCTTTGGGAGTGCCAGCTGCGCCTTTCTTTCACTTGGCCTCTCCAGATGAGGAGCTTCAGGTCACGGGCAGAAGAGCAGACGTCCCCCTCGCACCCGGCTGGCACACGTCTCTGTTATAAAGCACATGGTATGGCATTCATGCTTGTGCTGGGCCATCTGTTGGAATGACAAATGCACTGCACTTTATTACCCCTTGCATCATAAGACATCAGTGCTGAAGACGCCGAGGTTCAGGTTGACTGTTTAGATTTCAGGCTGGCAGAGGAGCGGAGCACAGCCAATAAAAGGACAAGCGTCTGGCCATCGGGGTGTCCCCCCGGTTTCTGTGTCTCTGACATTCCAACAGGTGGCGCCTCACAAACATCTCAAGTATTCCACCGCATTGCATTTCTTCATTCCAGCGTTACCACTGCTTTTCTGAGTCTCTCACCATTTGTGTAATGCATGCAGTAACAACATGGAAGGTGGACTGGGAATCACAACACCTTCTGTTTTGGGTTCGTGTAACTGTTTCGACGAAGTCTTCATGTTCTGCCACAACCCCGGTGTTGAGGTCACTCTGAGTGGGCGGGCGGGCGTCTCGTACCCGACGTTTACTGTAGACCACCCCGCGTCTACACACACACAGCTGCTTTCTGAACGAGCCCCGTTTACTTGTAATCTGCTCAAGTTCTCCTTTGGCCAAACACTCCGACAAAATAAAATGAAATGTCGGCCTCGGCCCCCATCTGTCCGTCAACAAGCCTGCGACTGTCGCTTTACTTGTAGGCTTCACACCCACCGCTGCTGGCATCAGGGACAACACCGCCGGGGCGAGACGTGCGTTGGGTTCCTCGTTCATTTTACAAGCGGCCGGCCCGAGTCACGGGTGTCACTTTTCACGTGTTGCCCTCCGGTTCTCGAGGCTGCGACGGCCTGAACGTTTCATTTCGTGGGCGCGGCCAGCGTGCGAGAAGCCAAGCAGCGCAGACCACGGCAGCCTGGACAGTAGGCCGGTGATGGGCTTACACGGCCGGCCACCTTCGCCACTGCGCAGGTCTACACGGCCTTTCAAAAATCGGGCTCCTGTGAATGAATCGGATTAGCGAAACGGGCGGGTGGACTCGTAACGTTCACTTTATTCTCGCTTAATAACCGCGGCCATTGCTCGGCGCAGTTCCAACACGTTTAAATTCCTTCTGTGCACGTCGTCTGCACAGCCGCGGGGTTTCGTCACTTTGAACGGCAGCCTCCCAGCGGCAATCAGGCAAAAGCAATCGACACCAGAGGAGGAGCCAATAGGGGGGAAGGGTCAGCCCACTGGTCGTGATTGACAAGCGGCATTGATTTGAGAGAGCCAGTCGGGAAAGGCGCCTTGGGATACGTCATCAGGAGAGCGCGCGCGCGTGCGTCATGCCGACTGACCGAGACGAGGACTGCGCTCATTCTGTATGCCCTTATTTCAGGTGGGCACCGACGGTATTCCATAGCGAATGGCACGAGACCCTCTAACTCGGTGATTCCTAAACTCGGTCCTGTGGACCCCCTGTGGCTGCAGGTTTTTATTCCCAGCAGCTTCTGTATTTAATTGGACTCCTGGGCTAATTAAGTGAACTGATATTTCCCAACTTCTGTGTTTAGGGAACAATATAGAAATTGGAAAACTATCCATCCATCCATCCATCCTCTTCCGCTTATCGGAGGTCGGGTCGCGGGGGCAGCAGCTTAAGCAGAGAGGCCCAGACTTCCCTCTCCCCGGCCACTTCTTCCAGCTCTTCCGGGAGAATCCCAAGGCGTTCCCAGGCCAGCCAGGGAGACATAGTCCCTCCAGCGTGTCCTGGGTCTTCCCCAGGGCCTCCTCCCGGTTGGACGTGCCCGGAACACCTCACCAGGGAGGCGTCCAGGAGGCATCCTGATCAGATGCCCGAGCCACCTCATCTGACTCCTCTCGATGCGGAGGAGCAGCGGCTCTACTCTGAGCCCCTCCCGGATGACTGAGCTCCTCACCCTCTCTTTAAGGGAAAGCCCAGACACCCTGCGGAGGAAACTCATTTCAGCCGCTTGTATTCGCGATCTCGTTCTTTCGGTCACTACCCATAGCTCATGACCATAGGTGAGGGTAGGA
>JANRMT010049829.1:5749310-5771501 GCA_026402145.1 Polypterus bichir lapradei
TATATTTTTTTTTTTTTTTTTTTAGCAAAATTGGAAAACTAAGTTTGCTAAAAAAAATATATTAATTAAAATGTAGCAAGCAGTTATATAGGAATAATGTAGATTTTTCTTTTTATCAGTATTTTCATTCTACTTTTCTAGGTGTTCTAATTGTTTAATTAATCCAGTATTTACTAATTAGTGGGTCTGACTCTGAAGTAATTGCTGCCTTTGATTATTCCGTGTGTTTGCCAGCGTGTCTGATCTGCTCGTTTTTAAATTGTCATTAATAAGATACAACGAAGGGGGAAAAACTGCACAGAGAAAGAAAGAGAGAGAGAGAGAGAGAGAGAGAGAGAGAGAGAGAGAGAGAGAGAGAAAGAAAGGGCAAAATAGAATGAAATCAACAAAAGAGAGTTTAGCATTTAAATTAAATAGCAATAGCAGAGATATCTCTAAATGTCTTATAAATGTAAAAATCCTGCTTCAGTGCTTTTCTGAATGTAGAATAAAAGATAAATAATACCAGCTAATTATATGAGATGAGTGCTATCAGGTGTTTCACTGATTAGGAATCCACTTGGAACAAAAACCTGCAGCCACAGGGGGTCCTTATTGGGTTCAGCATGGGACCCAATAAGAGTGCGGGGCTTTGGTCCACACACCATCGTTACCCCCATGATCCGCAGGTGACCCGCAGACCCCACTGTATATTGAGACCTGCATGGATGGACCACCACCCTCATCCTCCCGCTTGTCACGTGCAAACAAAAAACGTACCAGTAGGACTGATGGCACACTTGGCTAAGCCCCGAATTAAGTGCTAATGCTAGCCTTACTGTCTGCTCGTTTGAGAATTCTTTTTTATTAATTTTTAATTGCCGCTTCTTGATTACACTTGACCACCGGGGGGTCCTCCATGTCACGGCTCAGATTGTGCCATTCACAAAAAGGAAAAACTGTCAGCGAGTCCGGTT
Organism: Polypterus bichir lapradei; assembly: GCA_026402145.1. Classification (NCBI taxonomy): domain Eukaryota; kingdom Metazoa; phylum Chordata; class Cladistia; order Polypteriformes; family Polypteridae; genus Polypterus; species Polypterus bichir. Next base: position 5,750,267 of record JANRMT010049829.1, read on the forward strand.
CAAATCTCCATCACTGCCAAAAGAGATCCTACGCTGCTAGGCCCTTGCGCAAAGCCCTTAACCTTCAGTTGCTCCAGGAGCCCTGCGCTCCGACCCCAAGGGGTATGCGAAAACTAACAAATTCCTAATACAAGAAATGGTATCAGGCGAAATAAAGAACAAATAAAAAAAAAATTACCCAAGTCAGGGACAGCCCTCATGTAAAATGCCCCCCCCCCCCCCTTGCATGGTCAGCCCCCAAGGACCCCGCTCTAGGAGGTGAGATCGCCGTCCAAAAGAACTCATACAAGCTGACATTTCACAGGTGTCGATTCTGCTCCGGGCGGCACGGTGGCGCAGTGGGTAGCGCTGCTGCCTCGCAGTTAGGAGACCCATCTGGGTTCGCTTCCCGGGTTCTCCCTGCGTGGAGTTTGCATGTTCTCCCCCTGTCTGCGTGGGTTTCCTCCCACAGTCCAAAGCCATGCAGGTTAGGTGCATCGGCGATCCAAAATATTTTCCCCAGTGTGTGCTTGGTGTGTGTGTCCTGCGGTGGGCTGGCGCCCTGCCCGGGGTTTGTTTCCTACCTTGCGCCCTGTATTGCCTGGGATTGGCTCCAGCAGACCCCCGTGACCCTGTAGTTAGGATATAGCGGGTTGGACACCCCACTTCTCTGAGGGGTGTATACAAACATGGGTGGAGTTACGCGGTCAGCCCCGCCCATTGAACGCCACTCAATTACCTTTTTCGATCGGTCAAAGCTGTTTGTTTTTTTCGTTCCTCCCGAAGTTACAAGTTCATTGAATGACGCGCCAGCTCCAAAATATTTCGTCATGACAGACTTTATCACCATAGAAGAAGATGAAGAATTACTAAGGGGGAATGGGGCGATTTACATGAGGTGGAAGTTGCAGATGATACAGCAAATGGCTATAAGATGACAAGAGGAAGACGAGGGTGGTGTTATAAAGTGTAAAGCCAGCGCTTATTTCTTTATGGATAGGATATATAATTGAACGTAGTAAATAATTAGGTAAAATACACAAAGGCTCCCCAAAAGGGGATGTGAAAGGCCAACTAAGTACTAGCGATTATTTAAAAACGTCAAGCAGTGCAAGTAACGGGCTGGGGTCTAGTGCTAAATTAATTCTCACCGCCAGATAAACACAATGTGAATTACACACACTTGGTGCACCTCCGAGGACTGAGCGGATATGACGTAAGTGTGACGAAAGAAACTCCTCTACTTGCAAATGTCTAACAGCTTCATAGGGCGGAGCTTATCCAGCATTTCGTGAAGCGATCGCTTCGGCGGATCAGGTAAATCCGCGCCGAGTCGCCGCCCTCGCATTCTGCAAACGTGGATGACGTTTCAGTGGGCGGGGCGGGCTCACGTGTGAAACGTCACTTTGATGTAAAGAACGTCGAGTTGTTGTTGACGGCGATCTCCCTCCATAACCCAGTCCCGGCCTTCATATTCGAGATTCTTCTTCTTCTCGTCCCGTCAGGTTCATCAAGTCACAGAAATCCGCGGACGTTGGGCATTCCGTACCCAGGCAAAGCGAGCCGAGCCGAGCAGAGCGACACGCAATACCCGCACACGAGCAGCAGAGGGCGACAGAGGCAGAGGCAGCGCGCGCTTCAAGTCTCATCATAATTTATTGTTCCTATTCAAAGGATTACAAAAAGAAGCACAAACAAAAGGGGCAAATGTTACCAGGTCACACGGTTTTTTTTTTTTTCTTCTTTTCTTCACAGTATAGAAGACCAGTTAAGATTCGGAGAGGTTAAGGGGTGTAGGCAGGGTGGCAGAAAAGGAAAAACAATGGTTTGTGTGGGAATCCGAGGTAGACTATGTAAAACATAATAAAAACCAGGTACACAAAATTAAAAAACAGAAAACAAACCAACAGTATTTACACATAAATAAGTATTCCAGGTGCTGGCATGATCCTGAAGGAGGCACTAAAAGGCCCAACAAGGAGGACAAAAAAAAAAAAAAAAAAACGAAACAAAAAATGGCTCACCGCACCTCATCCCATCGGCGGGCCAGCAGACGCATGAGCTTCACATAAAAAGGTCCCAGCAGCACCCCAGGGGTCACCCAAAATGTCAGCATTCAGTCCCTTGGCTGGGAGGATTCAATCCGGAGGGGTTTGTCAGCCTCTTATTCTTCGTATTTTTTGAAAACCAAAAGAATAATAATTAAAAAACCAAAAAAGTGAAGGCTGCGTGAAGACATCGGCGGCCGACTGAGGGAGAGCAGCAAGCACCTGATGCTTTTGTAGTCTCTAAAAGCGAGGAGGCAAACGCACTCGTGCACATCACACTTGAGCACCTTATCCAGTGTCTAGGAAATTCAAGTATCGACTAAAAAGGTCCAAAGAAACAAAACAAAAAACCTTCAGCAAAGGCTCCCTCCCTCCTCCCTGCACTCCACAAAAAGAAAGAAACCTGGGGACAGAAGTCCCACCCCACCGTGACAAACACAGGTCACCTCCGTGTGCAAGGAGGAGGAGGAGGAGGAAGAAGAGGATTAAAAAAAAAAAAAAAGGGAGCCTTACTCAAATGTGCCAGGGAGAGAGACAGGCTGCCCAGAGGTGCCAGGCGGTGATCGAGGATGGCGGGGCGGGCAGAACAAGCAGATCAACGGGGGGTTTGAGCTACACTTCACTTGTATGGCAGCAGCAGCAGTTTCCATTCTTCGAGCGCCAACCCCCTAAAACTGCCCACCCACCCAGCCAGCCAACCAACCAAGTTGTGCAGGTCAGACGTCCAGAGCTGGACTCCCCGACGCTGCCGCCCCCCCCGGCCATCACCCTGCGCCCTTCGCTATCATCTCTCTTCCTTCTTGGAGACTTTTGATGAATGCCACGCCGTCGACCTGAGTGAAGGAAAAAAAGAAAATCAATTAATAAAATAAATAAATAAAATAAATAAATAGATCCACTCCGTGTGAGTGTGTGTGGGGGGGGCCCTCCAACAATCTGATTGGTCAGTCTTTACCCACTGCTAGAGATGGAGGGCTGCGATGTTCAGTTCCTTATTACGACAAACAAATAGAAAACGTCAACAAATCAAATGAACTTGCAGCCTGACTTGGGGGGCCGGGGGGTCACGACCCAAGTCACCGTCAAAGACAGAATACGAAGGGGGTCTTTCACAGTAGGTAACGGGGACTCGTCTACCATTAGGGGGTACGAGGGAAGCTGGAGGCGCACGCAAGGCAAGAGAGGTCAAACATTTGTAAATGTAGCCGGTCAATAAATAAAAACAGCGACAGGGCAGCAATCCCGACGGGGGGCTACAAGTGAACGCCACCTACTGAGGACGACGATGAACAGTCAAGTCAGTCATCATTCATTTTTAACTTTTCTGATGATACGACACACACACACACACGCCACCTCCCTGCTCTGAAGCACACGATTGTGTAACGTCTGTGGGCAACGCCAAGAGCCATCCGGAGGGGCGGAGCCTACGAGACGTGGCTTAATGGTTTGCGTCCTCGTGCCACTCAGATGGTAAAGACGAAGTTCTTGTGGATTCAACAGCAACTCCAAGCGACGTGTTGGAGAATTTGGGTTCTGTCCGAGTTGTCACGTAATGCTGACCTTTCACCCCACCCACCCCCTGGTCTGCCACAAAATGCCTTTTTTTGGGTGAATTACATTTGGAGTGCCAGTTAAAACACACGTAACACATGTCAAAGTCAACAGGGTGGGCTCTAGCGAGTGCTGCATTTTGAGGAATTGTGGGTATTTGTGCAAAGCTGCGACTGTGCGTCCCCCCCATGCCAGAGAGCCACAGGATTCTCAAGCAAGCACAGTTGTGAGAGGGCGCGTCTGTGGTGGGCACAAGTGCATGAAAACGCGCCCCCCCCCCCAACCCCCCGCTTTCATTCTGGAAGCCCAGGACCCCTGCGTCTGACAGGTGTTTGTGTCTGGCGACCCTCTGGCCATCAAGGGCCTTTTAAATGGCAATAAAAACAGCACAGTGGCATTGGCTAGAGCCCACCCTGGCGTCTCCGATGGGTGAACTTCATGTCACGTGCAGTGAAATAAAATGTTAAGAATTAAATAAACACAAAGAGAGATAATAGAAGCCATTATTTACCGAGACTCTGCTCAGGATCAGGTGGGCCGTTCATTTTTGCTCGCATTACGTCGTCTTAGCGTCACATTTTACAATACATTTGTGTCTTAAATTAATTCACACCCCACCAGGCACTTCTGCAGAGGGGGACATCTGGGGTTTGCAGCCACATGAAGGACAGCGGCTGGCACTGCCACTTGAGCTTGTGGGCTTTACTGCCATCTAGTGGTCCACACCACATCACACAGTTCGACCCCTCAGTGTCGACTCCACCGCCTTGATGGGGTTACATGACGGGCGGTCTGCAGGTGGCACTCGGTGTGTGTGACATCGTGTGGAGCGCAGATGGAGGTGCAGGCACAGCAGTGATGAAGAAGTTCCACCATTGTGACTTCTAAAGGAAGACCCTGTGGCACCAAAAGGAAACAAACTGAAAAAAGTGTGAGGAGGAGGAGGAGGATTAAGAGAAAGGTGGCAGATGAAGGAGAAACAAGGATGTGAGGTGGAAAGAGAGACTTGGCGTGGAGGAGGTCGGTCAGACAGAATGGGCGATTTTAGGGCATGTGGTGCAGTAGACAGAAGGTGATTGGCCAAAACGGTGGAGGGGGTAAGAGATTACGTGGAACGATCCAAGGAGAAGAACAGGTCTCACCACGGAGGACGTCGGTTTAGCCAGCTTACCTGGTGTTCAACCAAAGATGACAGGACAGCCAGAGGGGTCTACAAGATGACGTGTGTAGGGATCTGGCAAACATCACGATGTGCAAAACGTTACTGAACATGAGAAGACGGCGGGCTGCCGATTCATACCCTGCACGTGTACCCGCGTCGTTCTAGTCGCTAAATCAGAATGGCGGACGGAGGCTTTTACTGTTTTTAAAGAAGTCCTTGCTGATCTCCCACTCCCAGCACCATGGCCTCTCATAGTTCACTTCATGAATGTCGCAGTTGCAACTGCACTTGGACCGCAACTCGAGCTCTGGCCCCATACACGACGTTTGAATTTCTCCAAGTATGTAAAGACAACCTCATTTTATACCACGGAGGGTGAATATACAGAGAAGGAGCTGCAACACGTTCACAATCAAAGACAAAACGGGGGAAATTAACAGTCTGAATACGGGAGGCTGGCTCACATGGACCCCCAGACTGGCTCAAAGGTTTAGGGGGCACTAATTAAAGGAGAGTCTCAGAAACTGAGCATTGGGAGCCCCTTCTCTAGTTAGGCTTTCTCCTGGTGAGAGGTGTTGGCCTGTACTGGTTGGTGGAGTTCAGCGATGGAGACTACAACGTTCTTGAATCAGAGTCTCTCACACACACACACACACACACACACACATCACTCAACACAATCCAGCGACACAACCAAACACCAGCTTACTGTCAACTTTGGAGAACTTGATGTAATGGAATAAAACGGCTAAGTGAGGACATGGAGGACGTGAAGAGGAATAAATTAAAGTCGCCTGCTTTCCTTTTTGCTAGTCACGATTTTCTGTAAAGGAGACTTACTGTCACACATGCCATGTACTGGAGGGTTCACAGGGCGCACGGTGGAGCCGAACCGACAGACACAGAAGACACAATTCAGAATTCCCGACGAGGCTGCCTGAAAGGCGAATTAGGGGAGAACTTTGAAGAACTCGACTCCTTTTACAGAGCCTGTGACTGTCACTCCAATTCTATTCAAACCACCAAACACCACCACCAAGGCACGCGCTTGTCCTGCACGGCTCACCATCGTCACTTTAGGAAAATTCTTCAAAAAAGCAAACCCTGTTTTGCCGTGTTGTGTGTGTGTGCGCGTGTGCGTGACTTGCTCCTGCTCACCTGATGAAGGTTTTAAATGCAGCACTCTGTGGGTTGATACACAGTGGTACCCTCTTGCCCTGCTGCTGCTCCGTTATGAAGCGATGAATGAGCTCTGCGGAGACAAAAACAAACAAGCAGCGTTCACAAAAGGCCGAGGCAGAGCCAATGCCACCCCGGACCCCCATATCACTCAGGTTAGTCAGTATGGCGCTCTCACCGCGTGCAGGTGCTGTGACAAGTGCAGATTTTACAGCTTGTGGGCACTAACTCTGCATTTCATAAAGACACAGATCTGTTTACACACAAAGTACTCTGAAGTGGATTAACATAAATGGCACCCACCATTACCTGTCCATTAATTACTTGAACTCTGGTCAGCTAACAACAGAGAAGTGGAAAATAAAAACTCAAGTCAGCAGCACTAATGGAGAAAATAAACTCCTGGTGGAGTCTGTGGTCAGCTGTAAGGGAGACAAAGTGAACCACAGAGACAGACCTGGAGACCCCGGCCAACTGGCTGCCACCCCCCGGGCATTCTACATGTCACCAATCCTTGGTATTAATGTCAACAATCCAGAGTGAAAAAAATAAAAAGGCAGGGATTGAAGGCAACTGCAATGGTGTCCAATTCTGATCGCTATCATCACTCAAGGCAAGTGAACAGAGACCCTCCTCACTCACCTTTGACCTGCCACACAGATGACAGATTCCTCTCATACTGGTCATCAAACCTTCCGTTGGCATTGGGTTCAAACTCACGAGTGTAGACCCGGCCTGAAGCCACCGAGAAACAACAGCGGCACATGCAGGTGTGGTAGCGCAGGCGTCCCTCATCGAGGTAGGGGTGAGACAGTGCATCGCGCCCTGAAATCCGCTTGGCCTAAAAGAGGACGACACAACCAAGGGGTCAAAAAAAAAAAAAAAAGTGAGGACTTCACTAGTGGACATTCTCCTCCAACCCACCTAATGGACACAATGCAACGTACTCCTCAAAATCGAGATGAACTGCTGGTACCTGGGAGTCGCTCAGATTCCTCAGTTTCTGCACTGAACCCTAAGGACTCCAATCTCTCTACTAAATGTTGATTTCACTAAAAATCATTTCTTACGGAGCATTTTTTTTGTAATTCGCTTTTAGTAATTATTACATGAAGGAGAAAAAAAAAAGGGGGGGGGGGGTATGTTTAACATAAGGGGCTGGCCTACTAGAACAGTTGCCCTTATTTTCAATATAAAAAGGTACTCCCCTTCCATAGAAACCCACCTTAAATAAGCTACTGTCCCCAGGTTTCTAAACAGGTCTATAGTTTAATTCTCAAATTATTTCCATACGTCCCACTCATCTTCTATTGCTTACATTTTAAGGCAGGAGAGATAGCAACATCAGCCTCAGGAAAATGGAGATCGTCAGCTTTTGAAATTCCAAATTATCAGAACGACATTCGACATGCACTGTGAGCTGTATGGTTAAGTTGACACGAGAGTTAAAATCTACATAATGGAGGAAAAATGAGCACAAATGAAAAACCTAAGCCTTGTAACTGTGGAAGTGAACACACATAGGAGTGAGCCATGGACTGGTTGACCAGCTCAGCGATTCAGGAGAGCCGTCGAGTCGAGTCATTGGTCCCCTGGATTGACAGCACTCGGCGGAGGTGGTCTGTTCAGGTCAAAAGGATGTCCCCCCGTGGCTGCCACTAGACCTGCTCTGGGCAGCAAACCCAAGACACGCTGGAGGTATTACATCTTTCAGCTGGCTTGGGAATTCTCCAGGAAGAACTGGAATCTGTAGTTGGGGACAATGAAGTCTGGGCGAACCCATCTGGCCTGCCATGACTGCGACTCTCACCTGAAATGGCAGTTTCATCACGATACAGTACCTCATGAGGCTGGCAAAGGGACCCTGGTAGCACAGAGAGATTGGTGAGGTGCGCCGTCACCGGGCACACCATGGCCTCCAATTTACAAGACAGATATACCAGGAAACCACAGTTTAGGACCCTTGGAAATGCAAGCAGAGGCCAGCTGCTAACCTGTGACCGAGGTGATCGGACGGCTGTGCGCAGTTCACTCTGACACATGCGAGCAAAAGCACAAAATGATAGAAAATGGTGAGAAAATACAGGCTGTGATGTGTTGTGTTTCTGCATTAGCGACAGCTGCTATGCACGCATCTTCATCAAAAATCAGTCCGCTTCATTCACACGTACAAAATGAAAGATAGCAGATAAAAATAAACCGGCAGGTCTGGACTTATCTGCGAAACTGCTGTAGGAACAAGCGCATCAAACCCCACAAAATGTTCTTATCAAGTCGTCATTTTCAATATGCAACGTGACCCAGAAATCCTCAAGAGCCAATGCAAGAGTTCATGCGATACACATGAGCTTTATAAGACAACTAAAAAAAATCACACGCGACAGCAAGAAGCAAACACTTACCGGGTCAAAGACCAGCATTCTACACAGCAAGTGAACAGCCTCATGGGTGGCACCTTCAGAGAGCATGTAGAGGACCGACAGCGACGGCTGCATCAGGAGCAACAAAACGAGACACACACACACAGAGAGAGAGAGAGGCATCAAGTTTTCAAACTGGCAAATCTAGAAACATTTTACAAGCAAGATGGCTCCCACAAGGGATGGCCGTGCAACGTGATGTGCTTACTGGTTTGTGAGGTCCTCTTAGAACATGGGCTCTCGCTCCTTCACAAGCGGACATCATGGCAGACAGTGGGGGGGTCCCAAGGAGATCGGTGATAAGGTCCAGCTAGACGAGAGACGGTTACATTTGAGACTTGTGGCGTTGCACCTTTGAAAACACTGGGTGGGTGTTGAGGTGTGTGGGTAGGTGGGTGTCGACACTCACCTGTTGAATTGGGCTCTGCGCCTGAAACAGGATTCTTCTTCCGAGCAGCTCGGCAAAAATACAACCAACAGACCAGATGTCAATGGCACTGCTATAGTGGCGGCTACCCATGAGTATCTCTGGGGCACGATAGTACTGGGTAACTACTTCCTGGGTCATGTGCCTCGATTCATCCATTTCTTCCACACGGGCCAGGCCAAAATCACAAATCTGTAAGAGCAATCAGCAGATCAAGTAACCCACTTTCAGGCCTGGGCATCTCTGAAGACCACGGCCTTGCATCGACCCGCTCACCTTCAGCACGCAGTTGCTGTTCACAAGGAGGTTCCCTGGTTTGATGTCACGATGAAGAATTCCAGCAGAATGAAGGTACTTGAGACCTGTTAAGAAATGGAGCGGGTGGAACGTAAGGGGGTTGCTGGAGCACAGCAGGGGGGTGGGGGGCACCGCTAGCTTGAACAGACTCACTTACCCCTCAGGATCTGATAGAGAAACACCTTGATGTGGTCAGTGCTCAGGGGCTGGGGGGAGACAATCACCTTGTGCAAGTCACTTTGCATCAGCTCAGTGATCACATATCTAGACGTCAAGTCAAGGAAAGCTGCTCACCACCGCCAACTTAATTTACCCAATCCTAGCGAGGCGAGACCACCAGTCTACCTCCCCAGAGACTCGGTCATAACAGTTTGTGACTTTGATGGTGTCTTGTGATGTAGGGTGGGCGCTTGCGTGTCGTGAGAGTTGATACATCCACACTACCAGGCTTTCATTTCCAAGTGGCGTTTTTAAATGAGAACGTTCTCCAGTCACACTGGCGTTTTCACATCTTTTACTGAAGTACCTCCACCCCATGTGATTAAGATGGTGGTTACATTGCCAACCATGAATTTATCCCAAAACCGAGGCGGCCGGTAAATTATTTGCTTTTTCTGCACGTAGGCAGCTTTCAAATTGTACAAAAGGCAATGAAGACGCATACGGGGCTGGAAACATCGTAAAGCTCATCTGACTTTCTACACGTAAGCAACACAACTACAAGATCCTCTGCATCTGCTATACTGGAATACGAGTGACCAAGCGAGGAATGAGACCTTCTAACAAGCAGGATCCAATCAGGGACGGGCCACATGATAAGCACAAACCAATGAGAGCGAGAGTAGGTTTTAAGGAGTGCGTTTTTAGAAATATTCAGCTCTGGACAGCACTCTCAAAAGCTTCCATTTGAGGTGAAAATGGAGACTAATGCCTGCGTTTTTAAAGGAAAACAAAGTAACAAGGACACCAAGTAAAGTACAATGTGGATGCAAAGAAAGAAGGAAAATGCAAACAGAAGAGAGGCTCCTCTGCTTGACCCCTGGTATTTTGCATTACCACAATAAAGATGGGGTGGGACTGCTGCCGAACTCCTCATACCCGGAACCCGTGTGTTCACCCGCCAATGGCGTCAGGCAGCACGTTAACAGGCTGTCAAAATGCAGCGAGCTCACGAGACTTTTGAGATTTCAAAGTGTTGCCAAAATGCCCTGCGGCTTCTAGTCATAAAACCCGACACCCTCAAGGCGACAAAGCCCAGCAACTGCAGTCGTTAAGTCCGACATTTCCCAGCCAGCCAGCCAGCCCCCCGACTCGAGGTTGTGTAGCACGCCGCTGGCATTAGTTAGTGAACAGGCAAGGATACATCTCTTCAAAGCAGTCAATCTGAGGGGGCTGGAGGATATCCAGTGCGGACAAGACCTGCAGGAACAGAACACAGCAGAGGATTACCGCACAACAGTGACACAGTGTCACGTGCTGGACTAGAGGTGGGGGGGTTTGGGAGACCACTAACATTGTCGTGTTTGAAGAAGCAGAGCATTTTTAGCTCACGGAACACCCTCTTGCAGGAGACCAAGTTCTGAAAGACGTTGGGCATCTTCTTCAGGGCAACTCGCTTTCCATCTCGAGGATCTGTGACCGACCTGACAGAGAGAAGAGACAACGTGGGTGGGGTTAACTTGGACAAACTGCAGCACTGAGACATCTTTAGATGAAGGGGACACCTCGAGCCTCTCGGTCATATAGATAGATAGTCCAGTTTCACATAATAAACTACTAAAAACATGGACCAAACTGCTCTGGAACAATAAAACTGACCACAGACACACAATGTGTTACAACACAAGAAAGACCCCATTAAGATGGACTTTGTGATTAGAGATTAAAACAATAAAGATAAAACGAGAACTTTTATCAGATAACAGGGAGTAGGGAGGATGACAAGGTGCCAAACGGCACACTCAAGGTAGCCTGTGACCCACTCGAGGCCCGTACCCTAAATGCTGACCATTAAGCATGTTGTGGTGAATCGTGTCAGAGGCTCCAGCAGAATCAGCTCTGACGAGGGCAGACTCGGTGCTATGAAATGTAATCCTCTCCCCTACCTTGAGATTCAGTCCAATGGTTAAAGCGGCGGGACGGGAAATATTTTCACCAGTGGTGGTGTTGAGGAGCAATTCCCACCCAAAAGATGAAGAGGTCAATCACTCCAAGTGCTGGCAGTGGCTCACCCGGACCTCAATCGACAGGTCACAGTCACTTCCACCCAATCACATTCATGGATGTCCCACTCCCTTATGTCACAATCAGGTCAAAGGTCGAGCCTTTAACACCTAAGTGCATCTGGTCAAAGGCCTTTATCAGAAGTACCTCCATGTTTGGGGCCGTCTGTAAAAACGGAGGCTAACAGGGCTACTTTGAGGTCATTAAAGCCTTCAAACGTTAGGGGACAAGAACCGATGCTGTGGCCTGTTGGAGATTTCAGAACGTCACCTTGAGAGGTTTCACCTTCCACTTCAGCACACCCTTGTGAATTTCTGATTGGAGTTTTGGAAGAAACAAACAAACAGTTGCCATGAATTTGGTACTTGCCCTCCAAATGAAGCAACTACATATCTCAATGAAAATCAAAGACCAAACAAAAGGCGTGTCAAGCTGATCCAAATGCAATTCAACCACAAACCCCCCATTTCTGGGTTACAGTTTTGATTCACACGACAGGCTGAAGTGAAAGGTCAGCGAATTTGTGCCACTTGGCTTTCTCAACTCAGAGCAGCGACTTCGCACAAGGCTTACGTGGAAATTTGGATTTAAAGATCGCCAACCCGGCACAATCTCCCCTCCCTACAGTACTGCTGGAAGCTGAAGCCAATCCTAACGGCAGGGATCAGCCTGGACAGGGAACACCACCTGGCCGATTTAGAACGGCAATCAAAGGCTAAGAAGTTTCGATTTTAAAACGCTGTTAAATGAAAATGATCTCCGTCCACACCGGCGCTTTCACAGAAAATGTCTGACCGCCCTAAAAGGCCTGACAATGCATAGGACGTCACCACTCGCCTACAGTGGGCAAGCACACACTGCCGGCGGATTTCTCACAAAAGCGAGGGACTGATAGACTTGCCTTTTACACAGCTACATTTTCCACACTTTGAATAAATTCACCCGAACTGACTTTCTGGGCCCTCCACAGATTTTACTCCAACTATACATTTGGCTTATCGTTTAGGACGTCTACTTTGAGGGGGTGGCACGATGTTCACAGACCTGCGAGTATTTCACTTTCTATTGACCACATCACAACTCCAGTGGCTCACAAGTTGACGTGCACTCTGCTCATATTTGGTAGCACGGTCTTGAGCCAAACGTTTTGGGTTTGTCCACTTGGAACACCCGGAGCTGCGGAGCTCAAGAAGTTGCTGCAGGGTGTCTTCATCATTTTTCTTTCTCTGGACGCCCCTCCGGCAGCCCCCACAACATTCTGCATGGGTGAAATGGTGGTCTTTGTCTTGCAAGCCTCCAAACATAGCGATGATCGTTATGGTTGAACAGTTCATCAGACCAGAGGACGTGTCTCCAGAAGGTCAGAGCTTTGTCCCCATGTGGCTTTTTGATGGCAGCTTTGGAGCAGTGGGCTTCTTCCTCGATGTCGCTCTCATTTTACTATGGATATCGAGACTGGTCTACCTGCGTCCTCCAGCGTCTTCACAGGGTCCTTCGCTGCTGTTCTGGGATCGATTTGCACTTTTCGTGCCAAAGTCCGTTCTTCTCCCGAGACCGAATGTGTCTCCTTCTTGAGTGGTAGGACAGCTGGGTGGTCCCATGGGGTTTATACTTGTGTTTTATTGTTTGTACAGATGAACATGGAACCTTCTGGTTCATCCTCGGGAACAATCTGCAAACACCTGATTTGTGGAGGTCCACCATACACCCAACCGAGGTGTTGGCCGATTTCTTTTGATTTTTCCCCCCATTATATCAAGAGGCAATGAGTTTGATGGTCGGCCTTAACATCCATCCACATGTTGACTCCAGTTAGGCTATCAGAAGCTAACTCTGCAAGTGCCTACTGGTGGGACATCATTTTCTGTGTAAAGGCCCAGTTAACAAAGTGCATGTGAACTTGTGAGCCACTGGAATTGTGATACAGTCAATAAGAAGGAAAAATACACAGAGGTCTGGGAACGCTGCTGGCAAAAAAGCACAAAGCAGACGTCGTCAACGATATGCCAAGTTTATAGTTTGTCAGCATGAAATCTGTGGAGGGTTATAAAGTGAGCTTTCAAGAACTCACCACAAGTGGACGGAAACTTCACACTTGCACTGCACGCTTCGATCCAAACTGAGCAAAACACAACTCAGATGCAGAGAAGGAAGCATCACGACTGCCATGGAAAGCAACTTCTCTAACAATGCCAAGTCAGAAGGCGATTTTCTCCCATGAAGGGGAACGTAATGAGCAGAACCAATCAAGGAAGTGCTATGGAATAAGAACAAACAAATCGGAGCGCAATTAGAGTCTGCGTAGTCAAAAGTCTGTTTTCATCCATTCACACTGCACCGCCGAGTCAACGCTTTCACAAGTATGCGTTTTTAACTTTTGAAAATGCTGGAGTAGCACGGATGAAAGGTGAAAAAAAAAAAAAAAAAAAAAAATGGAGACTGGTGCTTTGTAAATGAATCCGTAGTAATGGGGAGGGAGCCAAAGCCCTGGAGCTGGGATGCTATAGTGCCCACCACACAGACAAGCAGAGAACAAAGCAAAAAAACACCCCCTTGAAACAAAATCAATTAGACAAGCAGGACCCCCACATGTTAGAAAACGTGGCTCAGGCCCTCGAGTAATTGAGGAGGCTAACAAACCAACTAAACGCGAGAGTCAGGATAAAAGGCGCAGGCTGTCACAATCAAATCAACGGCCAAACACACCTGTGTGTGTCCTCGAGTGCGTCTGTGCGCACACGACACACACACACGCACACAGAGAGACAGGAAGGGAGATCAGATAAAAAGGATCAGACGACTCCTCTGTCTTTTGTTTTGTCTTTAAATTGGGCGGCCAGGAGGGGACGGGAGGGGAGGGAGGGCGGCAGATTAACGATTCTGCCCAGAAACACAAGCAGATATTGTTGGTTGGAAAACAAGGCTGCTGATAAAGGAGCCTTTTGTGCCAAGCTGGCTGCTATATAAATGGACCACGTGCGTAATTAATGCTTTTTTCATTTAAAAAAAAAGGGGGGCAGCATCAACCAAGCCCCCATTTTACTTCTTGAAAAAATCTTTACTCTTGCAAATAAAAAGGCTGGACTGGGCAACATGACGGGTGCCCATCACTGTCTGTCTGTCTATCAAGTCAAGTCTTTAGCGCAGCCAAGCCTTAGGGATTCAAGTGCTTATGCATACGGGCACCAAGGCTGGCAGCACGACTGACGTAGTGCCCACTACACAAAATATGACAAGGCTTTCCATCATAATGCTTGTGCCACATTTGTTGGTTTCCCTCAGCATTCTAAACTGGCCCAGGACTCCAACAGCTGCCCACCCAGTTCACGGGTTCCACACACGCTAACCCGCGTTCCTTCTGTACACAATTCTTTGCCATGTCCAGAAAAGTCGGACCAAACCACAGTGACCGACTCCCACACTTGTTATGTGGGCACCTTGACTATTATCAGTTTTCAAAGTGCAGCTGCCATGTGGGTCCGTTTACTGAACCAGTTCATTTTTGCTTTATATGCTGACAAGGTTGGATTAATACTAGAATTCTGACTTTGGTACCAATACCGGCTTTCACACCTCAGTACTAGAACCAAAACTATACCAGGACCCCAGTTTCTTTGTTTCCCCCCGCGCACACACACACACCGGTGTCCCCCAATTCCAGCAGGGTCCATTTGACACTCAGAGTTTTAGTCGAGCTTTCCCTCTTGGAGTTTCTAGCCTGCCCATAAATGCGTATAACAACGAGGAATTGTGGTGCCCCCTTGTAGTTTTGAGTGAGCAAACATACTGTACGTGTTAGTGTCACGGGGTACACCGCTAGGACTGTAAAAGTACAGAAAAACAAACCAACCTTTTAGAAAGGCACAGAGCCAGAGCTGAGCTCATTTCAGTGCCGAATGTTCCTCACAAGCATCTCACACTCCGTGGTTTATTACGGCAATCGGAACTCCCTGGGGGAAGCCCACTCGCCACTCTTTGATGTAATATGCACGTTTCATGAGGGGGTTCAAACCCCCAAAAGCTGAACCTTTATATTTATGCGATGGACACTCCATGTGGGAGACTGCACCCCACAAGCCCCCATGGCTCATCATAATGATGAGCATTGTGCGGCGGAGCAGGGAGACACGCGTGGGTGCAGGCCGAGTGTACAAAGCAGCTGGCAGCAGTTGTCCGTTATCTGCTTTGGTATCGTTGACTGCTCACAATTTTAGTATGGATCCACCACTAATACCAGTATTGTGTCAAAGATGGGGGAGTTTAAGTGCAGGGTGCTGGTACCAAATGTAGCATAACGCTGGTATAGTACGGCGTCAGGACTTTGGTAGTTCTGTACTCTTAACTCATACCACTAGCACTTAATTACACTAAAACACCTCTGGAGGGGCAGCAGCTCAACCAGACCACTTTGGGGCCCCTTTTATGTGTGCAGATCACTCCGTGTTGACAGCACAACTGCCAAGCCTAATGAAAAGCCCAGTTCAGTCATGCTGCCTACCTTGACCAATGCGAGTCCCCATGTCACCCAAGGCACTCCTTTTGCACAGCTCACCTCTGCCCCCTTGTTTATCAGCAATACTAGATGTGGTCTCCATTTTATTTGGAAAAACAATCAGTGGTCCAGTCTGTGACCCTAGTCCAGGGGTACCCGACTCAGAACCTGGAGGGCCGCAGGTTTCTCTTTCTCTTCATTTGTAACCAATCACCAATGCATATTACTTTGCCTAGTCTTTAACCAGCTTTCAATTTATGGGCTTCTTTAGAATGAGCTGATGAACAATACTGAGATACAAAGCAAGCCAAAAGGTCACCTGGCGAATTTAGATCTCCTAGTAAAAAATATCACAATAAAAGAATGTTGAGAAATGCAGATCCGAAAAAGATCTCAAAAAAATATAAAAATCAGTTTTGGAAACGGCTGGTGTGAGAGAAAAAGAATACAAACGAGCCTTTGAATTAAATAAATGAGCTGAAGAGGAAACGGCTTGAAATGAAAATGGTGGCTCCTCCAGGGCACTTTGACATCCCCGACTTAGCTGTCTACCTCGTGGCTTGTTTTGCATCTTGTTGTTTGTCTGCAGTTTTTTTTTGTGGGACGGGACACAATTAAAGCAAGTCAGTCATAACCAAGGGCCAAGCCTCCTATTAAATTTGGGTTACAAAAAAAGAAAGAGGACAGAATAAAACCCTGCAGCCAGAATGTCAGCACTGATCCAACACTTCTGTTTGTGAGGAGCCGCTTATTACTTGTGCCTCCATTCTGTACTCCCAGATGAACATTCCTTGGTTGTCAGGTCTCATTTGCACGGTGCCCACCCCTACGACTAAAGGCAGAGATCAAACCTGTATATCTGAGCGTGCTGTTGGGAATGTGACATCAGGAGACCAGCTTCACCAGAGCACACCACCGACTCGCTAAAATCATGTAAACAAAAGCGATGACCGCAAATCGTTGGAAAAGTGGAGGAAAAAAAAAAAGTGTAATGTGACATGGCCTTAAGTCCTTCACACTCTGCCCTGCTTTGTGACTTCCTGGTCCTTGGGTACAAAAGACATGAAGTCAGTGCCCATCTAGATTTTAAGGCACAATGAATCCATTTGCGTTTCACAAAAGAAGTTACTGAATGTTCGAAATGCTGCATTGTAATGCTCTTCAAGTACTCCCTTCTTGTTAGATTTTATTTATTTAGCCAACACCTTCATTAACAGCAACCTAAAAATTCTACAACTAAGTTAACAAAAAATCCCATTAAAGCCAATTTAAAAACCAGCTTTTGTTTGCTACAATGAATGCTTAAAAGCTTTAAACTAAAACAGCAAATCATGGATCTCAGGTTTAAGAGTGCAATGGAGCAGACAGCGTTTCAGTGTGGACCGGCGTAAACAGAATTCTGAAAAGGCCCAATCCAATTACTCGCCGGTTGTGTCTGCTCACTATGTGCGTTTATTCCCGATTGAATTCTGCTCAAAACAACATCATCTCATTCCCTGCCTGGTCACCCTTCACTATGTTGGAATGCGGGTTTCTTCTGCGGGCATTACTGTTGGAGTGGTGCTAATATCTCGACTTTGGGATCAACACCAGCTTTCAGACCTTAGTCCCAAAGAAAATAACGGACAACTCCAAAACCTCCCGTCTTACTCCAGTCTCCCTGGCACCTTACAGTACACACCGCTTATCCTCTTGATAGCCGTCCCCCACATGATCCTGATCATGTCAGAGCAATGTGGGGGTCCCCCGAATTCCTCATTCCACTGAAGCGTGTAGTTTCATTTCATAATTTCTACAAAACAGATGTTTTTCCACAACTGCTAAGAGTTAAGGAAAGGAGGGTACTGAGCAGAAATCTGACATGCATTTCCAGTACCGAAAAATCCTATTGCGCTGATAGAGTACCATTTTAACATTTGGGTTTTTGTGGTACTTTTGCAGTGCAATCCTAGTGGCCGAACACCCCTTAGCATCGCCAGTTTTAGGCGATGCCAGGTATGATTTTAAGAAACTGTGGTCAAGTGACTACTCCCACTGTACGCTAGAGTTGCAAGTCGCATGTACGCTCAACCCGCACAATCACGTTCAGTCCGGTCGACATACCCACGACATGGGTGCTCAGCTTACACATGTGCAATGCACACTCCCAGCATAACGAATTTCAGAAAGTCTGAAAACGAGACTACTCAAACTACAAGAGCGCCCAATTAAATATCTGACATGACAGAAATCCATCAGATGGTGCCAGGGCCCAATCACAAGATGCAAATTGGGCATCAAAACTCCCCGTGTGCCGCATATGAAACTGAAATTTGGGCCGACTCAGAAAAATGATCAGTCTGTGACAGCAAACTGGGTTTAAAATTGTGCCTAAAACAAATTGCACCGTGTATGCCCGGTTTAAGACATCTGTGCTGCCCGCAGGCCCAGTGTAGATAGCTGACCTTGTTCCATGCGTTTTTGTGTTCCTTTGGATGGAGATGCTTTTGTAAAGGACGTGAAAATGCTGGTGTGAACGGAGATCGTTTAAAAGAAAACCTAGCAGTGTGGATGTACCCCAGGTAAAGAGTTAGAAATGTAATGAATTAACTAGCCCAGTTTCTGGTTACCTGTGTGCCAGCTGCACAGCTCTTTCAAGCCTAATAAGACCACCTGATTGGTCTCTCCAGCACCCATTTCTAGGCTCCTTATTGTCTCGTTTACAAAACACAAGCGATCTCTCACTTACACGGGCTAATCAACGAGCGACATGTTGCCACACTCTGCTCTGCCGCCATGATCTGGGACTGTAAGCACTTTAACCTCACAACTTCTTCATAGAGAATGGAAAAAGAGCTAAACAGTGCCATGAAGTCTAACAGACGATTACAGTCAACTGTCTCAAAAGCTTTTAGTAAATCAATCAAAGGGACAAAGCAGCATTCCTTACTACCCTCACAGAACACACAGCACAACTAATCAAAGACGACGTTCAGCTGGTACTGTAATTGGATTAAAATATCAGTTTTAGATAAGCACGAGAAAAACAAACAGTCTCCCATTCACCAAACCTGGCTTGAAAGGTCAGACGCTAGCTAATAAATACATTTAAATTCTAATTTCTAATCCATGCACCCCATGTTGACCACAAAGTCCTCCCAGTGTCTGGTAATGCACTGCCATCGCACCAGCGTCCCAGTTTGATATCCCAGCTCATCTGTAAGGATCGGACCACCGGTTGAGCCCCATTGCTCTTTGGAGCAGCTCCAGCTCTAACACGGGGCCCAAAGCTCATACTGGCCTGAGACTGCAAGCCAATAGCAGAACCCAGGTCACACGCCAGTTCAGCCTCACTACTCTTCCCAGCACACACTTGTAGGGTCCTTTTTGTTCTGCCCATAAAGTATAAGGAAATGGCTAATCCATGTGACGTGGTGCCCCCATGCTGCTCGGCCCCCATGATCTGTGATAATAACTAGCTTAACCTCGGAATCTCGACACACGGTATGTATGGAGTGCCACCATGGAGAAAAGCACAAAACCAGTTACAGTGCCAGCCAGTTCGAACAGACAATTACAGTACAGTCAATGGGGCTTTTAATAAATCAATACAAAGAAGAAAGCAGCACTGCGGACCCCTCACAGAACACACAACGTCCGATCAAAATATCAGTTTTAGGCAGGAAGGAGCCAAGCCGGGCAGGTCAGGTTTCCCCACTCCCTGGAGCCAGGCTATCGGCCAACAAATGATTGGCGCCCCACGTTGACCCCAAAGTGCCCCCCAGTTTGGTAAAGCACAAGTGCGGACCCTCCACCGGCATATCAAACCCAATGTCACCCAACAGAGACCCTTCCAAATACCACCCCATCTCACAGCCCCCCCAGTTTATTCATGGACAGGTCTTGATGGCTTCCATTGGAGTTAAAGAGTTTAGTACTTTGGAAAATCCACACTTGCACTTTAGCGAAAAATGCATTTTTAAAAAGTAGGAAAAAAACAACTTGAAAAAGGAAGGAGTTTTACTTTCATTTAGCAAAAATAAATAAAAATCTGGCAACGGGGTAAACAACATTTAATTGACAAGAGCACAATGACCTCAGCTACACATTTCCAGAGCAGCCCATAAACCGTACGATACGCGACATTCAAACTTTTCACTTCTCTTCCATTTCATTTCTTTTTCTTCTTCTGCAGACTCAGAAGTCACCTCAGCCCCCGGAGAAAGGCGCTACAGAAAAGTGAATACTCACCAGACCACTCCGAAGGCCCCGTATCCGATGGGCCGGTCAGGCTCCAGGTCGGCCGCGTTGGGCGCCTCGCTCCCAGGGTGAATGTGCTGAGGCTGCTGCGGCGCCGCCGACGCCACCACCGTCGTTGCCCCGCCGCCGGGGCCTCCTCCGGCCAGCGCGGCCGGGTTGCGGGGCGCTCCCGCGTCCACGGCCGGCACACTCGACACCGGGGCGGCTCCCAGGCCCGCGGACGTGCCGGCGGCCGCAGCGCTGGAGGAGTTGGTCGGCAGGCAGAAAAACTTGGGGCCGAGGTCCGGGCCCGCGAAGAGACTGCCACACACTGAAGGGTGGCCCTGCCCCTGGAAAGCCATTTACAGCGCATAGAATGAAGAGGAACGAAAGAAAGGCGAGGCGCCACGGAGCGGCTCGAACCGAAATGCCGCGGCGATTCCAAAACTAAAATGCATAAAAAGAAAAAGAAAAAAAAAAAAAAAGAAGAAAAATAAAACGACAACAACAAAAAAAAGAAAATGGGGGGGAGCGTCGCGTCACACGCGACCGGGGGCCATCTGCCTGCTCTTCTGCCCCCCTCTAGAAGACCCGCTGCGGCTTAAAGGGGCCCGCAGGCGGCGGCGCAGGGGCTTCGGCCCCAGCTCGGCGGCGAGAAGAGGCGCGCGGCCATGTCGCTGCGTCCGGGGTGGGACAGAGACGACGGCGGCGGCGACGACGCTACCGAGCCAGGGCTAGCATGTGCGGAAGGCCTCGGCGTTCAAACAATAAAGAAAACAAGAAAAATTAAATAGATAAAGCAATTGTTGACCACCCAAAAAAAAAATTCACAGCCACCGGCGAAAACGGGAAAGATGAGCGAGCGAGCGAGCAGCGCAGGCCGGCGGAGCGGCGCCGTTTAAAGAGCCGAGGCGGCGCAGGAGCACGAGCGAGTGGGGGAGGGGCGGGGGGCAGACAATGGACCCGAAGACTCGCGCCGCGGCCAGGGAGACGATCGGAGAGGAGAAGAGAAGAGAAGAGAAGAGAGTGGAGTGGAGTGGAGGAGAGGAGAGGAGAGTGGTGCCTGGCAGGAGACACCAGGGGGAGAAAGAGAGACGAGCCGCCGGCCTGTCGAGAGGTGCGGGCCGCTGGGGACAGAGGAAGGGGACAAACACACACACACACACACACTGTGCTGACTGGCACCTGCCAACAAGACAGAAAATAAGAGGAGCGGCCGGGGGACACTGGCGACAG
>JANRMT010049829.1:5771511-5821751 GCA_026402145.1 Polypterus bichir lapradei
GGGGACACACACACGGTGCTGACTGGCACCTGTCAACATGACAGAAAATATGAGGAGTGGGCGAGGGACACTGGGGACAGAGGCAGGAGCCTGTCTATGGGACCACACAGTGGAGACTGGCACCTGTCAGGAGAGGGGGGAAAAATGGGTAGTGTCACTTGCCAGCATGAACACTGGGGACAGAGGAAGGAAGCTGTTAAGAGGCTCCAGCTGGAGCAACAGAGACGAGGAGCCCATGGCGGAGATGCTGGGTGAGAGACATTAGGGACAGAGATGGGGGACCAAGTGGGCAACCTACAGAAGTATACGGTGGTGAGTGGCACCTGTCAAGAGAGACAAGTGTGTGATGGACACCTGTCAATAAGGACACTGGGGACAGAGACGAGGGCCTGTCAAGTGACAGCAGGGGAAGAAATAAGAGACAAGGAGCCTTTTGAGAGCCAGCAGAAGGACACTTCAGGGGACAAAGAGAAATATACAATGGCGAGTAGCACCTGTCAAGAGACACCAGAGGGTGAGAGGGGAAAGGACATCTGAAAACAAGGACATTGGGGACAGAGAAAGGACCCTCACGAGAGACAAGATATACTGGGAACAAAGAGAGCAGCGTTTAGAAATACAGTGGTGACTGGCACCTGCCCAGAGCCACCAGTGGGTGAACAACACCGGTTAGCATGGACCCCGTGGACAGGAGAAAGAGACACCAGGAAGAGAGAAGAGCAATAGGAAGCCATTTGAGAAGTGGTGGGCAAAGGACATCGTCGAGGAGACACTCGGTGGACCAAGAGGACAATCTGCAGAAAAATACTGCAATGGACTTACGAGAAGAACATGACAAGGGACACACAAAGGGTGTGCCTTTAGTAGTGACAGGCAGGGGAGACTCTGGGGACACAGAGAGCCCATCAGGAGACTGGTGACAGATGAAGACCTGTAAAGAGCAGTCGAGATGGAGTGACAAAGAGTGGAAGAGAAAGAGAGACCCCATAAGAGGGGGGCTATTGGGAGAAGGGTGCCTACCAAAGAGAGACCGTGAGGGAAAAAAAAAAGTCTGCCAAGTGATGGCAGAGTGTGCCAATGGGTGAAAGTGGCCCCTGAGCGGTTGTGGCACAAACACACACACATTTACAAGCCATGTTCACTTTAGTTTTATTAAGGGGTTTCTTCCGTACCATCATTTGCAAACAGTTACAATAAATTTAAAAGACAAGATACAAGTCAAGCACAACACAACAGGACCATTTCATTTATAAAAAATTAAAAACAGAATTGCAAAGTAACAAAAAAAACAAAACACAAAATTAGTTTAAAAAAAAAAAATTACATAAATGCAACATTTTATTCTCCTAGTGTCCTCCGCCTCTTCCTCATGCAGAGGGTAATTTTGGGATATGAGTGTAGCTGAACCACACATGTTGGCATATAGTGCCTTGCACTACCACCACCACCAGACTGGGTACAGCCCCGCCCCAGCAGCTGCCTACTGTTTTCATGTCCCTTTGCCCGATGGTCAGCTGCGGTGGTCTTAGGGGGTCAAGGTTATGGGTACGTACCTGTGGAATTCCACAATCAATAAATACAAAACTTTAGTGGCAAGTTATTCCAAAATGTAAATGTGAACAGGGTGCATTGGGGGGGGGTCATAGGGTTCACCTACCCAGTGGGCACCACCCTCCATATCCCTGGAAGCTGACTGCCCACCTTGGGAATGTTCAAGGGTGTGAGAACCATTAGTTGGTAGCCTTTGAGGTCACCATGCTGATACCCCTCCTGGCCAGCAGGGGGGTGGGATGGGGGTTAGATGGGGTCTGGGCACACACAGGCAGCTTAGTCTTTGAAGACAGCCTGATGCCCATGTGGCCTTTCATCATGCATAATGTGCCGCCGAACATGGATCCTGCGCACCCGCTTCTCTCGGCCCCTCTCGTCCTCCTCCTCGGGCAGGAGGCCCAGGGCTGAGGATTCCAGCACAGCAGACGCCATACTGGATGCCCGGCCGCTCTCGTAGATCAGGATATTGAGGGTTTCCTCAAAGATCCGAGCTTCGGGGAACTCGACCTGCAGGAGACAGCCAGTTAAAAGCCAGTGAGCAGTGGGCACCCACGGGGGGAGGCCAGCCGGCCAATCAAAGCCACCTCTTCCACTCACCTTGGTCTGTTTCTTCTCTGTTGCGTAGACGATAGAAGTGCAGCACACTTCGGCGATCTTGCGCCCTTCCCCGTAAAAGGACCAGCAGCATATTTCATCGCCCAAGACGTCTTTGATGAAGAGGATGCGGCCATTGAAACGCAATGCCAGCTTGTCAAAGAGCTCAATGTTTTTCAGCAGATTGTCGTCAGAGTTGCTGAAATAACACAGAGAGAGGGAGAGAGACATTGAGGGACTCATCTGATGGGACCACCAGCACCTAAAAGGCCCACCATGCTCACCTTGTGTAGGAATACTTATTGTTACTCCTGTTGTGCTGCAGCTTGACGACGGGCTGTTAAGACATAAACAAAAGTAAAACAAAACAGCCCAGTGAGCGGGCAACAGGGCACATCGGGCGAGGCTGGACACTCGCCTTGTTGCACGAGGAGATGACCTTCCGTTCTTCTTTGGGGGAAGTGATCATGGGGATACGGCACACTGGATCGTAGCCTTCACTCTTTTGCTGTAGGGACGAGAGGGCTAGTGTGAAGTGGCGAAAGAAAGAAAGAAAGAAAGGAAAACTGGCATGACAGGATAGCAGCCCACCTGTAGAGCAGTTTGGCAGGCTTCAGTCAGACCCTGGATCAGGTAGAAGCGGGCCTCGGCCAGGATCTCCTCCAGTTCTCTGGGAGCGTCGGGGAGCGGCACTGTGCCGTCACGTAGGTAATTCAGCACTGTGCCAAAGTGTTTGCCACTGCGATCGATCAGGATCCAGCCTACGGAGAGACCGAGACAACAGTGAGCAGTGGGCCGACGAGCGGGCAGACGAACAGAATGGCGGGTACTCCTCACCTTCACTGTCGGTCAATACTTCCATGCGCCCGCTAAACATGGCCCGCAGCATCGTGTCGTGTTTGGTCAGCGTCTGCACGGTGGTGTAGTGAAGGGAGCCGCCCACATTGAGCTTCACATACTTACTGCTGGCGAACGGAAGGGGCTTGAGCTCGTAGGACAGGGGGGTGGCCGTGGACATGGTGGCAGCTGCCACAGGTAACAGCTCTGGCATGTTCCCGGCGCCCCCGCTCGCCCCAGTACACTCCCCCAGTGAGCAGCATGTGGCCTCGGCAGACATGGTAAGCCACCTATAGAGATATGAAAGATAAAAAGATACACTTGTTCATCAGAGTGCTGTGAAAAAGTATTTGCCCCCTTCCTCTTATTCTCCATTTGTGAGCATTTCAACTGAAGGAGGACCTCAGGCCTGGAGACAGAAGGCAGCATTAGAGAAAGGGTACCCGAGTGAACGCCCAATACAGCTTTAAAAAAACATTACGTTCTGTAGTCAAATAACAAAAAAAAAAAAAAGTTACCAAAACACCCCAATCACCCATGTGAAAAAGTAATTGCCCCCATAGTTTCAATGCTTGGTTCCAACGGCCTTAGCAGACAACAAACTGAAGGATTCCTGCAATGTGATTATTAGCCTTTCACATCACAGTGGAGGAGTCCACTTGAATTCAGATACACCAGTAGGTCAACAAGAGTGCCAACTGCTCATTTCAGCATCTTCTCTGGGTTCCAGTCAGGACTTTGACAAGGCCACTGCAAAATTTCTGACCATTCAGTTGTAAGGCTTCCTCTTGTGTTTTGGCTCCTTGTCCTGCTGCATCACCCAATGACGCTTCAGCTTGACGTCACAGACAGCTTCCTCAAGAATATTCTGGTAAAATGCAAAAAATTCACAGTTTGTTCCATAATGGCAGGCCTTCTAAAGCATCTGTACACCATCACCCCCCATTAGGTGTTACTGTTGGTCTGATGTTCTTACTGTCCAATGTCAGACTTGGTACACTGTGTGTTGTCCAAAGAGATCTC
Organism: Polypterus bichir lapradei; assembly: GCA_026402145.1. Classification (NCBI taxonomy): domain Eukaryota; kingdom Metazoa; phylum Chordata; class Cladistia; order Polypteriformes; family Polypteridae; genus Polypterus; species Polypterus bichir. The sequence continues at coordinate 5,775,517 of JANRMT010049829.1, forward strand.
CATTACTCCACATATCTTGGAGATCATGCAGGAGTTCCTTTGCTCTGATGTTTACTTGGAACCCTTTTCTCCCTCAGCCTCTTAATAAGGAATCTTGAACACGAACCTTTGCTGAGGCACGAGACGTCTTCAGGTTTTCTGGATGTTCTTCTGGCACTCTCTTCTTGAAGGAGTAGTCACTGTGCCATATGGGGGTCATTCTGGCAGGCCTGCTGTCCCAAATGTTCTTCTTTTTGGCAATAATGGAGTCCCAGTGCCTTAGAAATGAACTTGAAGCCCCATCCTGACAGAACTGTATCAACAACTTTCCTCTTCGTCGTCTCTTCTGAAACTTTCTGAGAATGAGGCCTAGTGGTCTTCTAGAAACCTCGTGGTGACAACTTCCACCGTCAAGCTGAGGGTCAATATGAGGTGAGCTCTATATTACATGGCCGGCCTGTGTTCAGACAGAGGAGTCGGAATATCAACGGACGTTAGTCACCGGTTTGAATGAGGAACTAAAAGGGGGCAATCCAGGAGCTGGAAAACGTGACTTAAATAAATATACTTCTATATGTTCAGCCTAGTACCCTTTATCTAATTATTACATCTAAAGAGCGGACGCAATGCATTGTGTCAAATAAGAGATCCTACTCTGCTGGACCCTTGAGCAAGGCACTTAACCTTCAACTGCTCCAGGGGCGCTCGCTGTACAATGGCTGACCCTGCACTCTGACCCCAAGGGGTATGCGAAAACCAAGTAATTTCCTTCGGATTAATAAAGTATAATAAAAAAAAAAAAACTATATACACAGCATAGAGGATATCAGGAAGGGGGCAAACATTTTCTCACAGCACTTTATGAAGAGCCATCCTGTGACAAGGAGGTGCCTCAACCTTTGCACTTCTGCCTTTGTTCCAAATATTGGATTCGATTTCCAGGAAAGCTCCGATTTGCATCCGTCCAACGTGATTCACCGCCCCTGGCCTAAACATGAGTGACGGAAGGAAAGCGGCGGCCATCACACCTTCTAGTTCTACAATCCCAGTGTGCGCTGCTCTCTCGGCCATTCGCGTCAGGGCATCAAATTCTCTTTGTTACTTCTGATCGTCGTGCAGTGCCACATAAAACCCAAGCGGTAATCTGCCTTTTTAGAAGGGACTTACCTTCCCCCTGAAGCGTATGGGACACAATAAGATGGCTACTTCCAGGCTGCCTTGGTGTCCTGCTCTCTCTCCCCATTCACTCCCTGCTTTTATTGCAGTGACGTGAGGCGAGGTGCCGCCTGGGGTTACGCAAACTTATCTAAACAGACTCATCGACATCTTAAAGGAGTGGAAGTGCAACGTCTGGGCTAAACAAACGGACAAAATACGTCACCATGCCGCTGAAGTTCACAGGTCTCCTCAAAGTGGGCAGCTTGTGTGAAATGGCAGGTCAAGAGTATCCGAACATTGTCACTTGAGCTTCAGGTTGTCCTAGTCAAGCTGGAAACCACCGTGGGCAGGGTGCCAGTCCACCTCACCCAGAATCAGCCACACAAAAGCGCAGTTTGGAATCGCCGATTAATGTAACCCCCTGGCGAGGGGAACCACCACACAAACACGGGGGGGGGGGGGGGGAGCGCAGACTCCACACCCAGCAATAAGGGTACATCGACACCGCTACCCTTTAAATTGAAAATGGAGGTTCTAAACAAAATTGTGGCCGTATTGTCACGTCACCTACAAAAGTATCTCCACTCCCACTAAAAAAAAGCACATGAAGAAGACGCTGCTCACCTACACGGGGCAGGCGCGTGTCACAAGAAACAGGGAGAGGAAGGGTCCTCCTTGAAGGGCTGGCCGGTAAACCATCGGCCTTTTGTGCACGTATGCAGCATTCAAGCGCAATTCAGACGCACACACGAAAGCAGCGCCACGGAAGGCAACTCCTCGGTGCAGCAATACGTTTTCCTTCTCCGATGGGTGACCACCCTGGGCAGGATACGATCAGGTAAGGGCCGCATTATGAGCACAAACCAATCGGAGCGCGATTTGAGTCGGGCTTTTCAAAATGCTACGTTTTCACCCGCCTACACCAAAACTCCGAGCTGCACTTTCAAGAATATCCGACTCTGAGGAGCTCCTTCAAAAGTCAGTTTACTGTGGCTAAAAAATGGCGGGGCAGCAATGGTGAAAGGCATAAACCGAGACTGCATTTTTAAACCAAAAAAGAGAAGAACAGTTGATGTAGCGTAATACCGTACACTCAGTACGTGAAACAATACTGGCCCACTAAACCTACAACAGAGGGTCTGAAAAGCCCCCTTCAGACAAATAGAGAGGTAACCCTACTGGATTGGTCTTGTCTGGGGCTCCCTTAGTGGCCACAAAAAAGTGATGGGGTGGACGCTGCCAGCAGGAGGCGGTCAGGTTGGTCAGCCACCCTACCGAGGATTTGATAGAACTAACCGCCTGTGGAGTTAGGCCCGGACAGTTTGGACCTCAAAATGGTTCTGAAGCAGATAACCAAAAGGCATTTCACAGCAGCCCCCCTGCTACGACACACACTCTGAAAATGAAATGTAAAAGGAAAAAAAAAAAACACACAATTACACACGTTCAAAGAATGCGTGGGTAAAAATCTAAAAGTTTGGGTCCCCCTCAGAGCTCCAATCATGGTGGGCAAAGACAAAGTGCGAGGGGCTTGAAAATGTACCATTTACTTCCAGCAGCAAAATTAAAGAAAACCTAAGGTGCCTTAGCAATTTACAAGGTGTTTCTGTACTCTGAACACCGGCATACCCAACTCATCGTGCGGTTTATTACGATATACATGGTGGTCCAGATCGTCTGAATGACTTTGATTTATGCGGGGATGATTCCAGTTCAGCGCGAAGACGATTCTTCATGTCGTCAGTTCGCAGACTTCGATGGTCCGGGATTTTTCGGGTGATTTTCTATGTGATAAACTTAATAAGTTATAGTGTAATGCAAATTGCATAATTAGATCCTGACCTCCCTATAGAAATTAAATTTAGGCCCCTGAAACAAACTGACTAGTGTGGCAGAATCACAAAATTCAATGAGATTGGATTGAACCATTTACCCATAATTCCTGTCTACCGTAGCCATGCAAATGCTTACAAAGAAAACAACATCACCATCCATGCAGTCAAGGCACAGTGGCACGACTACGGAGAACGGGCCAGGAGTGAATGTGACGAGTGAAATCCAAGATGGTGGTGAACAAAAGAAGAATGGTATCTGCAGAAAGCCCATTTGAGAAATGCTTTATACTTTAAATCGGCCTTTAAATCATCATCATCAGTATTATTGTATCCTATAATATCCTCCCCATATATCCAGGACAAGCAGGCAGCCATAGGTATAATATAAGGGGGGGCGGGGGGACCCAAAAATTCCAAGAAACGGTCAGCAGCATGGGGTTAACGATTGAACATGCTGCTGGGTACCATATGCCACTCGGCAGAATGAATAAACTGGCATTGTGCCACGTCGATCACGTATGCATTTCTGGCATTTATTTTACAATCACACAGGTGACTTTGGGGATTTTTTTTTTATCCAAACGACCGTCAAGAGAACGCCACTGGCCTCCAAACTCCGCAGATCCCAATCCAGTCGAGCCTCTGTGGGATGTGCTTGAAAAACAATTTCGACTCACGGAGGCTTCAGCCAGAAGCATATGGGATTGAATGGATCTTTTACTAACGTCAGGACACCTTCAGAGGGTTCGTGGTGTGCAGGCCTCGCTGGGTCAGAGCTCTTTTACTAGCCTAAGGGGACCCACACAAGATTAGGCAGGTGCTTTTAATGTTAGGTTCCCCCCCCCCCCCGGGGTGATATTTTCTGTGGATTGTTGTGCCGCTCCCACTTGTAAGTATGGATGTTTGGCAAGTCAGGTTATGAGGTGTTCTAAAGGTAGAAGTTAGTATTTTTATAAGCACTGCCAAGCAGCTTAACCATCACTAGCTAGTGGCTCACATGTCTGACCGTTCAACGCAGTTGATTAAGTGGCACAGTAGTTAATGCACACCAGCTGAAGTTAAGCAGCAATAAAAAGGGAAGGGTACACGCCAGACAGAAAAATGAAACAAAGAACAAACAAAGGGGTGGAATAAGAAAAAGAAAAAACAAATCATGAGAAGAGCAGAGGGGAGAACATCACAATGGCTCTGCTGATCTACGCGAGGGAGCAGGACAGATGGCGGCCATCGAGTTTCGGGGCCCAGTACAATTCGAGTTTGCCAATTAACTTTCGGAGAAAGCAGAAGAAAACGGAGAGCCACCCCAGGCAGGAGGAACAGCAGTCACAGTGCTGCAGCATTGGTATTGACAAGGCAGACCTGGAGGACCTGCAAGTGGTTACTGGGGACACCGTTGGGAGAGGCGATGTGATGATCTCGTCTCCCAAGTGATGTGCGGGAACTGAAGAAAATGGCAGACTAAGCTGGAGGGATTTGTTCCAGGGTCCTGGCCATGAAGGCAGAATACGTTTTGGGTGGGTTTTCTTTAGAGTGTAACCATTTTTATTTATTTATTTATTTCCCTGCTTAAGATATTGTTTTTTAATGGCACGACTTTAAAAGGTGTATTTATTGAATGACTTTGCATGCACTGTGACACGTTAATTCTTTAGGGCTTTAATAAACACTATCCACGTTTTCGCTGGTTTGTCCCATCACTTCTACGGGTCCAGTTTAGTTATGTACTTCATGATGTCCCAACAAGGGCAACTGCCCACAGCTGCTGACTGCAGCGTGACATCAAGAACCGTAATATTCGGTTATTCAATGATGTAATAAATACAGTACGTCCTGAGACTTTTCAGGCTATTACTTTAATAATGGCACTGATGAGGGACGGCACTGTATTTTATGTTGATTAACAGATAAAGTAAAAATTGTACTTTGTACACGTGACAATAATGACCCTACAATCGGAATATCGTCCCCTGTGCACAGTACGGTAAAGTGCTTACCTGCGTGTTTAGCCAACAACATACAAAAAGGCTGGACCCGTGAAGCAGTACCACTAACCACAGCGCCACCGTGTCGCCCACACAGTAAGTGTCCTACACTTAAGAAATAAAATAAATACAGCTAACCCCGTATGAGTCAATGTGCCCTGTGATTGAGCAACGGCGGAAAAGCCACAGACAATCCCCACCGAGCTGGATTAAGAGGGCTCGAGAATGGGATCGATGAATCCGTGCTGCTGCCCTCGGCTCTGTATCTCACCTGAACCGTATGTCCCACACGGTCCCCTTCTAACACTCGTGAACTTTTGTCGATCGGACTGGTAAAATTCACATGCAGCTTTCAACGTGCGAGTCACAAACAGTGCTTTATTACGTTCCTTTCTGCGTACTCTACATTCTTTCTTGGTGACAACCCATAAAGACGTTACTTTCTATATTCCGTTATCCTGGCTCGGCTGCCCTACGGAAACTCCTTTCTTAGCCTAAACTCTACCCCCGAATCAGTCGACTGTTCACCGACCTGCCCTCCCCTGACAATTTCATTCCACCGCGCCACTGTGTCGATCATTTACCTGCGATTCCAGTCCTACTCTCCACAGCAACAAACACAGGAAGCAGTCCTTTCATGGGCTGGACCTGACGCTCCTTGGCGCTGCAATTGGTTATATTCTCTGTCCCTCAGGCGTTGGCTTAACAGAATACGAAATTGTATTGGTCGTTAGTGTATCACTTTCTCGTTGGACGCAATTGATCCCTCCCACTTCCCTTCCGCGGGTTGTGGGACGTGCGTCATCTGAGATTGGCTCAATTTAGGGCCTTTCAAGTGTTGGGGCGGGGAGATGATTTTTCATTGGGTTATACTTGTCAGGTGGGCGTGTCCGTTCTCGCACGCGTGTCAAAAAGTTTAGGCTTATTTATTCAGTCATTAAGGCACATGCATATCGTAAGCTTTCTTCTCTATTACAGTTTTTAGACTTTTTTGTTGTATAATGGAAATGGAATGTATATGTAGTTACTTCAAGATATATCAGCAAAACTATTTTCAGTAGTATTAGGAGAAATATTTAAAGCCTTATGCTGGACCGCGGTGTTTGGGATTAAAGATCACTGGAGAGAATTTAAAAACTTCGCAGGTGACCTTGTACTGTTCAAGGCAGGTTTCCTGTCCTGTGTGTATTGTGCAGTGAAATAAATACTCGTATGACAAACTGCAGTATAAAAAAGTCCGAGTTAGTGAAAACCGCGCTAATTCGGGGTCTGCATGAAAAAATGTAATAACTTACGGAATGAGGGAGAAGTACATAATAAAGAGAAACAGCTGCGACAAATGTTTGAAATTTTAAAATGCGTGTTTCAATTTAAATATTTAAAAGCTAAATATTTTCGGTTGTAATAGACATTTGTCTTTTTTTACCCTCTGATAGATGTATATAGAGTTACTAGATTTTTAGAAAAGGATCAACTTCGTATTCAATTCGTATGCTTAGGTTTGAAATGTACCAATTTCAACGGTGAACGTTAAATTATCAGATATCAAAAATATGAACATTTTTGGGGCTAGCAACCTCGAAATTGCATAAAACATTAATCGTTTAAAAATAAGTTTTGTGAAGATGAGTAACTGACCCCTCGTACGCCATTAGGGGGTGAACCCCTGGGTTCAGGTGATGTGGCCTTTGCGACCTCAAATCCTGATGGTCATTTTTGCTGCAAAAATGTGGTCCAGAAATGGCTTAAAAATTAGTCTTTTTTTTTCCTAGAGAGCCAAAAATAGGGGTGGAGACCCCAAAACGCTTGCTCCCTTGCATAACAAGAGCTCATGATGCATTGAACCGTATTTTGTGTGGGGGTTTCTTGTACTGGTGACTCAGGAGGCGCCAAATAATAATTAAAAAAAGAAAAACTGACGTCATTTCAAAGTATTCATACTGTAAGTAATTCTTACAAACAAACAAAAAAAAAAGCAGAAACAATTTTGCAGGAATTAGCACGAAGATAATCTTCATCTTAGAGAAGCAGAAGCTTAATGAAGAAAGTAAGAAAAGTATGTGTAAAAAATAAATCTGAAGAAGAAGTAGTCACGTTTAAGCAACGTAGCATAAAGCAAATGGCAGCTGATGGGGAACAATCGGTTGTGTTGAGGAGTACATTTACGGCCATGTGAAATAGTAAAAAACGCTCCATGGAAATTATTGACGTTTTCCACACATTATCTACAGATAAAGGCGATTGAGCAAATGACACATAAAACTGACAAGGCCTATTGATTCTCATAATGTAAATGAACAGAAACGTTCAAAGTGAAGGTGAACTTTATTGTCATCTCAATCATATACAAGTATACAGATTAGACGAAATTGCAAAGCTCAGGGTCCACTTTAAATCCGTCTAATCAGAGTCAGGTGTTCCAGATGATTAGAGCCCCCTAAGGACTGACTGTCTCATTTAAACCACACGGGTTGAGGGTCTGGTGCCCTCTTTGATGTGCTTGGAGTCAACGGCCCTCAGAAAGAACGTTGTGGATGCCTACGAGTCTGGCAAGATATTTCATAAAAAAATTGCCAGGATATTTGAAGCCAGTTATTCCACTGTAAGGAAATCATTTGGCGTTTTGGCCAGCCTTGACACAGAGGACGATGTTCCTTGCAGGATGGTAATGCTTAGCGACACTGAGGTCTGTGGCAACGTGATCCGTAACTTCCTTTAGCAGTTGGTTGTGATGCCACCTGTAATGCCCTTCTCCACTCTCCCAATGGCGGTTTAAGGGCTCTGTCCTTGTACAAAGAGGGCAGAAGGGCAACTGCATCTTCCCCTAGACGTGAAGGTTAGTTGGACTCTTTAATGTGTCCTGTGCAGCTTGAACCTGGAAGGGGACCCGGTGGAAGTCACCCAGGTGACTCTTTATTACAACGCACTCTCCCACCCACCTGGTCACCGCTCTTTGCTGCTTAAGCCCCACTGTCTTGCTAGCTCTTAACTTCCTCCATGCCTGTGCCAGTGTAGTCGTCATGTACTCCTGTGTTCCTGAGGTGAGGGGATTGCAGGTGCACACTTTGTGAGATCTTCACTGGGGCACCAAATTACCGAGGACTGTCACCGGACGCAGGGTCTCGGGTCTAATTTGCACCTCTTGCTCACATTGTGACCAGAGCAAGTTGATTAACCTGTGCTCCATCTTGGGGGGTCTTGTGAGTGTTTACAGGCAACACTTGCAATGAATACCACGTGAGATGTCATGTCACAAACCTGCTGTGCTCTCAAGCCCACCCCCCTTATTCCTCCCCTCCAGGTGTACATTTCAACCTTTATCACCGTGAGACCTTTAAAGTTCTCTGAACCACAAGATACCGACAGCCAACCTCCTCCAAAGGTGTTGGGCAACGCCAACCCCAACGATCGCTGGGTGAGTCAGGTGTGGGTGCCGTCATTCCGGTGGGTATTCTGGCTGAGGGTACCTGTTTTGGAGGTTAAAACCAACACTGTGGATGTATAGATGTCAGGTTTGCTTAAATGACCTGCGATGAATTATAAAATTTCCTTAACCGTATCTGCAGTCTTCCTTTCTTATGACCCTAAAATGCACCAGCAGTTTCTCACCTCTACATTCTTCCTTTCCTGTAAGAAATTTTAGTTTAAAATGATTATTGTACAAGACAGGAATTGGAGACAGCAAGAGATCGCACGGATGTGAGGATGACGGCTTTTAGGCAGAGCCATCCATCACCGTTGTTAAGAGCCCTCACCTTTACACACGTGTTGTCTCCGTTCCTGCGCAGTTCCTGTCAATCTGTTTGTGGATCGTTAGGTTTTGAGATTCGGGGAATTCAGATTTGGACTTTAATCCTGTCTAGAATCTATTCTGGAAGAGTTCATGATTTAATCCCGTTCTGTTTTGTTTCCCGTTTGAGCGCTGTTGCGTTGGCTTCTTCTTTCTGGCGTCTCCCCCGAAATCTTTCCCAGAAGTCCCCCTGGTGCGCTTGCTTGTGACGTTAAGTTTGCTTTGATGCAAAGATCATCTTGGACATTTCTGGCCTGTCTGAGTTTGACAGAAACGCCTTGCTGTGCCTCTTGAAAAGATCTTTTTTTTAGTCCGTCCTGATCCTTTTCAAATCCCCACTGTTGTTTTTGACTCAGAACGTTTTGATCGTGGGTTGACTTTGACAAAAGATTTCCGTGTTTTGACCTTTGGCCTGTTTTTTCCAATTTAGGTCAATTTCGTTTCCTTTTTACTGTCTCTCGATTCCGTTTAACCAGGATAGCCTGAAAATCACCTCTGTGTAGTACAGGGTGGCGCGTCTCCACCGAGACGAAATGATCCCATGACGTTACAAAGAGTGTCCGTGACCCTGCTGAAATGGGCACAAGGAGGTCACTCTCAGCACCTTCTGTAAGTGAGACTTCCAGATTTGGTCCTTCCTCTCTTCACCACGCAATGCAGTCGTCTCGGTGGAGGTGGGCCACCCTGTATGACGAGATCTGGAACCCCATGGGGACTTTGTGACATACATGACGACCCCTCAAAGGGATTGAAAAAGGATGTCAAAGACAAGAGATACGTCAGAGAAAGATGCCATTGCATTTGGATATCTGAGAACGAAACACGTGAATCCGTCCAACCGTTGAATCGAAGAGCAGCCAAGGGCCGCGTCCTATTTTGACGTTGCTGCTAACTTTCAGCAAACTAGGACTAGAGAGTTCCAGACTTTGCTGTGTTTCCTTCTCCTGCTATTAGTCGTTTTTTAATAAATACTAAATTGCCTTTAGAATATTTATACTTTTTTTTGTGATATATCAAGAGTGAAGTAAAAAGAGGGACCCCAGTGGGATCAGCAGACCACCGTAACTGGTTCATAAGTGTGTCTTGGCTCTTCTCAGGGACCAAAGTGTGTGAGCCTTCAGGTCTCAGGTTACCTCGAGGACAGCAGTGTGTTGTTCACACCGTAGCCACCGAGGTCCTGTGTGGAGTCATAAGCTGTGCTGGCATCATTCATGACAGGGTGTGTGTGTGTCAAACAGTTACAGGGCACCTAGTGTGAGCACATTGCCACTCTCTTCCTCACAGGGTTTAGCAGGCTAAGGGGGTGCCCCAGTAGCGTGAGCCTCGTGGTAATTGGGTGGTTGGGTTATTCTCAGAGGTTCAAGGTGTGTTAGCCTTTAGGGTCAGGTAGTGAAGGTGAATCCACCATTACGTGTCTACGGTGTTCTTGGGGACCGACGTAGCCTTCAGGTCTGTGGACACCAGTGTGTCGTAGCTGGTGAGACCCTGTATGGAGTATCGAGGAGTGATAGGCTGTGAGTAGTCAGTGCCTTAGTGAATGGGGTATCTGTACGAGTGGCTTTATGTGTATGTGTGTCAAGTAAACCCACCCAATAACAAACGGGGGGGGGGGGGGGAGTGCCACTCATCCCATGATAATACATTACCCACTCTGATGCCCAAACTCTGGTCCGGCAGCCCATACATGCGAGGGACGTTTAAGGTGACCGTACCCAATGTGTGTCCAAGCACCTCTGCACCCTTGAAGGCCCCGGGGCGTCAGTTCCGGCTCTCCGTGTTGACACACAGGGCAGCAGTGAAGCGAGTATTCGGGCCTCTGTTAAGGTGGCTCTGCGTGTCCTTCGGTACTAATGGAGGTTTATGTGAAGAACTACGCTCATCTGACTGGCATGAGTAAAAAAAACAACATACAATCAGTGGGTGGTGAATGGCGGTGGGTCCAACCTAACCTGTTGTCTGGCAGGCTGGATGGGTCTGCTGGCCTTAATGGTGCTGAAGAAGGTGAAATTGGGTGGAGTGAACCCCATAGAGGTTACTTTGAGGACAGGCCCAGTTTGAACATCTGATCTTCCTCAAGTAGTGACCCCCCCCCACCGTAATGTCTGCTTTGCTCCCCATCCATAGAAAGAGTCCCCACTGTTAGGTTTTTAGGGGCCCTGCTGTTTCTATCCATATTTAGGTATGATAATAATTAGTGATGTATAGCTTATGATTATATTTTTCAGATTTGAGAGGAATACATCAAAGGAACCTACTGACCATACCTAACGTAGCGTGTAAATTAAACCTTTAACGTAAAAACCCCTTGCGTACTTTCATTTTTGCAAAGTCCTTGATTAACTCTGAATATTCGAGAGAGTTGACGACTTGGTGCTCAGCTGATACTAACGCTAAGCTAAAATCGATGTTGCGTCAGGCTTGTCAATTCATAATCAGTTACAGGAATTGTCAAAAGCGATACGTAATTCAACAGAGATGTTTGGGAAAGAATCTTGCAAATTGTTCTCGTGTATGAAGCAGAAATAGTTTGTGGAGCTAAATTGTGCAAATTTGGCACATAAATGGTGAGCCTCAACATCAGACCCACTCATTTCATCTTTTTAGAATGTTGCTGAGAACATCGTAACCGTCTCTCAAATCCGTTTCACTTCTGCTTGTAATGCATCTGAATTTGTGCAGGAACCCAAACTTGTCGTAATTGGTATTCATCTGGTCAAGTCACAGTCGGGACGTGCCGCTTTGTGCAATGGTTTTATCCTCTCACCTTCCACTATTTCTGGTATGATCGATCATTTGCACCGACGCTGTGACGGGTGAGGAGCCTGATCTGCCCTGCCACTGGGTCCCCACCCACTACCCCAGGCCCCCCGTCACCGTCGATACTGCCCGTCGTCACAGTTTCCTCTCTGCTGACACGTAACCATACTGATAATTCCCCAACCGGGGAACATCTGTACTTCTGAAGTATGGACCTGTAAGTCGTATTTGGTTACGGCCCCTTTGGCAGTGGGGGCCCTAGGTGGTCCCTGCCTCTGGTCTGTAATGAACGTTAGACCATTAGATTTAGACGAGAACAAGTCATTCACATTCGGCCCAATAAAGCTCGCCAGTCCTCTCCACTTAACTCCTCCAAAGTGACATCAAGTTGAGGTTTGAAGGTCCCAGAAGTCCTCCTATTCACCACCTATTCTACGTGTCTTTGGTTCTCTGTCTGAAGAATAACTTTGTAATGGTGGCATGAAGGTGAATGAGGTTTTGGTTTCCCCAGGAGCCCCCCAGGAGTTTCGTCAAGTGACGCTGGTGCTTATAGTGGCAGCCTGGCTGGACCAGTAGAAGACTCTGCTGACTGAGTTCAGTGCCCGTCACTATGGGGTTGCTGGTGCTCATTTTTAAAGTAAAGAATGCTAAGTATCTGCTTTTGTTTTGTTTTAACCACCCTTTGGAGCCCCTTGTATGCTCCACCCCCACTCGCCCCCACATACACCAGAGCACCATCACTCCATTCATCTTTTTATTACAAAAGAATTGTCAAGTTGTAAACACGGATACTGATGAACATCCAGATTCAGAGACGGACCATGCAGGTTAAATGAAAGAAAGCCGAGCGCCTTGCAGGACGGTGGAGTGGCCACTGCCACCAGAACAGCGCTGTCCTACAAAGGGGGCGTTGGGCTGGCAGCTAATAAACCCACCAAAGCGACATCTTGGAGTCAAAATAAAATATCTATCTATACAGGCCTTGCATGTGTCCAGGCTCGATCCTCTGGCTAAGGTCCGGCTGCTCTTGCCGAGGGCTTTGGGGGGAGTGTATGGGGGGAGGGGGGGCTGGTGTAATGTGGTGACAGTAGGGGGCATGAAGAGCAGCCTGCCCAGCGAGAGGTTTGGCAATGGGCTCACTTGGCTGGAGTGGGCACCCCTGGCACAGGGTGGCAGTAGTTTGGCACAAAGTAATTGTCTGATGGGCTCAGCTATTTACATTCATAATGCTGTGCTAGTCCATCCATCTGCCACGGGGGGGATGAGGGGGGGTGGTGTTCAGGTGTCCTGGTAGATGCAGGCGATGGATGGACAGGTGGTGTTGGCACTGCCTTTTGTGGTGATGGTCTGGAGGAAGCTGAAGGTCAGGTGGTGAGGAGGAAGGCGGCGGCTAGTCCTCAGATGGACACCTCATACTCCCTTGTGTCCTGCAGAAAAAATAAGCAAGCGGACAATCACCTAAATTACCATGGCCAGGCTGGGCTGATGACCACCTTTGCCTCCCCCATATATACTTACCCCGGCTTCATACAGGGGGTTGTTGAAGTCAGACTCCACGGTGATGGGGCTGTAGGAGTGGGAGCTGGATAACGAAAAGCCAAAGAGGGACTTCCCTTGGAACCTGTAGGTGGCAGTAATGAGTAAAAGGTAAAGGAAGGGGATTGGGTGGCGTTTTGGCTTCAGAAAAGGAAGAGAAGCCATCATGGGCGGGGCTTACTTGGTGTAGTACAGGTAAATCCCTCCAATCAGCAAGATGACCAGGATGATCGGCAGGAAGATGGCCAAGGCGATGTTCTTACCCTCAATCTGATGGGAGGGGTCAGTTGTCCTGGAAACTGCAATACAATAAAAGAGGGTGGGAGGCAGTGAGAGAGAATGGACAAATGAAAAAAGTTAACGGTGAAAATCAGACTCTTTCAGCCTTACAAGTCAAAACTGAGATTGACAGAAGTGAGACTTGACCCCGAGTCGCCATTTTTCTACTTGTTTTTTTTTTTCTCGCGTTTCACAAAATCAGAATCCGACAGGAAATTGGACGTCAACACACATTCGTAAAAAAAAAAAAAAAAAAAATCAGTTGTATTTCTGTTGATGTATGTACAGTGTGCAATGCCGATCCACGATCTAATTATAAGGACTTGCCTTGGGGAGTTGATGGGCGGTTGATTATTTATGCCTGCGGAAGAGCAATTAGGCGCGTCTCCCGCGGTTTTCTCCCCATTCGCGATAAAGACGCTGATGGGGTTGGCGAGTTTCGCGTATTTCTTTTCCTCTACAGGTAAGCAGCTAAAATACACTTTTTGAAAGATTATTCGTTGTAACTTAGTAGATATGTATTCGGGTAAGGCTTAGTATTTCGTATTCTTTAGCCGATTATTATTTACTAATATTTTTAAGAGCAACGCGTTAAAGACGCGGAGAAGCCGTAGCCGCCAAGAGGACGAGGCAGTACGAGTGGCACTTTCAGGAGCGCTTTTCAAAGAAAAATTTAAAAAGTTCATTTAAGGGCAACGGTTTGAGTTGTGGTTGTGTTTAAAGTGTAGTACAGAAGACGTTGTTTATTGGTGACCGTGAACGCCAAATGCTGTAAATGGCCGTGAATTTGAACGTGCTAATGATAAAGTGCTTTGCAGTATAAAAGCGACAAGCTACGGTTAAATTACAGTATTTTTGCCAAAAGGTTTGCATTTATTTTTATTGATTCGTGGTAAAGATGTCGATTTCGGTAAACGGGGCGCAGTTTTATTAAGATTGATAATCATACTTCTACAGCTCGTCATACATCAGTAGGCGCTCCAAAGTGCACAGCGATCGCCTCATAGCCTTCTCATTCAATGTCAGCCAACAACGTGAGAAGACCTGACAGCAGTTGTTTAGCTGCCAAGTTTGCAGATGATGCGGCATTGATTGACACCTCTAACAACGCGGCACACTTTGAGGAAGAGGCCGAGAGGATGAAGAGGTGGGGCCAGCGCAGTGTGAGGAAGTCGAGATGGCTGCTCACTGATTTTAGGAAGAACGTTGAACCAACGGACCTCTGAGAGCAAGTTGAAAGAGTTGGTAGCTTTAAGTACCTCGGGGACCATGTTAGATAACCGCTTGAACTTTAATGAAAACCGGCGGTTATAATTACAAAAAAAATGGCAACTGCAGAGCGGCTGATTAAGAAGGCCAAGGAAAACGAACATCTCAACTAGAGCCTCCTGGTTCAAGAGACTGTCCGTGACTAATAAAAATAATCGAACTAAAGGTCTGCTCAGTGTGGACAACTTCAATTAGGACTTGAAGAACTGTGTAACAAAATAGCGAAAAGAAGATGATTGTAAAGGGCAGGGCACTCTGCATAGATAAGTGTGTCCAGCTTCCTGGGAGGTGAAACTTGCTGCCAAATGTATTAGAAGTACTTTTATACGGTCAGTAGTAAGACTTTTAAATTGGCAAAATTCAATTTTGCTGAACTAAGCAATTATTCTAGAATTGTTTATATATAATATATATTCACCCACTCCTATATTTCACTAATTTGTATTTTAATGTGTGACTTGTATGAAAGAATGTGCTCTTGTATGTTGCTGACTGGCTCAAAACAAATTTCCACTTGTGGACAATAAAAGTAAACTAATTGGAGCTTTACATTTATTTCATTTTTTTCTTCAGGGTCATTGCACTGACCTCAAAATCCTTCTCATAAGCAAGGTTGCCAACTAAAATAACAAAATCTTTTAAGTATTGTTCAGTAATTGAAACACTCTAATAAATGGCTGTTTCAATACAGAGCACTGTCCAGTGGTAAAAGCAGGTTTGGCCACTTGAACGTGTACATTTTGTGTTGCCAAATCTAGCAAGTGCACCTGCTCTGGCAACTGTTAGTTGAAGTTATTTTAAATTATTGCACGGTGGCGCAGTGCTGCAGCCTCCCAGTTAGGAGACCTGGGTTTGCTTCCCAGGTCCTCCCTGTGTGGAGTTTGCATGTTCTCCCCGTGTCTGCGTGGGTTTCCTCCCACAGTCCAAAGACAGGTTAGGTGCATTGGCAATCCTAAATTGTCCCTAGTGTGTGCTTGGTATGTGGGTTTGTGTGTGTGTGCCCTGTGGTGGGCTGGCGCCCTGCCCGGGATTTGTTCCTGCCTTGCACCCTGTTTTGGCTGGGATTGGCTCCAGCAGACCCCCTTGGCCCTGTAGTTAGGATATAGCGGATTGGGTGATGGATGGATGGATGAACATATTCTTTACGGATTTTAAATTTTAATGATCTCTCACAACATGTAAACTTCACTCTAAATATGTAAAGACAGTGTTCTGTGCTCGGATATGAACAGTTTAATTTTAAATTGGAACAACACAAGAATTTATTCCAAAATGTAATATGTAGCAAAAGTTTCATTTACAAGCGAACAAATTTTAGAGGAGCAAAGTTAATAGTTTAAATAATAAAGGCACTGCATATGAACTCTGATTCTGTACTCCATGTACTGCTGAATTTCTTCCTGTAGCTGGACTCCTTGGGAATTACAAATAATTATAGTAATAATAATAATTACATTTATGTATCACTTTTCTCTTTCAAACATGCTTAGCTTCAGGTGGATTACCTGTCTGGAGGTGACAGCTTTGGTATTTTCTTTACTGAAATATATTCAATTTTAATCTTGCAAAGCTAAGTGGATGACACAGAACACTGCATGCAAATGCCAGCCCTGGATTTGTGTGCGCATTTCTCTGGAATTCTGACTCTTGTGAATAAATAAAAAAAGAGCAGGATGAGTACAGGCGGGGTGGGACAAGCTTGCCACTCTCAGATGGCCCATCAATCCAAGACCACCCTGACCAATTATACTTGAGCATTAAGATGAGTGGGCGGAGCAGTGGCAGGCTGGTTAGTGTTGGATTAGGGTTTCATCAAGCATTTGGAAGGTATGGAACATAAAAATAAGTTTTTTTTTGTTTTAATGTGAATTATTTTTTTGTGTGTTTGCCTCGCCATATTTCTCTGCTCTATGGCCCTAATTTCCTCATAAAAATGGAAGAATTCCCCCTGACCTGGCACAACCTGCCCATGATGATATGAAGTTAGCAAGGTGATGGAGGCAGGGCAATGGGAATGGGAATTCCTGGAGGGCTACATGGGGGTCTGTCAGTGTCAGGGCTGTGGCCTGAAGTGCCAAATTAGAAGCTGCACAGTGAGAGACCCCCACCCCCTCACCACCCATGACATACTGAGTAGGAGCTGATGTAGGAGAATGGACATTATAGTAGTAGTAATACTGTCATATGTGCAGAGTCCTGTGAAATAAATTCTTATTTGTGTGAATAACTAACATTCAACATGTTGCTGCTCTCTGATGCCATAATAAATGACAATGTGTTGTAATAGGGACATGTGAAAGGCTCAATATAATACGTGTGTGTATGACACTGTGCTATGATAGACAGACAGATATGAAATGTACCCTAAGATAGATGGGACACTGTGATGAGCAGATATAAAAGGCACTCTGAAGTGATAACACTATTAATATTTGTATTGTCCCACGTACAGGGAACAGTGAAATTTTTATTTGCAGGTCCAACCAAAATGCAACATGTTGCTACTCTCTTGTGCTATGATAAACAACAATGTATTAGAATTGTTAGGATTGTGTGTTTTTAATTTTTATTTTTTTTAAACTTGTACATGGGTTAACCCTTTAAACATTGGTTTTGGGGCACAGAAGAAGGAGGAAGCCATTTCTCACATATATTTCAAGGTCTGAAGTGTAATGACGGAGGTCCAGTTTCTGACCCCCATTTTGTCCTCCTGTATATGGGAGACACCATTTTGTTTTTTTTTTTCCCCTATCATTATGATGCATGTGAGATTGCTAGGTGTGTGGTCTTAGGTGTCACAACTTCAGTGTCATAATCATAAGTTCAATCGAGATGATCATTTACTATTAGAGTTTTATGGATAAGACCCTCAAAGACTTTCTTGTAAATCTTTATTATTTTTCCCTTTTTCTGGCAACAGCCCTTCAGCTTTGACGTTGATCCTCATGTTTTTCTTTTGATTTTGACAGTTCTGAGGGTCTCGATTGTCTGTCTGTTTTTTTGATCCTTGCGTGTCTTGTTTCCCAGTTATCTCTCTTAAGTAATATTATTAATAATGTAAGAGAGACAGCACAGTAATAGGTAAATAGATGGATGTAAAATGTGCTACATAAAAGAATTATATGGTGCCTTTCATATCTGTGTCCAATGAAAAGCTGTAACAGATATGACAGACGTGTTATAGTGGTACTAGTAGCAGTTCTATTGTCAAAGTTTGGTGAGCCGATTGCGTTACAAGTGGACGTCTTCTGCTTTTCACCTATAGAGTAAAGCTGATGATCATTTGTGTGTTTATTTTGTAATGAAAAATAGAAATGTCCATCTTGTTTAACAGAATGATGATCCCTCCTTTGCCACTGTGTTTTAAGTTTTTCCACTTGTCTCTCATTGGCTATTGCTGTGATATTTGAAAAACTTGCCATTTTCCCCCCTTCATACTATGAGATTTGGAGTCCTAAACATTGACCATTTTGTAATATTTATAATGTGAAATTTTGCAGCAATGGTCTTTGGGAGCAAATTGGGAAGGTTTAAGATTAACTATGATGTACATTACAGGATAATCCAGGAAGATAATCATTCAAGGCCTGCATGCAATTGGGGGGTGTCCACAAGGTTGAGTGTGCCCCCAGAATCCATCTGATTACTCTGCATTGTATGCCTAGCATAAGCTTGATAGCTGCGTCTGATCAAGATACACATGTGCTGTACTTCTTGGTGGAACAGGAACTCACCTTCCAGTTTGCGGCCATCCAACAGCTCTTCATAAGCTACTGTGGACAAGAGAGAAGACAGTTAGACAAGACTGTGTAGATGTCCATGGTGGGGGAGTGCAGTTTGGGATGCTAATTCTGGTTTACCTTTACAGAATGGGGGAGGGCTGTTCCACTGCGAGGGGTGTCCTTCGACACATGTGATGGTGACCTCTCCAATCAGCTCGTAGCCCTCGTAGCAGAAGAAGCGCAGGGTCTCGCCAACGTGATAGCGGTGCTTGTAAAGCGTCTGGTAGCCATTCTCTGGGACGCCAGGGTTCGAGCAAGGCTCGTATTTCACTGCAGTGTGAGGGCAGAATGGTTAGTTAGAAGTGTTGAACAGGCAACGAAAAAGACAGCATGAGGACTGATCACCAGAGGGGGGGGCAACAGAAGATACAAGAGCAGGTTATCCCACCTCTGCCAATCCAGGACATTTCCACATATTTTGGGAATACCCTTTGACAAAGAAGCTTTTTGGTCCAATGGTGCCTTTCTTCCATCTTCCATTCTTGCTGTTAATCTTTCTCTCTATCCTCATCCTTTTTTCCTGCTCTCTCTCTCTCAACATTCACCATTCTCCCTTGGCTGTCTTGCAGCAAAATCTGCACAAGTAACCTGCTGCAAATCCACAGACTCCCACCAGACTTGCCTGGGAGGCTTCTTTTGTTAGTTTAATAAGAATTAAAGGGGCACCCGGGACTAATTTAAGAAGGGGGGGTGGGCACAGGATCAAGATTATTCTGAAGCTGATGTCAGGTGGTACTCACAATTGATCAAAGAGGGTACCCTTCTGTCATTTGTCATTTTCAGGCTCCTCTAGCTTTGTACAAATACAAGAATTACAATGAAGGGCTGGGGGAGTTAATTTAGTTTATCTTGAGTTAAGGGTGACCATTGTTCTAACTAAACCTTGTCTGCATTTGATTGGTTTACTCTCCAATAAATAACCAATTGCAAAAAAATATCAGCAAGATTAGGTTAAGCAACGCAAAGGGCCCCCTCCACGAGGGGGTGAATGAACAATTAATGGAGGGGGCTGCCCTAGAGAACACTGGGGTAGTAATCTTCACAAGAATAGACCATTCACCCCAACAAGCCAGCCAATCCCATTCACCCCGACTCTCGCAAAATCGCAAAGTTTGAAGAACCCTAAACTCTTCCTGTCCACCACACTACTTAAGTCATCTATTATGTGTGTCTGTAGTTTTGTGTGAACATAAGCTTGATAAATCTACCTGTCAAGTTTTTAAAACTTTATCCTCGTGTTCTTGTTGAAGACCCAATTTTAAAATTCTAGTTCTGGCCCACTGTGTTCATTCCATTCGAAATGCCGAACACTAGAGGCAGGTCTCCATTTGCTTAACGCTTTAACGTTTCAGTTCCTTCAGATTTCCTCTCCATGGTCACCAAGTCAGCCTTGCTGCTTCTCTCTGGACTTTTCTCTACAGCTGCTATGCCTTTTAAGTAAAATGGAGACCAGACCTGTACCCAGGACTCCAGGTGAGTAAACATAACCTGCCTCGATTTGTGCTGCACCCATTAAGGATACTCCATTAGCCTTGTTAGTGTCCACTGTCTGGATATACTGCAGATTAGTGGCCAGTCCACTGTGACCTCCTAGTCCCTTCTCATTCATTGCATTTTTGAGTTTCAAGTCTTCCAAAGTGCATTCATATCTAACAGTTTTTTTGCTTTGCACGTGTAATACATTACAATTTACCTACATTACCTTTGACATCAGTATTGCTGTCAGGCCCTCTGTGGTGATGCCGCTGATTCTCCATTGTCTGTTATGATTGTGTCATCCTTAACCAGCTTGAAATGTATTTTCTTAACAGACAACTTATGGATATTCAAAAGAGCAGCAGCAGCCCCTGCTGGCCCCCAGTTTTAACCTTCCTTAACTCTGATACCGTTCTTCATACCATAGACCCTTGTTCCAGGTGTTTAAGCCCATTGTCCCCCCATCTCCACATTGCTTCTTCTATTCCCAGCCTCTCTGAACAAAAGCTTTCTACCAGGCTAGCTCAATGCTCTCATGGAATTCTCTTAGAAGGTAACGAAAGGATACGATCAAAGTGGAACAGATGAGATAATTTATCTTGACTTTCAGAAAGCATTTGATAAGGTGCCACATGAGAGTTTGGGCATCAAACTAAAAAGTGGCAGTTCAGAGTGATGTCTGTAGATGGGTGTAGAATTGGCTCAGACATAGGAAGAAGAGGGTGATGGTACGAGGAACCTCATCAGAATTGGCCGATGTTAAGAGTGGTGACCAGCAGGGGGCAGGGCTGGGGCCGCTGCAATTTTTAAAATATATATGATTTTAGATAGGAATATAAGTAACAAGCTGGTTAAGTTTGCAGATAATACCAAGATAGGTGAATTAGCAGATAATTTGGAATCCATTATATCATTACAGAAGGACTTGGATAGCATACAGGCTTGGGCAGATTTGTGGCAGATGAAATTTAATGTCGGTAAATGTAAAGAAGTACACATAGGAAGTAAAAATGTGAGGTTTGAATACACTTATGAGAAGGATTTAGGAGTCATACTGGACTGTAAGCTATCGACTTCCAGTCAGTGTTCAGAAGCCATTAAGAAGACTAACAGAATGTCAGGTTATATAGCGCCTTGATGGGTGGGAGTACAAGTCACAGGAGGTTCTGCTCAAGCTTTATAACACACTGGTGAGGCCTCATCTGGAGTCCTGGGGGCAGTTTTGGTCTCCAGGCTACAAAAAGGACATAACAGCACAAGAAAAAGTCCAGAGAAGAGCAACTAGGCTGATTCCAGGGCTACAGGGGATGAGTTAGGAGGAAAGATTAAAAGAGCTGAGCCTTTACAGTGGTGAAGAAGAGACCTGGCTGAAGTGTTTAAAATGATGAAGTGAATGAGTCCAGTGGATCAAGACTGTTATTTTAAAATGAGTTCATCAAGAACACGGGGACACAGTTGGAAACTTGTGAAAGGTAAATTTCTCACAAACATTTGGAAGTTTTTCTTTACACAAAGGATGATAGACACTTGGAATAAGCAACCAAGTAGTGTGGTAGACAGTCAGATGTTAGGGACTTTCAGAACTCGACTTGATGTTTCTTTGGAAGAAATAAGTGGATAAGACTGGCGAGCTTTGTTGGGCCGAATGGCCTGTTCTCGTCCAGAGTGTTCTAATGCTCTTGTCTGTACCTCTCTGCCATTTTCTCATGTACAATTAAACACTGTCTCCCTGTCTGCACCCATGCTGGCTGTTCTTTAACATCCTCCTCCTTCACATGTGATGCCCAATCTTTTCTTTAATAGTTACTTCCATTATTTTTTCCCTGCAATGTGTATTATTCGTTTACTGGCCTGCAGTTGCTCTGATTAAATCAATCAACCTTTTTATGCAATGAGATCACATCACGTTAACTAGCAGTCACTAAGAATGTCTGCCATGTGCAGTGATTTTTGCAAAGTCGTGCCAAGGGTTTCTCTGTTATCACTATTGTTCTTGAGCACGCTTTCATACTAATCTACGTAGCACTCTATACACACCCCAAAACCCTCTGTCCCTCCTAGTCAGTCCATCGTCTTCTTCACATGCGTAAGCCTCATTAGAGATTTCACAGGGGAATGACGCAAATGGCCAGGGCTGGGGCCATTCGCAAATGCAGAAAGAGCGAAGATCAACTCACGGACGCATTTCGGCATGCGGTCACTCCACTTAGGCGTCCCGGTGTCCCGGCTATAGCAGGTGATGCTTGAGCTTCCCTCCAGCTGGTAGCCCTCGGAGCAGGAGTACTGGACCTGTGAGCCCACCACAAAGCGCTGGTCTGACACCATGCGCACTCCATTGGCGATCTCGCCCGGATTGGTGCAGGACAGGACTATTAAAGGAAGGAAAGTTGTTAAAGCCTGGCAGCATGACGCTGGCAGAGTGGGTGAGTGGGTGACACTTACTTTTCTGACAGCTGGGTGGGATGTTGCTCCAGGAGAGGTCCCATTGGCAGGTGAGGATGTCTGAACCAATGATGTCATAGCCGGGCTCGCACTGGTAGGTGACTACGGTGCCACGGATTAAGTCGGGATGTGATGACGTCTTCCAGCCAAATTCAACCACGGGCAGGTCTGGGCAAGTGTCATTACGGGACACCTCTGAAATACAAGGACAGGAGTTGGAGGTGGTTGACCATCTTGGATGACCCAATCAAGTAGAGGCTTACCTCGGTAATGGATGATGAACCCCTGACTCATTGTGAAAATAGGGTCATTGGGGTCACTTTGAAACTGGATTGTCACGTCGGCCCCACTGGAGTACAGCCGGAACCGCTGATGGGAGCCCATGTACTGCCCGATGACATGCGAGGTGAGGTCATCACCATCAAAGATGGTCAGCACATCGCTGCGACGGATGTTGAGACTGGCAAGCGGAAAGAAGAGACTGGTTTTCAAGGACTGGACTGAACCCCTGATACCCCACAGATGTGACTTCACACTCCACTGCTTGCTTACATTTCGATGTCCAGCAGAATCCTCTTGTCCTCCTGCACATGAATTCCCCAGACACAGTCCTGTCCTTTCCCATATGTCTGTGGCCAGTCAGGTGACAGCACTGTGCCAGAGGACTCAGAAATCTCCCCGCCACACAGAGCTGAGGTGGACAGGTCAAGAGAGGAGACAGGCAGATAGATGGACAGGCCAAAGGAGACAGGAGAGGCAAAAGATAAAGAGACGGTCAGATCAGATCATGAGAAGTGGGAGGACACCTCGGGAGAGAAGGGGGGGGGGGGGAGTGGACCACGCAGGGAGAAGTGGACAGCTGGGCAGAACAAAATGAAACGGATCAGTGGGACAACGGCCAGACAAGTAAACTGGACAAACCAGGGGGACAGTGGACCACATGTAGAGAAGTGGACAACAGAGGAAACCAAGGGGGGGGGAGAGACCATGAGAAAAAGACCAGTAGATGACAGGTAGAGAAGACCATTGAGAAACACAAGGAAGTGGACAATGGAGGAAGATAATGAGAAAAAGTGGACAACAGGTAGGGATGTGAGTAGGAGCAGTAAAGAGGAAAAATGGGGAGCTAAAAAGGGACAGAAGACTATACACTGAGACAGAAAGGTGGTAACTCGAAAGAGAGAGAGGATCACATAAAGAAAGAGAAAGTACATTATGACACTTTGGTCACGAAAACTTGGAAGCAATGATGGACCATTCAGGAAAGAAACGACAGCTAAGGTGGATGAGTAAGATGGCACAAGTGGTCACAAGGAATGAGTAATGCAGAAGAGGAAACATCCGAGAGAGGTGGATTCGCCAACAAGATGGAGGTGGGAAAGTCCAGTTAACTGGACAGGTCAGGAGAGCCGTCTGGCACTGAGATGAACAGAGAAGAAAGGAGAAAATGGAAGTTAAAAAGACCAACATGCCAGGTGCGGTGGGGGGCGAGATGTGCAGCATAAAGGAAATGAGAGTCGATTGGACAAGACAGTAAAGAAAGAGAGCTGGCAGACTTGGCCAGCCCACCCAGAGAAGATGGGAGAGAACATGTGCTGCCCACTCTTACCCCGGCAGACCGGCTCGCTCTCGTTCCAGTGGGGGTCGGTGGGGTCCACACACTCGATGACGCTCGAGCCTTGCTCCATCACGTAGCCGGACACACAGGCAAACTCCACCAAAGTGCCCACATGGTAGGACAGGTCAGAAGTGGTGAAGTTGCCATGGGCCAGGAAAGGCTCATAGCAGTGGTCGGCATCAAATGCTGCAAGGCAAGTGGGCATGGTGGGCATCAGTTGAGGTACAGGAGACAGAGGTGGACACATGCAGTGAGGGAACACGGTCCAGGTGCTCACCTTCATAACGCAGGGCCAACAGAAGGGGGATGCCCGAGTTTTCAGACAGCAGCTCTATGTACAGAGATGTCCCATCACTCACGATACCCCTCTCGGGAATATCGTCCAAGTCGGAGTCAAACTGGAGTGGTGCAAGTGGACTGCTCCCACTGCGGATTATGAGCCTGGCAGAAGAAGAGGAGACAGAGTTAACTGAGCCACCAGGAGCGGTCAAGCCCGAGAGGCAGAGAGTTATGCCCACCTATCACTGTCCTCGTCCAAAGCCACTCTCTCGAGGTGCAGGTGCAGTCGGCGTCCCTCTGCTGCCTCGATCAGCCAATGGCAGCTCAGGTTGTTGCTGTGGTTACTGGCTGGGTAGGGAGATAGGATCCGGCCCAGGGTGGCATTGCGGATTATGCCTCCACATGACACGGCTGCACAAGGAACAAAAATGGACATCGGTGTCAAACCTCAATGGGTCTAAAGCTAGGAGTGGCCTTGGTGGCAAAATGATATGGAGGGCCAAGCAATTAAAAGTGGGCATGATTGACAAGTGGACATATTGCTGGAATTAAAATGGGGGCAGATGGCAGAGCCATGCTGAGTGGGCACCCTAGAGGCTGGACATAGAAAGACAGACAAACAGATTGAAAGGTACAGACCTACGCAGGTGGGCTCTGGTCCACTCCAATGTGGTCGAGTTGAGTTAAGACAGGTGAGAACATCGTGACCTCTGACTTCATAGCCTGGATCACAGTGAAACTGGGCGGAGCCTCCCGGGTGCAGATCACTGACAGATACGCCCCCGTCAGAAGGAGACAACGGGAACGAGCAGGAGAGCAGGTAGGCTGAAGTCGGAAAGAAGGGAGCACAAAAGGAGATGTAAGCGCACAGCAGGGAAACTGAGACACTCCCCCCGCTGGCTTTGCCCGCTGTGCCCGCTTGTCCAGTGCCAGCACACTCGGCGAGATGTAGACTTGGAGTGACAGGGCAATCTGCTGGCCTGCAGCACCAACTCACTCAGACATTTTGTTCACAGAAGTGGATCACCAGCCAAATGTCCCTCAAGCCCCCCACGTGTCTGTGTGTGGAAAAACTCCACTGGCCGCCAAGTCACAGACATTTAGAACACGGCTGTCATGTGTCACTGAGGATTATGGGGCAGGGCCAGACCTCTGGACTGTACACTACAAGAGGCTGAAGGACTACGCAAGGCAGAAAAGCACAGAGGAGACGATACAGGCTTATACAGTAGGTCACAATGAGAGGCACGATGGGCAGGATGAAGATGAACTGGACATGGTAGTGCTGTGTCCTGGAGAGAAGTGGTCCGGGTGGGCTGGACAGGTAAACTGTGTGAAGTATGGAAAGACCTATGAGTGACAAGAACTGAGTTAAACTCCCAGTGGACAGGTGAGTTTAAAGTGGACTGGTGGGAGTGAAATGGACAGGTGGTGTGTTATGCAATGGTGATGAGGGGGTGAGGTGGGCTGGTGTGTGAAACAAACAGAATGGGAATAGGAGAGATGAGGTGCTGAAAATGAACAAGTGAAGTAAGACCACACAGGTGAACTGGACAAGTGGAACACCACAGTGCAGAGACAAGCAGGTAAGAGAAGACCAGACAGGATGGAGCAGGACAAGAATGACAAGTGACACGAAGAGCAACAGTACAGACCAGTATAACGGAGAGGAAGAAGATCGGTTAGAATGAATGGGTGGGGTGGTGTAGATGAAGGACGAGTGGACAAGTGAGCTGTGTGCAGCAGACAGGCCCATAAACTGAATTAGACTGGCAACAGCCAGGTGAATGTCAACTGGACAGGTGGAGTGCGATGAAGTAGACCTGATGGGACAGAATAAGCTGGATATGTCAAATCTGTGAGTTAGACAGATTTAGGTAATGGGGACAAATAATACAAAGATGAACCATGCAGAGCACTATGGCAAATGGGCAAGTCTGAAAGAGAGGAGACCGGTGGGGCGGTCCGAATTAGAGAAGACAGAACATGGTGGGCTGAGTAGGTGAACAATGGGAGTTAAGGAGAACAAAACAGTGTGGATAGAGCAGTAGATGAGGAATGGACAAGTGTGAAAGACAGAAGGCAGACGGGTATGAAATAACACGTGAGGTGGCATGAATCAGAAGACAGGTGATGGGTTTGGCTGGACGTTATGCAGTGGAGATGGGGGTGCGGATGAGGCCAGACAGGTGAGTCATATGCAGTTGGCGGAATGGGATAAGAGAGCTAAAGGGTATGAAGCAGGTTAGACTGATAACCGACTAGTGTGAAGTAAGACCCCCCCCCCCCCCCCTGGTGAGCATGAACTTCACAGATGTTGTGGTATGAAGTAGAGCTGAGCGGGCACAGTAGGAAGGACAGGGGAACACTGATTTGGGGTAAGGGTTAGTGACACAACGATCAGATGTACAGAGTAGTAGAAGATGGATAACAGGCAAGTGACAAAGAGAGGAAACATGTTAGCATGAAAGAGCAGGCAGAGTGACACGATTAAAGCAGGAGGGGACAGGGTGGACTGGGCAGGTGAACTACGGGCAGCAGGCCGAATGGGATGAGCGAGAGGGGGGCACAGAGCAAGTTAGACTGATAACAGACAAGTAGACTGGGGTTTGCAGGTGAACTGTGAGCAGCAGACAGAGCAGAATGAGATGAGCAACAAACAAAAGGCTGGGAGTGAGAGGTGGACAACTGGACTGGCTTGAAGTGAAGTGCTGGGCTGTACAGCACAGACTGAGCTGTCACATTGAGGTGACAAGATTACACAAATGTGTAGGCAGGTAAAACGCAGAAGAGACCGAGAGTGGAGCAAGCGGGACCTCGGACATGGCTCAGCGCGCCGGACACTGTCCACTGACCTTGATAGTGCAGCTTGAAGACTCCTGGAGAGGACGGCTGGAAACTTTGGAAATGAATCAGGACCTGATTGGTGGGACTGCGGATCACCTGGCCTTCAGCCAGCAGTGTCTCATTGGCCAAGAAGACCGGCCCCTCCCCTCCAAAGCTCTCGATTCTCAAGGACTCGTCCTTGGACAGGTTGAGGTGTCTGACCTGAAGGAGGACCAGAGAGGCACATTTAGTGAGCCAACAGCACCTGGGCAGGTGGCAGAAAAGGAGGCTAAGAAGTGGACGGAGGGGTCACCTGGAGCTCCACGCCATAGCCCATGTAAACTCGAATGGTGTAGGTGCAGTCCAGGCTGTGGTAGAATCCGGACCCAGTAGCCTCTGGAGACTCGATGAACCCTTCCTGGGCACTCAGGTTGGCACTGTATTGCACTAGTAGTGAGAGACACACAAAGAGTTGGCCAAAGGTGACCATTGAATGGCCTGCACTGTGAGCAGTGCCCACCATGTGCTTACCTGGCATATGCACAGTGGTGATTGTTGTGGTCGTGATGAGGGTTGTCGTGGTCTCTTCACCCCCTGCTCTTTCATATACCGATGACATGGTGGATGAAGCTGAACCCTTGGACTTTCCAGGTAGGGTGACGGAGGAGGCGGACATGACTGCTGTGGTCAGGGCACCTGCAAATGTCGCTGTGATGCCAGGATCCGATTGGGTAATCAAAGGAACCGCTTGAGTGGGGTCAGTTGTGGTGCCTGTGGAATGGAGGTGACAGGAGGTCAGAGTCCAAACAAGCCAATGTGCCACTAATGACCATTATGTGCTGCCAACCCTCACGACCCTCCTGGGTGGGCCATTAGGCTAAACTTCATCTGCTATGTTACTGTCACATGCAATGAGGGCACCTGTCACACCACTTGCCTGTGCTTCATGCCACTCCACTAAACTACAAAAAGATGGCACACCCTAAACGCAGCATGGGTCACCCTGCTGAACCCCAGCTTAGCCTGTCACTCCGCACTACTGGAGTGAGGTGAGCAGCGTGTCATGTCACTCGGCTCAGTAGAGTGCAGAATGGGTTACCTCATGCCAGCTACTGCTGCCCACTCTGCTTGCCAGGGTGCAGTATACACTTTCTCACGCCAAGCACTATTGCACACCTTACTTACTGGAGTTGATGGCACGCAGTTACTGCTTTTTGTTTTATAAAGTGCACCTTTCACAGTCTCATGCCTGACCACTCTACTTACTAGGGGGCCATTTACGACTGATCACTCTGGTCACTAGGGTGTGGTACATGCTGTCTCACACCAACTACTACTAATCAGTTTGGTGACTAGAGTGCAGGATATGTTATCTCATACCAGTTACTGCTGTACACTTAGTAGAGTACAGTAAATGCAGTCTCACACCTTCACTGCTGATCACCTTCCATACGAGAGTGCAGTATACGCGGTCTCACACCTTTACTACTGATCACTTTACTTACTACAGTGTGTTGCACCAATTGCTACTGCTCACCTTACAGCGGTACAGCGTGTTATCTCACACCAATTACCACTCTTCACCCCATTTACTAGAGTGCAATGTATTCTATCTCACACCAGTCTGTACAGGTATTAGTGTACTTCTTAGAGAAGAGACTACTTTCTGTCACACCAGTCGTTCTGCTCACTCTCGTCACTGGAGTCACACTAATTACTGCTGATCACGAGAGTGCAGCACGTGCTGGCTCACACCAATTACTGTTGCACGCGTTATGACGAGGAGTGCTCTACTGGTCTACGGGGTCATGGGGTCCTTACTGTCAATTATTGTACAGAGACCTGTGAAAAGCTGACTTTAATGTGCTGATCAATATGCCACACTTCACTACAATCCAGTGCCACGATTGGTGAGCAGCACTACCTGAACGATAGCTGCATTGTAGCAAGCGGTTCTGCTCACTCTGTTGCACTTCCAACTCAGTCAGGTGGGCTGAGCCCTCTGCATGAGGTGGCTGCTACGCCACATTACACCAGTATACTCTGTATCACACTTCAGGTGAGACGACACCTCTTCTCTGCCCACTCTACTCCACAATACTGCCCTGCAGTCCCATCCTGTCCCGTGTACCGTCACATTCCACACACTCGGACAAACAGCAGCTCTCTCTGCTGTCCTGCAGTCCACTCTGATCTACACTCCACAAAGTGACACAGTGTGTCATGCACCAGGCGGCACTCCACTGCACTCTGTTCACGTGACGGTAACTGAACGTCACTGCCCTTACTGTCACAGGCCACTGCACTCCTCCTGATCCTCTGCACACTCCTCCCTTGGTGGTCTCTCAGTCCACCCATTCCAACAGAAGCTCATCTATACCCCCTCCTAGTGTGCCCTCCTGGGTGCCATTCTAGAATGCGGTGCCACAGTCCACCCTACGGCTGAGTATCATTCAAATTGTTCTTCTTCTTGCTGCAGGCCCCAGTGATGCTGCATTGATGGATGGATGTTTTACTGTCAGCTCTTCTGAGAAGTTAAGGATTTCAGTTTAATGAGTTGAGTGCACACGACAGGAGCGAAGCTCTCGGCTGTACTGCACTTCTATTCACCCTGCTGCATTGCACCCACTTCTACTCTTGAACCTTCTGCCCTTTGTCAGGTGTTTTGACGTCACTGTCACTAATAGTCACGTATCTGTGCTAGGCCTCGTTCCACTTTAGTACCCTGAGCTGCACTATGCTCTGTCACACCCCGACTACACTTCACTGTCGTTCTTGCCACCATCGTGCAGTTACTTTACTATGCCATCCTTCTAAGTGCCACCTCTTGAGATGCTCTGCCATGTCCTCCACTCTACTGCCACTCAACCGTCATCCTACTTGTGATCCTGTTGCTCACTCTACCACACACTGCTGCTCACCTGCTTGTTTATGGCACCTCATTCAATGTCCCTTTAGGCTTTAACAGTTAGCCGAGTGGCACATTGAGGTCGCGGCTCACCCCACATGACAGGAGACCCCACAGCCCCCCTACACATCAGTGCCTTTACCGGAGTAGGCCTGTTCCTGGCCCAGATACTCTTTCCTGAGCAGAGACGCGTGGATGAGCTGCCTGAAGGAGGTGGACGAGGCGGGTACAGTGTCCGCACGCTGAGTGGACAACATGATGGGTGCCGCCGTGGACCCAAGTCCGTCGTCAAGTCCCGTGTCTTCATCCGGTGCCAAGGGTAGACCTAGAGAGGAACAAAACAGAGTGTCGCCACATCAGCAGCAGGCTACATGTGTCTTCTCCAAGTCTCTGTTTGCCCCGTGGTGAGCAGTGCCACTTGATATTGCTACCCCTGCTGCCTGACCGATGGCTCCTCTGAGGATTGTGAAAAGTATTCAAAGTGTGTGCCCAGCTAGCACCTGGGGTCTCCATTGTGCTGGGTTCACATCCTCATGCCCTTTGCTCTCCAGTCTGATTTTGTGGTTATTTCTCTAAGGATTTGTCCAGACCCCCTCTTTTTCAAGGGGTGGTGGGCCCATTTCTCTCCCATGCTTTACCCGTATTCTAGTTAGAGCCTGTGTCCCTCACTGACCCAGATGGCTGTGCCCCCCAAGTCCTCGTCATGTTTCTGTCTCAAAGCCATCATCTACTTTCTCCTCAGATGGGCACCCACCTTCTTCTCTGTACTCAATTCCCTTGTTTTTTCCACAGAGCCCACTCCTTGATTCATCACAGAGTTTTGTGCCCCCTCCCCTTGTTTTTTAGACCCCTTACCCCTATTTTTTATCCATCTGCCTTCTTTTTCCCTTCCAAGACTTAAGCCTTAAATTTTTCCAGTGTCCACCCTTTGCTCAAAATCTGAGTGCCCTTTTCATCATTTGAATTAATCTCTGCCCCCGTTATCTCTAATGACCCACCGTATTGTTAGTGCCCTGCTCCCTGCCCATCAATGCCTACTGCTGCAAGTCTCAGGTGCCATGTGAAGACACATCAGGCCTCAGGTCTCCAGGCTGTCACTTTTATTTTGCTGAGAAGGTCAGCAGACCTGAGAGTCTTTCTCCGTATTCCCCAGGGCGGCAGATTTGGGTGGGTCAGTTTTTACACCAAAATCTTTTTGTGCCAGTTACACTAGCACAGCATGCCCCTCAGTGTTGGGCGATGTGCAGCACTACAGCACCCCATACCCCATGGCACTCTGGTTGTATTCACACAAGTACAAGAAACAGACTCGTGAATGTGCGCATGCATACGTTTGTGCCCCCCACCCACTTTACTCTGCACACTCCCACCACCATGGCACGCAGACAAGTGCAGATGGCACGTCCAGCCAACATGCAATGTGTCACCTCTCTCTGGGGCCATTAGAAGCAAAAATAGGCAGATAGGTGTGAAAGGTGCTATTTAACGGACATATGAATGTGAAAGGCGCTATATAACAGAGATGAATGTGAAAGGTGCTATATAACAGACAAACATATGAATGTGAAAGGCGCTATAGCTGTCTGTCTATTAAACAGAGCCTTTCATATCCATGTATTACAGAGCTGCTCATGGCTGTCTATCGGTTCCCTTCAGATTTTTCTATCTCTATCTGTTATGTAGCCCCTTTCTATACATTATAAAGCATCTTTCATGTATTTCTGTCTTATCTGTCTAGTACAGTGTGCCGTTCATATCTGATGTATCTGTCTCCTATATAGTGCCTTTCATATCTATTAATCCATCTCCACATTGTAAATTGTCTCATGTTTTTCTGTCTGTCTCTTATATAGCGAGCGCCTTCCATGTCTGTCTAGGTGACTGATTAGATATGAGGGCAGACAGGCACACTCGGGCCCCTGTAAACTGATGAAAGTGTGAACCTGAGACCCCAGCCACACACACACAAATACACACTGCCCAGTTGTGTGATGTCCC
This sequence comes from Polypterus bichir lapradei, assembly GCA_026402145.1. Classification (NCBI taxonomy): domain Eukaryota; kingdom Metazoa; phylum Chordata; class Cladistia; order Polypteriformes; family Polypteridae; genus Polypterus; species Polypterus bichir. Next base: position 5,807,431 of record JANRMT010049829.1, read on the forward strand.
TCGCACACTCTTTCAGGTCTTCAAATCACTCAAAGCCATTTCACTCTCACCCTGCCTAACTGGCACTCCGGCAGGCACACGCATTTGCACACAACTGTGTCTCACCCAGCTCCAGACACGGCTGTCTCGCACAAACCTCGACCTTTGCGTACCCTTACACACTCTCACTGTGTCCTACACACACACACACACACTCGCTTATTGTCAACTAACACATGACAATCGTGCACAATTCCATTCATATTCCAGCGATACTTCACTTTTTCACGCCAATGCACGCACACTCTTACACACTTGCACTTATGTTGAGGAGTATTGTCTCACTCGCACAGGTGGAGAGTGACACCCCGAAGGCCCCTTACACACACACACTCACACATCTGTGGCACATTTCAACTCTTGGTTCACGTCTCACTCTTTCACGCATTGGCAGTGAGACGCGATTCATTCACACTCGTGCACATGACGTCATACGCAGGCACCCCCTCCCCCACACACTCACACCTAGGGTGTGCAATGTCACCATGGCTGGCCAACGAGTCGGTCACACACACACACACACACAGATTGACACTGCGAGGCCTTACCTCGGACCACGGCCAGCCCCAGGTAGAGGCTCAGGGCGAAGGTGGACATCTTAGGAGGCAGAACGCTGACACCCATTGAGTCTTCTCGTTGAATTCACATCAGGCAGATGAGCGCCTTGCGAGAACGAGAGGCGGCGAGCGCGCTGCGGAAGGCGATCAAAATCCCGCAGAGGGGGTCCGGCTCAACCTGCGCGTGAAGAAAGAACGCGAATTAATATTTCACTCGCGTGCGTCTGCGACCCCCCCACCACCAGCACCACTTAACGGTATAAGCGCACGATGTGAACGAGAGGCACGAGAAAACGCCAACCGCAGTCCCCAGCCGCCTCGGCCCCGAGCCCCTCCAATCCCCTCGGCCCCCCGATTCATTTATTCAACGACACGCGGGCCAGGCAGCGATGCGATGCGCCGCTTGCTGCGGGGTGGGCACCTGTCAGCAGTCTCCCCGACGCTCCCGTGCCCGACCGGTCCTGCCTGCCCCCTCTTGGTCGCCTCTGGGCACGACCTCGGTGGATGTAATGGGGGATGCTGGTGCGAGCGTGTGTCCCCGCTGCCGTCGGCCCGTCCGCAGTGCTCCGTTTCTCCGGGTGTCGGTATGCGCCTCTCCGGCTGCTATGCAGGTCCACACAGTCGGCGATGACAGCTTCTCACCGTGTCTATTGTCTGAGGGCGCAGGCTCACTCGCGCCTCCGGCGGCACAGCCCGGCACAGCAGCCCGCGTTCACCTGTCCGTCTGTCTGCGCTTTCTTCGCTGGCGTTTTCGTTGGCTGTATTTTTTTCAGCTGGATCGAATCGGATCGACTGCCAGCAGCTTTGCGTCCTCGATGTGAACTCGGAAAACGGAATCGTTCGCTCCTCGCAGCCCCGGGTCTGTCCGATCTCGCCGTCCTACGGATTCCTTCATGGGTTTTATGTAACGTTTGATGTCAGACCTCACTGTGGTGCCTCTCTTTGCGCTCCGATCCCGTTTCATATCTCGTCTCTTTAACTCTGTGAGGTCTGCTGCTGTCTCATCTCACGGTCTGCTCGTGGAAGGGCTTTGGAGCCGCAATTGTACTTTATTATGATTAGTAGTAATATTATAAATTAAAAGTAAAGTACAAATATGAAAACACATTCGGATAACCGAGTGCCTGGCAAAACTCACCAGAGAACTTTAATTGAGTGACAAATCAGCAGAGGACTTTGGGGGGGCTGCTACAGTCGGGACAAGCGATTAGAAGATGCGAATAACCGTAACGGCTTTCAGTTTAGGGCTGGCGGCAGACCCCAGTGGTGTTTATTCAGACCCCTATATTTTTATGTTCACTTTTTGTTGTGTTGGAGTCTTGTGCTAAATCCTCATCCAACAACACTCAATACCTAAAAAATGACAATAGGAGAGCAGGCTTATGAAAAGTGAAACGCGAGTATTCAGGGCCCATATACTCCGTGCCCGGGGTCTCCAGGTCTGGCATGACGACCTTGGCACACTTCTTGTTGTGGATTTTCTGAATCCTCTTTCAGGTTCTGTCAGTGGACCCCCATCTTCAGGTCTCTGCCGGATTCTGGGCTGTGGCTGCTCAAGGACCTGTGTTTGTTCTTCAGTTACTGCTGTTTGTGGCTTTGATTCGGCCCAGTCTGAGACCCTCAGCAGCAGCTTTTCAGGGTATCCGTTCAGCTGTCCCTCAACCCCGTCTAGTCTCCCAGTCCCTGATGCTGTTCCACCACTGGAATGGCATTGCCCAGGTGATGATGAGCGCTGCCCGGTGTCCTCCAGACGTGATGCTCATCTTGGTTTCATTAGACTAGACGGGTGGGAAACTGAATTGACCACAGGTGGGCTCCAAACATCTCAGTGATGGTCAATAGATTGGGCTGCATGTGAGTCACAACAAAGGGTCCAAATACTCGTGTTAGTGGGGTATTTCTTGCTTTATATTTTGGATCAATTTGCAAAAAATGTCTAAAATCCAGTTTTCCTTTTGTCATTTTTGGGTTGAGTGTCACTCGATGTGGAGAATAAAAAAAAAAAAACGAATGTAAACAATTTTAGTAACACAACAAAAGGGGTCCGAGTCCTTTGTGAACCCGCAGTGGGGGGCCATGCTAAATGAACTTACCAGTGCATACACGCCAAAGTGGGGGACACCATCTCAAGGTGCTGGAATTCAAAACAAACCTACCATGGGCACTGGGCACTCAGCTGCTGGGCCTGTAGGGGGCGCCCTGTCGGCTTTTAGCACAACCTGAGCAGCGCCGACCCTGCTGCGTCTCTGTTCACCAGAAATAGCGGCTGGACTCTCGTGACGCCTCCTCTGTTTGGTTTGTCTCTTCTCTGGACCCCTGTTGGTGCCACCATTAGATGGTCAAGCTACCCATGGCCAAAGAGCCCAGTGCCACTGGGAGACTTGGCATCAACCATAAAATGATTTCCTCAGCTGTTCAGGATGTTCTTATGATCATTTTGTGAAATGTCCTGGAGCCTGCACTTGGACTGATAATATCTGATATAGCGGAACCCCGGACCCCCAGTCGTTTATGCTGTGGCGTGCAGGTTTTGCTCTCCTATGTCGGCGAGTCACATCTCAGGTCTAACATTAATAACAGTCATGACATCCAATGTTCTGTTGTCCCGAGTGCTTAGTGCAACATAATCCTCTATGGGACCCCCAAACCCCCTGACACCTGTGAGTGGCTCAAAACTTCAAGGGGACCTGGACCCCCCAAAAACAGCCTATTGTCTATCCACCCAATTGTTTCCAGGCCCACTCCCTTTGCAAATTCAGACTGGTTTAGTGAAGTTTGTGGGCTGGGGGGCTAATGTTGTAACACTCTTACTGTTTTTTGATTCTAGTTGTAAATCTGAGGGGGTCTCTGAGCCTGAAGAGTGGCAGATGGGAAACAAAGAGAATATTAGACAATGTGAGGAACCCAAGGTGAGTCCTGGAAATGGAGAGATGGGGAGATGCAGGTGGGCCGAGGGCAGTGGGGCTAATAAGGCCAGGTGGGACGAGGACAGTGGGGTTAATAAGGGCAGGTGGGCTGAGGGCAGCAGGGTTAGTAAGGCCAGGTGGGCCGAGGGCAGCGTTTGCATGTGGCGGAAGGCCATTGATACAAATTCAAATGTTACATCTAGGAAAAAGGGCAGCAGACAGTATCAGTCTATCTGTCGATTATATAGCGCCTTTCACACCCACCTACCCACACGTTTCTGTGAAGGTTGGACACGCCAAGGCTGAACTTTTCTGGACAACACAACTAGGACTAGCAGAAGATTTTGAACGGATGCTCACCATCAGTCTGGTCAACCTGGACGACTGTCCCTCATCACTGAGCCTGTCCTGCTAGTTCTGTCTTCTCAAAGCCCCCCAAAGTGACCCCTTCTCGTTACCCACCCCTCTCAGCTCTGCGCACATCAGGCTGTCGCTCACCTTTGGCTTGTTAACTCCCAGCAGCCGCTGTCTGAAGTGCTCACCTCCTCAGGACGCTGCCTGACATCTTTGGAGCCTCACCTTCAGCTTCACCTCTTCACTGGTTTTCTGTTGTGGCCGGAGTCCAGTTTAGACCACAGGTCCTGACCAGCTGTCCCCCGCACATCCCATTTCCTCATGGTCTCTCTCTCTAAGTTACTTTTGTCTTGTCCACTTGGGCCCTTATACTGCCTTTGTGTATAAGAAGAAGTAACAGCATGGCTTCCAAATTCTGACTGGGGGGACAGAACGCTAGTGATGAGTCAGAGCTCCGGTGTGACGGTGACACCTCGGCTTGAGGCCAATCTTGCATTGAACTATCGAATTCAACTTGAGGGCATCAGCTTTGGCATGAGAAGACATGCAGAAATGACCAGGATTAGACACGGAGTACCATGGAGTCTGTGACATCATTATCAGAAATCACGGATTACAGCTGAGATATATAGAAAACAGTATAAATACAATACCGTGGGAAAGGCGCTATATGATAAATAGGTCTCTGAAATGAGGACACTTCTGGTTTTGCCCTCTTCCTGCTCTGGTGAATGTGACAGAGAAACTTCAGCTTTCTAGAAATTCACTGCGTTTGTACTTATTAGCCGACTTCTGTAGAAAAACAGGGAAGTTTACGGCCAAATCTCCCAACTGTGCGAGGGAGAAAAGCAGCGCAGGGGGACGCGGAGAAACAGCGACGCGCAGCGCTCTCCCGAAGCGCAGCACACGTGGTGTGTGACGTTCCGTTCCAACACTAAAATAAGCCAATGACGAAACAGCACTTGACTCCCACACCGAATGTCTAAAAACGCCACAGATGACTAAGAGAGTTTTATAAAAGACCGCAAATTAAACAAATGTGAAGTCCGCCTCTCGCCCCCATAGCCCCGGCTGCATGGAATCTGCATCTTCTCCCCGTGTGTGCGTGAGCTTTCTCGGTGTTTCTCACCGTGATTTACGGCTTATGCTCATCGAATGTAGATGTGTAAATGACGGTGTTCTGTCGTTGACTGACAGATTACCCGCTTTGTCCCACCATACGCCTGCACTCCCCCTCCCCTTAGTTTCGGCCATTGGAAGCCGTCACCCCACTGATTGCTATGGTTGGCTAGGCGGGCACCCCTCCTGCCCCAAGTACTCCACATCACGCATGAGCTTAAGCGAATTAGAAGACCGAAAACACGAAGGAGCCCCCGTCGCCGTCCATTAATGAGTATTTCTTTCACGGTTCAGCCTACGGGGCGCAGTGCGCTCCATTTCTCCTCTCTCTTTTCAGTCCCGCACACTATCACGTCAGATCGCACTTCATTCTCTTTGGGTTTAAATCGGGAAAGAATTCACACACCGTCTGGAATAACAAATGAAAACCATTAACAATTTAAAAGCACCCCAGCGCCCCCAGTGGTGTCAGTACGGAATTGCGTCGCTGTAGGGGCGATGCTGTTTGTTGAGCTCCCGTGATGCACTAATTCATCGCTCCTTAGGCGGTGCTCTCTGTGTTTCAGTGACCTGTGGAGGATTCGGGTTCTCCACCGGCCCACTCACCTTCCTTTCTTTTCTGTCGTTCTTTCATTCTTTCCTGCACCAAACCCAGAAAGTCTCGGGAACCTCCAATCCGCAGAGCCTCCCTCTCGTACATTTCCGGCTTTTTCCGTAGGGCATCTTCGTGAGCAGAAGCAACATCATTCACAAAGATGACGACTGACTGAGTTAACGGCCACGGAACCCGGATACACAGGTACCCCCGCAGATCGCGCGATTTGTCATTTAGGGGCCGCGTTAAAAGGGGCGAGGTCGGGGGAGCGAGCGGATGAAGGGACCAGGGAGGCCTGACTGGCTAGCTGGCTGTCTCATCGATTTTTTTATCTGCCTGTGGTCAGTGGAATGAGCGCCCATTGGCAGAAGGGGTGCGAGCAGCCTGGTGTGAAACTGGCGAAAACGTGTGTGCAACAGAGCGCCGCGCACCACCTGAGCGCACACAGACGCGCACAGACACACGCGGGCTCGCGACGTGCTTACATTCGCGCCGCCGGCCATTAAGGCAATGGACAGCCACAGGGGGGCGCTATGCTCTCAGCTACGGTGGGCACCGCAGGCTTGGGGACATCTGTGCTGTAATGAAACGGTCGTTACCTGCGCAGGAGTAAATGGGCGGGCATGTCGAGCCGGTGACAAACAGGTGGCCGCAGAGTGGCTGAGTATACTAGAGACCCCGTCCAGCAGAAATGGGCTTGGGCTTCAGTTACTGGTCAGTGTGAGCGAGGGCACCGGGAACGACGGGGGGATGTCGAGGGTGATGAGCAGAGGCGGACAGGACCGGCACCTTTGAAAGACTGTCTGTCTGTCTGTCTGTCTGTTACGAAGTGAATTTTGTAACTTACTGTATATTGTATAATGCCTTTCATTATCCATCAGTCTATCTGTTGATGTATCTATAAATTATAGTGTCTTTCATTATATATGTATAATAACCTTATACTATATAACTATATCTATCTATCTATCTATCTATCTATAGTGTCTTTCATACCAAGCTCTCTATTATATCGCACCTTTCACATCTTTTTATTTCTACTCCTTTATTTCATAATTTAATATTTTGTGTCTTATTACTTTACTGATGTAAATCGAGCTCAGTGTCTAATCCTTGGCATCACTGTACCTAAACTCAAGCCAATGCCAATGCTGATGCCCTGAAGCCAACTTTGATTGACAGCTGTAACAGAGGCCCGGCGGTCTTCTGGGTCTGAATGATGCTCTGATGATTGGACACTCAGTGGTCATGATCGCATGCCACCAAGCCAAGGTGTCACTGTCACAGAGACTCTGACTCTTGTCTCACTTTCTGGCCCCCACAGTCAGCAATGCAGTGGGATTTGGAAGCCATGATTTCGCTCCTCCTGTCTCGCGCCCCAAAGCCAGAGCTGGGGTCTCGGCCGCTGCTGGCCCTGCTGGCTGGCCTGTTCGTCCTCTTCTTGTGGTACTGCTATCGGATTGGGACGGAGGACCAGGAGCCGGACAGCTCCAGCAGCAGGCGAACCAGGGGTCGGATAAAAGCGCTGGGAGTGTCCGGAGCCATGGGCGGTGAGGTTGGACTGGGAATTATTGGCATCACCCCATCGGAACACGGCTACTTCTCTCCGATAAGTGCTGGCCATCCATTCCAAGACCTGGACCAGGTGTCACCAGGCCGACGCAAGCTGTACAGGAGTCTGCAGGACTACGCCAAGCGCTACTCGTGGTCTGGCATGGGACGAGTCCACAAGGGGGTGCGAGAGCAGGTGAGGCTTGTGTTCTCTTTGCTCTTTTGGCTTTCAGAAGCTCCCGGTGGATGTCAGCTGGGCATCTTTTTAGCTGACCACAGATGTCCCTGGTAGCCCTCAGAAGTAAGTTAAATTGTCAGTCTTGGCTCGATATATGTGCCCAGTGAGATATGTCTTTAGTGACTGGCATATGGGCACCAGTGACCTTCTCTTTGTCCACCACCAGGCTCGCTACCTCTCTGACCGCCTGTCCATCCAGAAGCCCAAGCTGTTCTACCTGCCTGATGTCCCAAGCATGCCATACTTCACACGGGATGCCCAGCGGCATGATATTGAGGTGCTGGAGGCCAGCTTCCCTGTCATCTTGGCTGAGTTTGAGGTGGTCTACCAGCGTGGACTGGAGGGCAAACTAGGATGGACCAGTGGAGGGACACAGGCTAAGGTGAGAGAATCGAGCCATCATTCATTATGAGCCTCTAAGTGGCTGCTGGTGGGGTCCTGGTAGACTGGCACAACCATGCAGTATGTAGTCTCAGTGTATTGGGCTTCTCTGCACTGTGGGGCCCTTCCATGGGACTTGGGGTTAACCTGGGAATATTAACACAGAATGTGCCATGGAGAGCTTAGACACCAGCAAAAGAATGGGCACCCTGTGGTCAGGGAGTTATATGGCACAATAAGAGGTGGAGCATCATGGGAGTCGGTGGGCAGAGCATGGAGAATGCAATGCTACACTACTGAGACTCGAAGAGAACCTCAAAGCTAAGCCATTAAGGCATTCTGGGAGTTAAGGTTAGAGAATATTTAACTTGTATTGGGCATGCAGCCATAGGGCACTGAGTTGGCATGACAGACCTGCTTCCAGAGCGCTATGGCCATTAAATATTGAGGCGTTAACAACTTTTAGTCTTGGAGGTATGATGGGAAACGTAGTCACCCTGGCTAATGAGACATCAAGGGAAATACAGGCTGTAAACACTGATGCATTGTGGGTTCTGTAGTCAGAGAATGAAAAGAGGTCAAGGGAATCCTACTGCCAAAGAACTGAGGCTCATGGGAAATGTAGGCGTAGACGTCAGTCAGCAGGCGAGTGCAGCTCACCTTATTAAGGCATGATGGGAATTGTAGTTCTAAACATGTGGTGTGTTTTAAAATAACAATGTGCATCTTGGGGGTTCACTACAGAATGGGGGCGTCAAGGTGCTGAACATGCAGTCTGTGTGTGTGTGTGGGGGGGGGCTAACAGTGCGACTTCCTCTTTCAGGGCCACTTCTCTTTCTTCCTCTTCACAAAGGGGGTGTGGGTGCCCCAGAACTGCCGCAGCTGTCCCCGCACCTACCGCATCCTCAGCTCCCTCCGCACCTTCATCAACGGAAACATCTTTGGCAATGCTGGCTTCTCCCTTCTGCAGCCTGGCACCAGTCTGCCAGGGACCTACGGGCCCACCAACACCCGCCTGCGCTGTCATCTGGGTGAGAAGCTGAGCTCCTTGGGTTCACACATCTGACTGGCCGGGGCCATCCCGTCACCCACTAACCCACCCTCTGCCCCCCACAGGTCTGAAGGTGCCCACAGGGTGTGAGCTGGTGGTGGGCGGTGAGCCACAGTGCTGGTCGGAGGGCTACTGCCTCCTGGTGGACGACTCCTTTCTGCACACGACGGCTCATAACGGTAAGTCGAGTCGATCTGAGTGGGCCGACCGGTGGCTCTGAGGTAGGGAGTGACAATCCAGGTGACTCTCTCTGTCTGTGCCACACAGGAAGCCCCGAGGACGGCCCCTGCGTGGTCTTCACCGTCGATCTCTGGCACCCCAACGTGGCTGCTGCTGAGAGACAAGCCTTGGATTACATCTTTGCCCCTGGCCGCTGAAGCAGGCGTCCATTTGAGACCACCGACCCACCAAATGCCCCACCCCTACCACCATACCCTGTCCACTGCTGTGCTTCCAGAGCGTAGACCTCCGAGAGACTGGACCCCAACAGCTGTGGGGGATGTGGCCACCTGACTGGACACTGGCATTCTGGGTGGTCCCAGGAGACGTCTGCCTCTTACACTCGAGTGCCCGTCGTCGTGTGCCTGCTTTGTGTCCGGTGTAACGGCGGCCTGGAGGACATGTGACCATAACGACGCACATCGATAAAACTCACTGAGAAACGGGGTGTCAAATCAGACCGTCCCAATCGAGTGTCCATCAGTCTGTCTCTGTGCCCCCCACTCACCTCTGTGTCTTCCATCCATCCTCTCTCTGTATAAGAATTGCAGTTTTTATTGGAAATTAATAACGAAAATCAGCAACAATGTGGCCGAGTGGGACTCAGTGCTGCCACCGCCTGGACGGGGCAGGGATTGGCACGGGGGAGGGGGTGGGGGGTGGAGCATACCAGGGACACACTCATCCATGGGTTTTCTGGGCTCCTGTCTTATTGGAGGGGGTCCCTTAAATCTGGAATCAAAGTGGGGGGTACAAATACGCCATCTCTGTATTGGTGGCTCACCATTTGGATGCCAGCTGTTAAATTCTGAGGTGAAGCTCTGACTCTAATGAGGAGAGTGATTGGGGCGCAGACTTACTGGGTTAAAGAGCGTCGGGACTCTCAAGATGAAAATGAGTCATGGGGACCCCTGAAGGGTCACGAGGGGTCCAATGGGAAATGATTGCGGATGGGATGCCAGGCCGTTGTGGTGCTTTTATTATCATACAGGGACTGGAACACAGGGGCCGGGTCAGGAATTGTGCCACCCGAGTGCTGCTTGGGAGACCCCAAATACCCCCCTGCTGTGCACATATTGAACTCCGATCCCAATTGTGGGGAGGCAGCCCCTCTAAGCCCTGAGCTCCCAGTTCCAGCTTTGCAGAAAGACGGTTCAGAAACTGCTCTCGGGTCCCTGAGGCTGTGCTGCAGCCCCCCACACCCCCCAGGCCTTGCCCAGATGGTCTAAATGCGAGACCACCCCCCTCTAACCACTGTGCTGCCCGACTTCTGCTTACTTCAGGCATGCGGAATGAGTGTAGATACCTCAAGGCCGGCTGCATCTTGAACCCGGACCCCTGAAATTGTGAGACCCCCCTCCCAACTATTGTGCTACCCGACTTCTTGTTGTTTAAGCCTGGCACAAATACTACATGTTAACGTCTTAAATGTTTGGGGGGCTCAGCAAATCGGAATTGGGGGTGGGGCTCAAATTAGGATGAAAGGAATGGAATGAGCCCCACAGCAGGATCTCCCCCCTGATAAGACGACACGTCATGAAGATGAGCAGCACTCCTCCTGTATTGTCATGAACTCTGTGGGCATTTTCTGAGTCGACGAGCCACAAGGGGCTGCCCAGGTAAACCAAAGAGGGGGCTGCGGCTCAACAGCATGCATGGAGGTCTCAGTCGGCCAGTCAACCGGTAAATCCATCAAACAGACATATTAAAAATAAAAACACTGACTGGCCAGAAGAGCAGCTGGAAAGAAAAGCCCTCCTCTGGTGCCCCCCCACCACCCTGGAGCACTGAGGTAGAGTTAGCCGTGTCCTTCATCTCAGCACAAACACACGGCAGCAGGCAGCTTGGGCGACATCTTCTAACATTTGAGGTGCGTCTGTCATATAGCGCCTTTCAAATCATATTCATCTGTCTAATCCTGCCTACTATACCAAAAATCAATCTATCTATCTATCTGTGTTATATAGCGCCTTTCACATCTATCTATCTATTATACATTATAGCACCTTTCATTATCTATTATATAGTGCCTTTCACATCTATCTATCTATCTATTATATAGTGCCTTTCACTCTATCTATCTATCTGTGTTATATAGCGCCTTTCACATCTATCTATCTATCTATCTATCTATCTATCTATCTATCTATCATACATTATAGCACCTTTCATTATCTATTATATAGTGCCTTTCACATCTATCTATCTATCTGTGTTATATAGCGCCTTTCACATCTATCTATCTATCTATCGATCTATCTATCCATCCATTATATAGTGCCTTTCACTCTATCTATCTATCTATCTATCTATCTGTGTTATATAGCGCCTTTCACATCTATCTATCTATCTATTATACATTATAGCACCTTTCATTATCTATTATATAGTGCCTTTCACATCTATCTATCTATCTATCTGTGTTATATAGCGCCTTTCACATCTATCTATCTATCTATCTATCTGTGTTATATAGCGCCTTTCACATCTATCTATCTATCTATCTATCTGTCTATCTATCTGTGTTATATAGCGCCTTTCACATCTGTCTGTCTGTCACCACAGTTCAAAGGCAGGCAGCAGAGCTCCTTAAGATGTTCAGAGTTCAGTTCCCTAAGGCGTCCGTCACGATTACAAACCCCGCACATCAATCAGACGCATACCGGTAATTTGTATTTGTGGAGATTTCTTTCTTTTCATTGAGAAATATAAGAAAGTATAAGAGGTATTGAATCACTTTATACAAACGAGTACCTACAACGCCTTCAGTCTGGATTGCTTTCCACAGCCTGTGACCCTGACGATGAGACCTTCATTCTTCACAGCAATCTGGGGACACACGGAGTCACAAGGACTGGACAGGCGGCATTGGCACAATGCAGGCTTGTGATCCCAGGAAGCGCTCCCATTGGCTAACACACTTACCCGCCCCTTTGACCTAATAACCTAACTGCTTAAACCCAGCAGCACATTTCACACTTAATTAGGAGTGACCAGCAACCCCAAGATGGCATCACAATCCAGATGGTGGCATCATGGGCTCAAATGCTGGGGCGAGTTTAACGGCACTCTTTGGTTTTCTTTCAGTGACCCAATTTTCACATTTTTTTTTTTAAATTCCGGTTTTATTAATTCCAGTTATGTCTGTCTGGCACATTACTGCAGAATAAAGTGTTATAACACACCATATTAAACACACACACTAGCTGTGCCACATGTCCGAATGAAATCTAAGGAATCAGTTGATTGATCACAGCACTGACGTTTGCAGTACATCATCTATTGGAATGTATTCTGTAATGCATCTAGTTATAAAATGCATTGCATTTGTCTTTCCCACAGATGGTGCACCGCAAACATTTGCAGTGATAAAGTGCATTAGTACAAATGTTTGTGATGCACCATCTGTTGGAATGATAGAGACACAGCAGTTGGATTTGCCACACCAATACACACATCCTTTAATTAAGAAGGATTAACTACACACATGTACAGTACATACTGTATGCACAGAAAGAGTAACCTGTAGGGGGAGCCACAGAGCACCAAACGCCAGGCACAACCTTACAGACAAATGAAAAGGTAATTGCAATAAAGTACCTTCAACAGCAGCTTCTTGTAGAAGATATAATTACCCTTTCTTTCTTTCTTTCTTTCTTTCTTTCTTTCTTTCTTTCTTTCTTTCTTTCTTTCTCCACTCCTGCTCAGCAAACTTTGTCCTCTTCTTCATTGTCCTCTTCCTCCTCACCTGGGTGAGGCAGAGCGGCTCCTTCCTTGTCCGTATGAAGCCCTCCCAGGTCAGACAGAAGCCCAACAAAGTAAGGATCATGAATGCCTGCAGCACCCCCTGGTGGTCCCCTCAGAATGTAACAGGGCTGCCCGACGGGACTACAGTTCCCAGCATGCCTTGTGGGTGTCCATGCGGGTGCCCTAGCTCACCAGATGTAGTGAGTAAAGGCTGAGAATATTCTTACCCATGAAGACTGAGGGCACTTTCTCTTTGGCACACAAATCCCCAGGCTGGTAGGAATGGCAGTGCCCAGTTGCTTATACTTGGGGTGAGTGGCACTCAGAAGTCCACTTAGAAAGGCAGCCATCTGCTTGGCTGGACGTGGTTGTGATGGTCACTGCGTTGGTCAGCCCACAAGAAGCCCATGAGTTATGAATAAGGGGTTAAAATCCAATAAAAAAAAAAAACTGACCACAAAAAGGATATGGGCATGGGGGGCGGGGCGGTCACTGTCTCACACAGGACTGCCAGCCTGTTCTACCAGACCTGCAGATCTGCGGTGGATGATGAGCACCATGAGGGTACCGGTGGGCGTCAAGTCCCCTCCACACCCTGGTATGTTCTTATTAACCCAATGTGTGTCTCGGTTCCCAGCTGATGTACAAGGGAGGCCAAAAGCTGGAATTGTTTTAAGCAAATTTTTATACACATTTTCTTCATGGGGTCTCCTGTTGGCATCTCATGACCACATCTGAGGTGTTTAGGTGACTAGACGGTCGACTTGTGTCCACTCAGATGAGAAAACCTATGGCGGGCTTTGGAGCGTCAAACAGCTGGCATCTTTCACAGATCTGTTATGCCAGGGATGGTGTGCCCACATGCAAGGCATGTGTGAAACACGAGAGGCAGCAGCCACGGAAGGAGAGACCGAGGGACCGTCAGGGGTGTCCACAGTTTAGAGAAAGCGTTCGAATAGCAGCCATGAGACGTCCACAGCTGTTTTCATGAGGAGGGTGGACCTGAGCCAATCCTGAGAGCAAAGGGCATCATGGCAGGAATAACGCAATGGCATCAAGGCAGCCCACTGCACGGCCCCCTCCAGGAAGAACTGGCAAAAACCCATGAGAACACAAAAACAGAACAAAGACAATGACGCCAACCTCTGAGCTCTCCATTGTGCCAGGGTGCCACCCTCAGATTGAGTTACACGTTAATAAGGACCCCAGCATGAGCGAGCCTTTTGTGTCCACAGCAAATCTCCAGCAACTTGGCTAATAATCGGCTCACAGCCATCAAATGGGCAGACCCTTCAAATTTAGAGGGCCATTAGGAGGGTCCTTATCGTCACGAGTCCAGCGCGATTCTGATGTGCCCGGCCTGAGCAGCACGCAACGCGTCGACGATCTAAGACCCTGATGAGCGAACAGAAGTGGCGGACCCCGAAATGCCAGGCTACTGTACCTGAAAAACCTGTCATTTAGGAAAGAAGTTTAATGAAGAGGGGCAGATAGGTATGAAAGGCGCTATATAACTGAGATAGATAGATAGATAGATAGAAGTGAAAGGCACTATATAATAGAT
>JANRMT010049829.1:5821761-5834193 GCA_026402145.1 Polypterus bichir lapradei
ATAGATAGATAGAAGTGAAAGGCACTATATAATAGATAGATAGATAGCGTAGTTGGCAGGACTAGGTGTTAAATCACACTGATGTACCTGAACACGTCTCTCATCACGTCTCTCCTTCTTTGGCTGCCATCTTCTTAAATTGGTTCCTCTTTTCTGTTTCCCTCTTTTGCTTTCTCCACTTGGTACGCTGGCAGGTGAGGTGCCCGGCTTGTGGTTTCACGCTGTCAGTTATGGCATTTGAACCCGCGTCCTCAGAGTTTGCCGCACTGTCTGCCCACTGCTTTATGTGTACACAACAAGTCACATGGTGTCAATGCCCCCGATTCCAGCAGGTTTGAGGTCAGTGGTCCTCATCGTCCCGTGGGCAGGGGGCCGTGGCAGGCTAATGGTGCCGCCGCACATGTGACTTTGCTGTTGCGCTCCTTTTGTTGGCTCCTTTGTTCCTTCGTTTTTTAACGGCTCTTTAGCAATAAGTGAAGATGCCGTGTTTTGGACGGTTTGTGGATAACAAAGGTCCGCAGGCACGCCAGTCACATTCCAATGCCTCCTTGCTGCTCAGTCAGATCAAAGGTCTCACTCAGGTTTGTGTTTTAAAGCCTCTGCTCGCCACACCTGCTTAAAGGCCTGCAGATTCCTGAATGTCCACCGATGGAGGGGCCTGAGTGGTGGGCCAGAGCTGCTGTGCGTTTGACGCAGGAGGGAGGGAGTTGTCACCGGAGCCTGGCGTGCCACCATCCACCTGAACCCGCGAGGCTGTGGCTGCCAGCCGCCCTGGCCTTTCTCGATTTGTTTCGTTTTATTCCTCGTCTTCCTACGAATTTCTTTATTTTGTTTTCCCTTTCAGCCAATGGCTGTGCAGTTTCAGCCTGCCAGGCTGTCAGGTTGCTTTGGACCCCAGGTGAGGAGAACGAGGCGGTGACGAGGGGACAAAGCAGCCTGTGACAGTGCAGAAGACTTGGAGATGCCAAAGGCCCTTTTTAGGGCCCCCTCAGTGGTCCGGTGTAAAACAGCTGCTGAATACATTCCTTAAGCCCCCCCCCCCCCCCACCTCCAGGCTGCTGTGTTGGTGGGATATCACTGAGTAACAACCCCAAGATAGAGGTCTAGCACTAATGGTGGTGGACCATGCTTATGACGGCTCACTTCAGGCTGGACAGACCAGGTCACCTCGCACATCTCGAGTGTCTTGGGGGGGTGAAATTTGTGTTAGCCTTGGCAAGGGAGGGTTTTAAGAGGGGGGCAGTGTAAAGCCCCCGGGTCTGGAGCTGAGATGGCCACGCTTTTCAGGAAGCTGCGGTCTGTAAGAGGGGTCAGGGACACCCGGTGAAGTCGGTTATATAAGTGAGACCCCTCTATCGACCTGTGAGAGGGGCTGCCAGCCAAGGGGACAGCATGGCACTCGGTGAGCAGAGGGAGGTGGAGCGGCAGCTGTGGATGTGCTGGCATGGAGGATGAGGCAGCTGGCAGTGCGTGGCATCACAGAAGACCTGAGGCCTGAGCTAAGAAATTATAAAATGTGTAACTGCTGGTTAGCTTAGGTTTAAATATTGAAAACATAGGCTGCACGTTTTGAGGTCACCAGAACAGCCCACAAGTCCCCGAGGAGCTGTCAATCCACCCTAATAAAAGGATGAGTGCCTGTCAATCTGAGTTTCCATTCAGCGGCTATGTCTGTCATTCCAACAGATGGTGCCTTACAAACGTATGTAGAAGGTGTGTGATGTGCCGTCTATTGAAATGACAAATGGAATGCATTTGGTAACTACATGCATTACAAAGTAGTTTCCGATAGGTGGCGCACCGCTAACGTTAAGGCTGAGCTCCACGTTGATTATTTATATTTTCGAGCTGCTTGTTTCAATAAGTGACTTAAACTCATTAAACGATGTGAGTTTAAAAGAGGGGAAGGGAACACAGCAATGGCAAAGCCCGACGCAGCAAAGTGGTTGGTTGGCCAGAATACAAGAGGGTGGGAGCAATAAGCTGTTCTGGGGGTCCTCATGAACTAAGTTAGACGACAATCGAAGTTAACTCATGCCTTCAGAATTCAGAATAGGGGGATAGCTTCTGAATGACATCGCCTCTGGACTCCGGATAAACAGGGAAATCTGGCAATGTCCGGACATTATGTCACTCCATTTATCGAACACAATTGGGACACACGCTAGGAGTGACAGCATAAAGCACTTTGCTTTCTGAAATAGTATCTTTAGATTTCATTTTCCAATTTAAATCTTCCTTTTTACCCAAACTAATGCGTTCAGCCACCTAAATCTGACACTTCGAATGATTTTCCAATCAGCTATCAGAACTCCTGTAAAACAACAAAGAGAACTCGCTCCACTTCATGGCATGTCAATGCCTGCCTGCTTGGTTTTTATTTATTTTTTTTCGCCTCAGGAGGGGGGCAATCCGCTGGAATTTTAATCAGCCATCAAGTCTCCTCGCTACTCCATAATCCAACCCCACCGCCCCTTGACTTCCTGCCAAACAGACGCTTACCGCCCTGCTGAACTCTACAGGGGGAAAGGAGAGAAAATAAGAGGGTGGGGTGAGAGCTGGCGAGAGAGAATGAAAAAGATAAGGAGGTCTTAGGGGGCTGTGGGAGGGACGAGCGAGTGGACAGGCGGGCGGGCGGGCAGGCGGAGTGAATAATTTAAGAGGGCACGGAAGGGAAGGCGCAGTCCACGACCGGCGTCCACACAGAAGACTAGACAGGTGAGAGCGCGGCTAGGCGCGTGCGCGAGTGCAGGAACGACCACCGTTCGTTAAGTGAGGAAACTCCACGTAAGCAGTTAAAAAAAAAAAACCACTCAAACACCAACTGGCTAGGAGTCAGCAAGGAGTGCGGCACGAGCGGACTCACGGGGGGCGCGCAGCGACCGCCTTTGGCTTCTTGCCGGTCCTGTCGCTCGCTTCACCGACTATAGCGTGGGGTTCGTGTAACGGGCACGCGGACAGCCCTTTGAAGCCCCGTCACCCACTTACATACGCACTGCTCCTACTTTTTCCTTTGCATCAGTTCCTACCTAAAAGTTTCGATTTATTTTCTTTATTCCAAAGCGACTTACTTTTAAAAGAGGTCAACACGGTGGAGTACACTTCACTCCGTGAGCTCAGGTGCGCGCTGCAGTTCGTATGCGTGTGCACGTCCTTTATTGCGGTTTGCCTGCGTGTGCGTGGAATGCAGGAAGGAGCGCGTGCACGATTGCGTGGAGTCCGTGTGCATGTGTATGGTGGAATGGACAAGATACAAATACATAGGTAAACAAATAAATAAAAGTACTGTTTCAGTAAATGACTGATAATAACATGAAATGTCAGCCTAAATAACGAAAGGATGTCACGTAGTATTTTTGTTGATTTTTTTCTTTATGTATTTATTTGATGATTTCTTCCTTTTCTCAGCAAGTAATAAACCCTACAATGAAAACTGTCACTTCCACTCGTGAAAGTTGTGAGGGTGGGCTCTAGCGAGTCCTTCGTTTAGATTGGTGGATCGTCGGTAGCGCGCCTCACAGACCGTGTCTGCTTGTGTGCGCGTGTACAGCAGCAGGGAATGCGGGTGCGTGAGGCCAGTGTGCGAGTGCACCTGGGTCGAGCCCGAATGCACATGCCCTGCCAAAGGGCGCTCGGATGCGCATGTGCGTAGGCATCTGCGTGGTCCCCGCGGGGACCTTCTTCGCCATCCCTTTTAAGCTCGGCCTGTCATTATTTGTCGGTACTCCCCCTTGTGGATGGTAATATCGGTTTGTTTTATTGTGTTTCTACACTCATTGCTTGCCAGGTGCCAAGTGTTTGAGGGACTGGCTGACCCACCCAAACAGCTGGCAGGTCTGTGGAAGTGTCCTTTCACCCTCCAGGTCAGCAGGACAGCAGGGACCTTTTCACTGCAATGCTGTGTAGTTTTAACTTTAGACAGATAGATAGATAGATACTTTATTAATCCCAAGGGGAAATTCACATTTATTTGTTGGTCCTTCAAGTGTAGGGAAGGCGGGATGTTATTTCACTTGCCAAGCCAAAGGTGGTACTCTTCCACCGTGAAGCCTGTGGAGTGGCTGCTTTTCATGCCCAGCTTCATTTTTCATGTTAATTGTAACACCTCAGACTGGTCATGGGACTGGCTCTGTGTCACCCTGTCAGGTATTGGTGTGGCACTGCTGGTTGGTACCCCCCCCCCCCTTAAAAGTATTTAGGGCACTTTGTTCTGTTAGTAAATGTTAAGTTTCTGCTCCCCTGCTCTGATGGTATACAGGGGGCACAGTTTTATCATTCAGGTTTGTGCCAGGGCAGTGAATTGTGACCTTAAGGTCAGTGGGTTTCTGGTTGTTTTTAACACTGCACCTTTTTAAAGATTATTTGGGGGTCCCAGTTGGGTTTACATAAGAGGACTGGAATTTTGGAAAACAAAAGGCCCAAGTGGACCCCCAGGGGTCACAGCTGGGCACTGTGCCCGCTGCGCAGGCTCAGCACTTTTTTCATTGGCCTCACGATGACTCGACAGAAGGCGATTGCGTCATCTTCTGGCCTAATCGTCCCCACGCTGCACGAGATTTGAAGTCAGACGGCAGACACAACATTTTGTTCCGATTTCAGACAAGCGGCTGAGATGAAGAGCGGCTGGGGCTTTGGGTTGAGCTGAGAGCCGAGAGCCCTGACGTCATTTTGAGCTTCATGTTATAGCTCCCTTCACATCTTTTACATTATTCAAGTCTGAAAGTAAAGACGTGGCCTCTAGGGGTCAGTAGAGTTGCTTTTGCCACCTCTCTGCGCTCCAAATGGCACTCAGTGCCATGTTGGCACTCACCCACTGGCTGGTTTCTGTTCTCTGCATCTGCAGCCATGGAGGAGGACCAAGAAGATCGGCCAGAACTCTTCCCCTTTCGTGGCATCCATATGGTCAGCTACTTCACGGACAACTGGGACCAGGTGGAGGCGTTCCAAGCCAGGCCTGATGATGTCGTTGTGGCATCCTACCCAAAAACTGGTACGAGTGGGGGGGCAGATATGGAGGGGGGAGGTGGGCACCAAGGGTACATGGCAGAGCATTTCTCTTTTCTTTGTTTTTTTTGTTTCTGCCCTGCAGGCACCACCTGGGTCTCCCAAATCGTGGACCTCATGTACTGCTTGAACGATCCCAGCCGGGTGCACCGAGCCCCCATTTATGAGAGGGTCCCCTTCTTGGAAATGTCCAAGACGGAAGACTTTGAGGCAGGTGGGCTGGAGCCTGTGAGTGGCCAGGTGAGTCTCCATTTGGCGTCCTGTCGGTCACACAGCTGGTCCTTACTTTGTCCGCAGGCACCACAATTCTGGATGCCACGCCGTCGCCCCGGCTGATCAAAACCCACCTCCCCGTCCAGCTGCTTCCACAGTCTTTCTGGGACAACAATTGCAAGGTGAGACCACCTGGCCGGTAGCTGCTGCCCAGCTCAACTACCCGCCCACCTGAGCCCTAGCTAACCTAATCACCCCCCCCCCATTCCCCTGCAGATCATCTACACGGCCCGAAATGCCAAGGACACAGCCATCTCCTACTTCCACTTCTGCCGTATGAACAAGATCCAGTCGAGGGCAGGCACGTGGCCCAACTTCCTGGAGGAGTTCATAAATGGAGAGAGTAAGTCACGTGGTGGTAGGGTGGGCAGGGCGGGTGGGGTGGTAATGCTACCTGCGTCCGAAACCCATGCTGGTCGGTGTTCTTGTGCTTCACAGTGGTGTTTGGGCCCTGGTATGACCACGTGAGGGGCTGGTGGGACAAGAAGGAGTCGCACCCCATCCTGTACCTGCTCTACGAGGACCTGAAGGAGGTGGGCAGCACTGACTTGTCACACCTATAGCTACCCTTGTCCGTCTCTGTCTTTAACTCCGTCTCTGTCACGCAGAACCTTTCACGTGAGGTGGATAAGATCTGCCGCTTCTTGGGCAGGGAGCTGAGCGTGGCGGACAAGCAGAAGGTGGTGAGCCAAACCAGCTTTGACGTGATGAAGAGCACCCCCATGGCCAACTACTCGACCTGCTCCGTTATGAACCACAAGGTGTCGCCCTTCATGAGGAAAGGTGAGTGAGTGGTGAATGGGGCAGGGCTTGAGAACTGGATGGACAGGTCAGAGGTCACTCACGCCCTCACTCTCCTACAGGTCAGGTGGGCGACTGGAAGAACCACTTCACCGTAGCACAAAATGAAAGATTCGATGAAGACTACAAGAGGAAGATGGAGGGCACCACGCTGACATTCCGCACGGAGATCTAATGACACCTTGGGGGGTGGCACGACGACTGTTGGCATGTGACGCTCTCCCTGTGATCATCCATCCTTCCATGCTGTGCAATAAAAGATGAAGTGCACGAGGACCTCGGGAGTTGGCTGCGTGTCATTTATTTGATTAAGCTGGAGGGGGGGCTTCAGCGGGGAGGGGGCGGTCACTGATCACTCGTCACCGTATCCTTTTGGAACCATCGTGTAAAAAAGTAAGTGCACCCCGAGCAGACATGGCCAAAGAGCAGAATGCTGAAAGAAGTCTCTGAGGAGACCAGAAGATCACGATGGGACCTCCAGGTAGTCCTTGTGCACAAATCTAACATTGGAAAGGGGCAGCACAAGGGAGAGCTCCATGGGTGGTGTGCAGGAGCAACCCAGAAAGAACATCTGGGCAAAGACCAGGACTTCTGGGACAAAGTGACGTGACAAGACAAGGCAAAGGTGGAGTTGTGTGACCACGGTAGCAGAAGAACGTGATACCAAGCGTAAGGCATGGTGGCGGACATGTCATGGTTTGGGGTTGCTTTGCTCCATCAGGGTCTGGCAGACACCCACAGGGTCCTGGAGGCCATCTGTCAGGAGACTAAAGCTTGACCAAAAATGGACCTTGGAACAAGACAATGACCCAAAACATGCCAGTAAATCTGCCAAAGAACGTCTGCAAAGAAAGAAACGGAAGGTTCTAGAATGGCCCAAAATTGAGTCCTGTGCAGATGCTTTGGGGGGTCTTAAAGAATTCTGCATGGAGGTTTGGAAAGAACTTGATGTCAGACTACTAGAAAGATCTAGGAGATGCACATCAAACTGGAGGGGGCAATGCCAGCTCTGGGAGCCAAGGGTGGTCTTACTTTTAGCACAGATGGAGACTGCAGATCTCTTGAATAAAGTATTACAATGCCACTTTTACCTAAAGACCCTCAGTAAATGAAGATCAAACCTCATTGTATCTGCACGTAGTAAAATAAATGAAAAACCAACCACTTTATGAGGTCACATGACCACTCCGTGAAAGGCGCTATTAACATACCAGTCCGTCATTTGCATTCCTCTGGTGCTTTGTGACTGAGGCTGGCACTCTCGACTCGCCAAGGTCCATCCATTATCAGCTCTCTTACAGGGGGCGGCGACAAAAGGACACCGCTGGTCAGATGTGTCACTTCGCCTGTGCCACTTCCTACAAGACACTATAGGAAAAGATGGATTCACAACTAGACTGACAAGTGATCCCCTGAGAGTGGGCATTGCCAACCCGGGGTCCTTCCCTTGCTTGACTGGTGCTCCACAGGGTGGTATACATGGCGGTATAAAGAAAAAGGTTGATTTAGGGCTTAGGAGTGGGTGACAGCTGGTGAGACGACGTGCCACCTCCGCACACACCTGAATAAGTGGCCTCTGTTGTAGTTGGGGGGGCTGACTCTATGAAAGGCACTATAAAGGAATAACTGAAAAGGTGAACGAGTGCCACCTGCTTTTGATTCCTAGCATCTGTGGCTTTAGGGCAGCAAATGACACAACACAAGCTACTGGGGGGTAGGGGGACCCCAGAATGGCCCCTTAATATTTCTATTTGATTAAAGTTCAACCATCAATAAGCCAAGCTGTGCCAAACTTCAATGGGGACCAACTCAGCCCCCGAGACCTCAGTTTGATCTTCAGTAGACTCGCCCACTGAGTTTACTGCTGCAGTTGTGTAAATGAAGTTCCAGCAGCACCTTAAGTTAATACGTCGGGGGGCAGTGAGCAGCTGCCAAGCGCTATATACAGACATTATAACTGATGATGCCCTCTGCGGGGTTTGTTCCTGCCTGGTGCCCCATGGTAGCTGGGATGGGCTCCAGCAGACCCCCGTGACCCTGTGCAGGACTAAGTGGGTTTGGAAATAACTGGCTGACTGATTAGGACTGACAGACTGGCAGAGGAGGGCACTGAATGTGTGCGGGTGGATTGGCTCACTTGTTTGAAGTGACTTGGCAATGCCATGTGAACTCAACTAAAGGCGCTTAAGACAAATAAAGAAGATCAACTCACTGAACCAATAAACCAACCGATTCAAAATGGACTCTGCTAGTTGGGCGGCGTAACTCAGCTGCACACCCACGCTCCCTTCGTCTTTGATGTAATTTAAGGGACACCACATTGGCACACTAAGGCCTGGCACAGCGTCACAGTTGGGCTCTTTTCCAAAGCAGCTGGCATCGACGTGCTCTGCCCTCCATGTCTCTGCTTGCTTTCTTTTATGCTCAGAGAGTTGCCCACTGTTGCCTTGGCAACAAGACCCCCCCCCAAACACACACACACACAAACGGCTCATCTGCTGGTCTCCGTGCTGCCCGTCCTCCCGCTGTGGTTCCTCAAAGTCCAAAAAACTGGAAGATGGCATTCGGGCAGCTGATACCCACTAACAAAAGGGATAAACAAACTCCATAGTGCCAGTGAGCTTTAAATCTTGGCACGATTCTTGAGCAGCCTGCCCCTTACTGGCTTGCCACTGGTATCATAATGTCCTGCAAAACTGACAGCAAATGTTCATTTCAAAGGAACTCCTAATCCTGGAGTGATGCCTTCAAACTGACAACTCCACGTGAAGAACCACGGAGTCCACTTTGTTAGGCACAGTTTACATGCCCACCGGGTCCAGTATCTAAGCCTTTATGTGATGGTTTTATAGTGAAGTGCCAGTGTCCGTGCCACAAAGTCAGGAGTGACATGAAGCATCCTGGTTCTGCTGTTCTGATTAGGAAGGCGTGAATAAATGTTTAGGGTGCCATTACAGTACATGGCCCACTATGGGGTGGCACCGAGGTGTGCAGCCTGACTCTATTTGAATAACAGAGGTGGTGCTGTGCCCCCTGAATAAACGTTTAGGGTGCCATTACAGTACATGGGGTGACACGGAGGTGTGCAGCCAGACTTTATTTGAATAACAGGGTGCTATTACACTGTGTGGTCACCTGTAGGGGTGGTGTTGTGCCCCTTGAATAAAGGCTTGAGGGTGCCATTATTCTATTGCCTACTTGTAGGGATGGCACTGTGCCATTACATTACATTCCCAGCTATACGGGTGCCACTGAGGTGTGCAGCCAGACTTTATTTGAATAACAACGTGGTATTAAGGCATGAGGCCAGCTATAGGGGTGCCACTGTGCCCTCCAAATAAAGGCTTGAGGTTGCCATTACAATACATGGCCAGCTGTAGGGGTGGCACTCTGCCCTCTGAATAAAGGCTTGAGGGTGCCATTATTCTATTTGCCCACCAGTAGGGAGGACACTGTGTTATTACAGTACATCTATATGGGTGGCACTGAGGTGTTCAGCCAGACTTTATTTAGGGTATGTGGCTGGCTGTAGGGTTGGCACTGTGCCCCATAAATAAGTTTGATGGTGCCATTACAGAATGTGGCCAGCCATAGCGGTGATGCAGTGCCATCAGCTCAAATGTTAGTTGGTCACAAGTGTGACGGCTGCCCACTGACAGCGTGTTCCTTGGTGTTTTCTGCCATTTGCTTTATTCTCTCACTCCTTGTCTTGGGATCAACCAGCTAGTCAGTGAGAGAAGATCTGACGTGACACAAAAGTGCCAATGCGTGCCATTAAATCAGAGGTCACTGCTCAGTCAGCAACTTGTTTTACAAGGCTTCACCCGGGCAGACACACCTTGGTCTGTGCACACCAACGGGTGGGTCAAATAGTCATCAACCTTGTCCCAGAGCCGATGTAACAATTCCCCATTCTTAAGGATCTCCACCCTACCTGGCACACCCAAGAGATGGTGTGAGCCCTTTAGAGACTTCTCAGATCCAAGGCTTTACAAGCTAATAAAAATCACCTTGCAGTAATGAAAGATGGCATGAAGGGCCAAAGTGCTGTTTAAGACCGAGCTTTGGAGATGTGCCCACCAGGACTGAGTATGCGGTGCTTGGCGAGATGCCACCTTCAGGGACTCAGCATTTGCTGTGTCATGCCACCATGATTATCACACAAAAATGGGCAAGAGACACTGGGATCAGGTGTCTTGTGTTATAACTCGAAGACACACGATATCCTATATGGTGTTCCACAAGGCTCTATCCTGGGTCCGCTGCTCTTTTCGATCTACATGCTTCTGTTAGGTCTGATTATCTCGGGGCATAACGTGAGCTACCACAGCTATGCTGATGACACACAGCTGTAGTTATCAATAGCACCTGATGACCCCGACTCTCTCGATTCACTAACACAATGTCTGACTTGTATCTCAGAATGGATGAATAGTAATTTTCTCAAGCTAAATAAAGAGAAAACAGAAATCTTAGTGATTGGCAATAATGGAGACAATGAGATTATCTATACTAATTAAAGGCAAAGCCCTCACTCACTCACTCACTGACTGACTGACTGACTGACTGACTGACTGACTGACTGACTGACTGACTGACTGACTGACTGACTGACTGACTGACTCATCACTAATTCTCCAACTTCCCGTGTAGGTAGAAGGCTGAAATTTGGCAGGCTTATTCCTTACAGCTTCCTTACAAAAGTTGGGCAGGTTTCATTTCGAAATTCTACGCGTAATGGTCATAACTGGAAGCTGTTTTTCTCCATTTACTGTAATGGAGATGAGCTTGAAACCCGTGGGGGCGGAGTCTGACATCATCACGCCTCCCACGTAATCACGCAGTACGTAGAAAACCAGGAAGAGGCCCAAAAAGCGCTTTAGAAAACATGCATTATATAATTGAGAAGGCAGCGAAACAATAAGAAGCGAGCGAGTGACATATACAACCATATTCATGAGTTCTGCTACTTCGGAAACAAAGCACAGTGCAAACCTACACTTTAAATTAAGTTCATAGACAGGCTGCCGCTGGCGTTTGTAATTTAGTGCCTGCCCATATAAGGCCGTCCGTCAGCGGCAATCCAATAGCAAACTGCCACGGGTAAATATTCACGGGTGAAGGACTGTGCTTATGCAGAGGAAGATGAGATGGTCAGGGTGGTGTTTGGCACAAACTCAGCAAAACTGCGAGAGAAAGTTTTAAGTGCCGGGACTTCGGTAACATTAAATACAGCCATGGACATCGCACGACATGGCACCAGCACAGCTGGGAACCTTCGATGCATGAACACCAAGCGGCTCACGTGAACTGACGCAGTGCACAGACAAAAAGCAAGAGTTCCGAAGAGCGCTGAACAAAAACCGAATTACACAATTGAAAAGGCAGCAAAAAAATATGAAGCGTCTCATACATACAAGATAAGTATGTAATAAGTACAGCTACTGCAGAAACAAAGCACACGGTGGAAAAAGTGAATGTCCCGCTAAAGGAAGACAGTGTTAAAAAAAAAACCCGTGCATGCAGTGTGTCAGGTCTCAGATAAAGAAGAAGACGAGCTGTTTATTGATGCAGTAAGAAACGAATCGATGAATGAAACCTCTCATCTTTACAACAATTGACAAACACGGAATGTAACTTGAACACAACACATCCTACAAATACGAACCTGATTGAAAGAAATAATGATAATCAAATCCTTGATGACAGCAACACTCAGTAACACTCACAAAACAATTACTGTGTATTGACAGTCATGTTACGTTATTTTTAAAATGTTCCCTTTTCTTTTTCATAGCTTCTTTAACACACTACGTCTCCGCTGCGATACGCGGGTATATATATATGTATATATACACCCCGATCTACATACTCGAATAATGAATACTTTATTCGCAATCAATGATTGTTTTGGTAAAGCCATACTCAGTGTATTCATTAGATGAACGGTAAAAAAGTAAGAGCGAGGGGAGGATGACTTATTGAGGCATGCAGGCTGTAGTGCGCGTCAACTCTATCTGAATTGCGCGATCACATTTGAAAAAATATATCTTTTCAAGTTCTATTTAGTCCATATGTGTCAAACTCAAGGGCCGCGGGCCACATCCGGCCCGGTGTGTAATTATATCCGGCCCGCGAGATCATTTTATATACTGTATTATTGTTATTAATGGCCCGGGTATATGAAGTGCTGGTAACACAATAAACTACAGATCCCATAATGCAGCGCTTCAGCTGCCTTGCCGAACACTTAACACGTTAATCAAGTCTAGCTTATGATCTGCAAGTTATTGCGAAGCTAGCCCACACGATGCCGAAGAGAAAAGTTGATTCTGAAAATAGAGCCTTTAAAAA
>JANRMT010049829.1:5835235-5865608 GCA_026402145.1 Polypterus bichir lapradei
CATAACTTCTTTAACACACTACTTCTCCACTGCGAAGCGTGGGTATTCTGCTAGTTAGAAATAAACTTGATGTATTAGGATTAAAAGTCAAGATGGAGGTAAGGAATTTAGGGGTAATTGTTGACTGTAATCTGAATTTTAAATCTCATATTCATCAGATCACTAGGACAGCATTTTTTCACTTATGAAACATAGCAAAAGTTAGACCTCTTATATCACTGAAAGATGCTGAGAAATTAGTTCACGCGTTTGTTTTCAGTCGACTAGATTACTGTAACGCACTCCTCTCAGGACTACCCAAAAAAGACATCAATCGATTACGAGTACAGAATGCAGCTGCTAGAATCCTAACTAGGAAAAGGAAATCCGAGCACATCTCTCCAGTTTTGATGTCACTACACTGGTTACCTGTGTCATTCAGGATTGACTTTAAAATTCTGCTTATGGTTTATAAAGCCTTTTAAATAATCTCACTCCATATTATATATCAGAGTGTCTTACACCTTATATTCCAAATCGTAACCTCAGATCCTCAAATGAGTGTCTCCTTACAATTCCAAGAGCAAAACTTAAAAGAAGTGGTGAGGCGGGCGGGCGGGCGGCCGGCCTTCTGCTGTTATGCACCTCACATCTGGAATAGCCTGCCAATAGGAATTTGCCAGGCTGATACGGTGGAGCTCTTTAAAAAACAGCTAAAAACACAACACTTTAACATGGCCTTCTCATAACTTCACTGTAAATTAATCCTGATACTCTGTATCTTCAATTCATTATAATAACTAGTCATGATGGCTCTAAAACCCGTACTGACCCCTACTCTCTCTTCTGTTTCATTCCCGGTTTTGGATCTGCGCCATCACCACCTAATCAAAGCACCGTGATGTCCTACATTGATGGATTAAAAGCCAGAAGTCGGCATGATCATCATCATCATCATCAAGTCCTTCCAAGAGAACCCTAAATACAAAGAGGACTGTTTCATTTATGTGAGGTAGAATGCCCAGAGGGGACTGGGCGGTCCCATGGCCTCTGAACCCCTGCAGATTTTATTTTTTCTCTGCAGCCATCTGGAGTTTATTATTTTTTGTTTTTTCTGTCCTCCCTGGCCATCAGACCTTACTCTTATTCTATGTTAATTAATGTGGTCTTATTCTTACTTTGTCCTTTTTGCTCTTTTCTTCATTATGTAAAGCACTTTGAGCTCCATTATTTGTATGAAAATGTGCTATAAAAATAAATGTTGTTGTTGTGTGCGCCCTGTGGTGGTTGGGATTGGCTCCAGCAGACCCACGTGACCCTGTAGTTCGGATATAGCGGGCTGGAGAATGGACGGATGGATGATTACAACTAATACATTCAAAGCTAAAATTGAGTTAGTTAATGGCATAGTCCATTCTAAACTAAAGCAGGTGAATTCGGGAGTATTCGGGTATTATGTTTATATCATTATTAATGGTAACAACAAGCTATTCTAAATTGCAGAAAATTATTATTATTAATACTAATAAATCATCCATGCCAGACCCCGCTAATCCAATCCAGGGTAGTGCAATTATCATATTCATATTTTTTTACAATCCGTCCCTCTTAGTTGGGTTTATAACTGGGCCAGTTAAATCAACATCATCGTCATCCGGAGGAAGTGCCAAGACTCAGCCGTCGTAAGGCTCATTCACCGAGGCCCTTCACAAGTCTCTTATCTCACGAAGCTCCTTCCGCAGACCACAGCATCATAACGAAAGTTCGAAATCGGCCGCCCAGAAGCGCGTGGCTGTTTAATTATTAATGCTGTAGCCAGTGGCACCGCGGACCTTGTAACTGGGCACTGCCCTTTTATATTAAAGTTATTTTCAGAAGAGGCGTGGCTTTCCATCGGGTCAAAATAAGGACAAGTTGTATGTAGTATTTGCATGAGAGGCGTGGTTTTTATTGGGGGGGGGGGCCTCACATGCTTCTCATGGGTTCTTCCTCGTGTGTGTGTGTTGTCACTCGTGTCGTGCACCCGCGTACACACTTATCTCAACCCCATGTCAAATCTAAACGGATCCCGAAGACAATCGACCAATATACAAATGAAGCCCCTTATTTTAAATATATCCACACCCGCAGTTCTTTGGTCTACCATGTCTTGCCCCCACTTTCAGGCTGCGGCTTTTCCTGACCCTGACCTCAAGCTCGGCGCCTCCTTTTGTACCTTTGGCAGGGTTGAAACTTCAGGGGCACGCATTAGGACCCAACGGACATCGCTACGCCCGTTTCCTTTTTTGGAGAGTGCGCACGCGCGGTTTTCTTTTTCTTTACGGACTGAGCTGAGGCAGGATGAATTCATTTCAAGTAGAACGCCCCCGAACATAGTGGGCTCGATTCCATGGCGAGTTTATTCTTAACTCAGTAAATAAATAACAACACGGGGGTGGGCACTGACACTTCACCGGCCGCTCCTTCGGTTGCCCTCATCTGACTGCTTGGTGAACGGGAACGAACGAGTACGGCGACAGCGCACGGGCTCAAGCATGAGGTGAGCGGACCGCCGTTCGCCTAAGTTTATTGTTGTAGCGCCGCATACTGGCGTGACCGGGTATTTTTCATGACTAAATACTTGTACCGTAAACAAAAAAGTTTTCCATAAACTTTTACATGCCTTTTCCCAGGCCAACACCGGATCAGTATCGGGCTGCCATGCTGCTCAGCGCCGCTGGGGACGCACTCGGCTACCGTAACCAGCTGTGGGAGTACAACGAGTCGGGCGCAGCGATCCACAGCGAACTGGCCGAGCTGGGTGGACTGAAGGCCATTAGGGCAGCGCTGCCGGACTGGCCGGTCAGTGACGACACGGTGCTTCATCTGGCCACCGCTGAAGCTTTGGTCGCAGGTGACAAGCGTGCTGTTGCG
Source organism: Polypterus bichir lapradei (assembly GCA_026402145.1). Lineage (NCBI taxonomy): Eukaryota > Metazoa > Chordata > Cladistia > Polypteriformes > Polypteridae > Polypterus > Polypterus bichir. The sequence continues at coordinate 5,838,128 of JANRMT010049829.1, forward strand.
CTACGGTGGCACCCAGTGTGCCGACCATCAACCCTCGCAGCGCCCAAGAGATTAACTGGTCACAATCTGTCATTTTAGGTAAAGTGGGGGATGAGCTGCTCCAAGAACTGGCCTTCCGCTATGTAGAAGCCATGAAAGACATGGAAGGCAGGAAGCCGGGGCCCACAAGCATTCTGGGTAACTGTGTCCCTCTGCTGTTCCCTGTGGCCACTCGTGGTTCACGTTTATCTCAGAAGTTGACCACTGGCTTGATGTTTTCCACGCAGGCACCTCTCAGTTAAAGCCTGGTGCACCGTTAGGATTCCGGATCCCTTTTAACCCTGAAGCCAGTGGCTGTGGAGCGGCCATGAGGTCCATGTGCATTGGACTGAGGTGAGGAGATGGTGGTCACTGGCCAGTTTGCGGTTTCTCTCCATCCTAATATTTCCCTCATGTCTTTCCCCCTCCTTGTAAGGTTTCCCCGTCCAGAACAGCTCTCTGACCTGATCAGCGTGTCCATTGAGAGCGGCCGAATGACCCACCACCACCCGACTGGTGAGTCTGTGTGTGCTGTGGAGCAGCGCCAGTACCGTGTGGACTTTGCTTATTCTCACAGGTATCTGCTTCATTTACAGGGTTCTTGGGGTCTTTGGCTTCGGCCCTCTTCACCTCCTATGCTGTGCAGCAGCGACCCCTTCTGACATGGGGGTCTGGCCTGATGGAGACTTTGCCAAAAGCCCTGCAGTTTGTTGAGGGAGTGGGTGTTGATGTGGCAGAGAACCGCCGCGAATGGAGCTATTTCAGTGAGAAGTGGGCTTGGTAAGGGTGTCTTGTCCCGTGTGAGGGAGGATGGGTCCCGCTGTGTGGACTCTGTTTGGACTCCCCTCTTTTCCTCTTGCTTAGGTATTTGTCCGAGCGAGGGCTCCAGGCGAGTGAGGGACCCGTGAAGTGGCCCACCCCCTATGGAGTAGAGGAGCGGGATGCTGTCTACAAGACTTTCAGTTTGTCGGGCTGGGCGGGGCGTAGTGGCCATGATGCCCCAATGATAGCCCTGGATGCTCTGCTGGGGGCCGGTGCAGACTGGGACGAGCTGTGTAGTCGAGCCATGTTCCACGGAGGTGGGGAGCCATCCTTGCTCCTCAGGCTGAGGCAGAATCCATCCCTGTGTCCCTTGTTTTCTTAAATGGCATCAATCTCTTCTTTTGCAGGTGACAGCGACTCCACAGGAGTGATCGCTGGGTGCTGTTGGGGAGTCCTCCACGGTCTCTCTGGAGTCCCGGAAGGAAACTACTGTGAGCTGGAGTACCGGAGTAGACTGGAGCAAGCAGCAGAGCAACTCTATCAGCTAGCCTGGGGTTGAAAGTTCAGGGGTCAGGGTGTGTGCTCTGCTCTGTACTGTAGTTGTTCAATATTGTGGTTCACGTCCGTAGACAGAAGAAGATGGCGCTGCTAGGAGTAGCTGCCACAGAGATTCCTCCGCTGACTTCATGGGTTATCAATTAAAACTGAAATGGATTAACAGGAGACTGGCCTGGCGCTTGATTTCTTCGTTGTTATGATGGTGCATCCGATGGACACCTTCATCCAAACTGCCTGGTCATTATCCAACCCACTGTATCCTAACACAGGGTCACGGGGGGTCTCTGCTGGAGCCAAGCCCAGCCAACACAGGGCACAAGGCAGGAAACAAGCTCCGGGCAGGGCGCCAGCCCACCGCAGGTCACACACACACCAAGCACACACTAAGGACAATTTAGGATCACCAGTGCACCTCACCTGCATGTCTTTGGACTGTGGGAGGAAACCCACGCAGACACGGGGAGAACATGCAGACTCCACGGAGGGAGGACCCGGGAAGTGAACCCAGGCGGGTCTCCTTACTGTGAGGCAGCAGTGCTACCCACTGTGCCACCCGCCTACCTACATGTTTGTCTTATTTAATCACAGGGTGAAGTGACTCACAAAAGCCCAAGTCCTATTTATTTTCAGCCTTCGTTTATATAATCTTAGCAGGTTGTGGACAGTCTCGGCCTGCACCCGTGTGACATCTTCAGTGACTCGGGTCATTGCAGGTGTGATTTTGTCACAAGTTGTAGGGATGGCGCTTACTTAGCTCAGTGCTCAGCTGCAAGTACAAAGGCTTAAAATATCACAAAGCTGCGCTCAATCAGATCTCAAAGGTGAACTAAGACAAGTAATGGCGGAATAAAGAAGCAATGGCAATTGGGTGTCGTGGAGTGAATGACAGAGGAGAGGCTTATGGAACGGTGGGGCAGGTAACAAGCAGCTATTTGAGGTCTCGTCCTTGTCATCCCACAGCACAGTAGGGAATGTAAGAAGGAGCTCAATGCTGTTTGGCTGCCAAAATGGGTTGACCTCGCAATAAGAAAAGCTGAAACTGTGCTGAGAAGTCATGAGGGAGTCCTGTAATCGGCCAACAAGATCTAGCAAGTTCAGTCGTTATGTGTGGCCGCCGTCCCCCTACACGACTTTAAGATGGCTGTGCAGTATATAAGGCGATTTCAACACGACTTGCAACCACTTAAATGTTTTTTCAAATTGGCCTGGCGTGAAAATTGTTGAAGTTTGTAATGTTGTGACATGCAAGGCAGAAGAGAAACTCTGAGCTGATCCGGTGGCTCTTGAGGTTCTTTTTTGAAGTTAAAAATATTCGCTTGAAATGTCATGTGAGCTGATTCAGTGTTTCAGTTCCCATTGACCAGACACAAAGCGACTCCCCATTTATGCTCTCACAAGCCTGACTGTGAAATGTCTGTGGAAAACCTGGGTGGGGTGGGCAGGAGAAGGACTGTACGGCATTTCCTCAAATATGTACCAAATAAGAAACACTGAAGGACCTTGCTCAGCCGCTACCATTGCATGTTTGTGCAGTTAAACAGATTGGAAATCAAAATGAAGTATGGTAGGCATAAGACACGGGCTAATCGAGTGAATACTGACGGCAAGCTCACTCTATTCTTAAACCAGAGATACTGCACAAGTATGACATCATTCTACGTGGTGCCAGATTGTGTAGCTACCATAAAATGTCACCAAGTGTGCTGGATGTGAATTTCCCCTTGGGGATTAATAATCTGTCTGTTACATTGTATATAGCGCCTTTCATATCTATATCTATCTATCTAGCCACACAATCACAGAAGATGGTTTGAAAGTCTCCCAATTGTCCATTAGTCTGTAAAATCCTGGACGAGAATCAGCTGGAGAATAAGTGAGTAGTTAAGTGTAATAATACTTTAATACTACTTTGCATTCACAGTGCATCCGGAAAGTATTCCCAGCGCATCACTTTTTCCACATTTTGTTATGTTACAGCCTTATTCCAAAATGGATTCAATTCATTTTTTTCCTCAGAATTCTACACACAACATCCCATAATGAAAACGTCAAAAAAGTTTACTTCAGGTTTTTGCAAATTTATTAAAAATAAAAAAATTGAGACAGCACATGTACATAAGTATTCACAGCCTTTGCCATGAAGCTCCAAATTGAGCTCAGGTGCATCCTGTTTCCCCTGATCATCCTTGAGATGTTTCTGCAGCTTCATTGGAGTCCACCTGTGGTAAATTCAGTTGATTGGACATGATTTGGAAAGGCACACACCTGTCTATAGAAGGTCCCACAGCTGACAGTTCATGTCAGAGCACAAACCAAGCATGAAGTCAAAGGAATTGTCTGGAGACCTCCGAGACAGGATTGTCTTGAGGCACAAATCTGGGGAAGGTTACAGAAACATTTCTGCTGCTTTGAAGGTCCCAATGAGCACAGTGGCCTCCATCATCCGTAAGTGGAAGAAGTTCGAAACCACCAGGGCTCTTCCTAGAGCTGGCCGGCCATCTAAACTGAGCGATCGGGGGAGAAGGGCCTTAGTCAGGGAGGTGACCAAGAACCCGATGGTCACTCTGTCAGAGCTCCAGAGGTCCTCTGTGGAGAGAGGAGAACCTTCCAGAAGGACAACCATCTCTGCAGCAATCCACCAATCAGGCCTGTATGGCAGAGTGGCCAGATGGAAGCCACTCCTTAGTAAAAGGCACATGGCAGCCCGCCTGGAGTTTGCCAAAAGGACTCCAGACCATGAGAAACAAAATTGTCTGGTCTGATGAGACAAAGATTGAACTCTTTGGTGTGAATGCCAGGCGTCACGTTTGGAGGAAAACAGGCACCGCTCATCACCAGGCCAATACCATCCCTACAGTGAAGCATGGTGGTGGCAGCATTAGGAACTGGGAGACTAGTCAGGGTAAAGGGAAAGATGACTGCAGCAATGTACAGAGACATCCTGGATGAAAACCTGCTCCAGAGAGCTCTTGACCTCAGACTGGGGCGACGGTTCATCTTTCAGCAGGACAACGACCCTAAAAACACAGCCAAGATATCAAAGGAGTGGCTTCAGGACAACTCTGTGAATGTCCTTGAGTGGCCCAGCCAGAGCCCAGACTTGAATCTGATTGAACATCTCTGGAGAGATCTTAAAATGGCTGTGCACCGACGCTTCCCATCCAACCTGATGGAGCTTGAGAGGTGCTGCAAAGAGGAATGGGCAAAACTGGCCAAGGATAGGTGTGCCAAGCTTGTGGCATCATATTCAAAAAGACTTGAGGCTGAAATTGCTGCCAAAGGTGCATCGACAAAGGCTGTGAATACTTATGTACATGGAATTTCTCAGTTTTTTTTTTTTTTTTTTTTATTTCTAATAAATTTGCAAAAATCTCAAACTTTTTTTCAAGTTGTCATTATGGGGTGTTGTGTGTAGAATTCTGAGGAAAAAAAATGAATTTAATCCATTTTGGAATAAGGCTGTAACATAACAAAATGTGGAAAAAGTGATGCGCTGTGAATACTTTCCGGATGCACAGTATATAACGCTTTTCTCACTACTCAAAGCGCTAAGCAATTGCAGGTTAAGGGTCGCCTTGCTCAAGGGCCCCACAGAGCAGAGTCTCTTTTGGCATTTACGGGATTGGAACCGCCAACTTTCCAATTGCCAGTGCAGATCCCTAGCCTAAGAGCCACCACTTCGCCCGAGTGTGTGAGACGACACCCGAACTGCTGAAGTCATAACATGTGAGAAAATGGCATATAGTAAGAGAAGTGAACGTTAGCCTTATGACATAAAGTCGGATGCCTTAACCACTTTGCAGAGGTATGCCTGTACCATAGGATCATCATCGACACATTTACAGAGTGCAGTGAAGTTCTCTCTTGTATGTGCTAAAGCACATGTGAATGCCACATAAGAAACGGGACACCCACAAATGGTCGATCACCACAGAATTTGGCCACTTCGATTACGTGCTTCTGTGGTGACCCATTCCAAACACATTCACGACTCAAATAGGCTTGTGACCCAGAGTTTACGAAAAACTGGCACTATACCACACTGCACAAAGACACATGTGACGTACACTGGGAATCACTTACTTGTTCAGACGGCACTGGTTGGTGTGGTGGAGTCACCGGTTAGTTGCTATCCATCACTCCCAGGGATTCCGAGTTTGTGTCGTCTAACATTCACAAGGCAACGGGACCGAGCAAGCGTAGTTGTTAAGTGTCCTGTGACTCAAAGTCATGCAGCGTGATGAAGACCTGAATGTCACACATTGAGCAAGACATGAGAACTAGGCTGTTGGCCTTTGCCATTAGCACACATTACACAAATCTGAACATTACACATACCGGGGATCCCAGTTTTGTCCAGACAGCGTCATCGGGGGTTCACTCGGTGGTGTGGGTCACCATTTCTTTGTTATCCGTCATTCCCAGGGTCCTGATTCTCTTTGCTCTAGGCAGTACAAGCACATCAAGAGTACATACTGGCCAGCCAGGCACAAGTGTAAACCAACAACAAACTTTATTAAGAAAATAGACATGAAAATTTGGGCAGCAACAATGAGAATAGTGAAAGAGACAGAGAAATTCTGTGCCTGCCTCCATTGGACAGGTGCAGCTGCTCCCCATGCCGTTGGAATGTGAGGAGACGCCAAGGTAAGGAACCACAGCAGGTTAAATCGTGCGCTCCAGCAGGTAGACGCTACTCTGACATGAGGTGGCGATGAGGCCCTCCTGTTTGCCGCTGCTGCACACCGAGGTGCTATATACTCCACCAGGAAGGTCCAGGAATCGGCCTGAAGTCTGCCAGAAGACAAAGGAGGGGTTAGCAGGCAGGCCCCGTCTGCTCCACATATGTAACTGGCACAATGTCTGATGAAGGGCAGTGAAAGTTTGGAGTTAAAATGCAAGGACTCCCCATTCACAAAACGACGAGGAAGTAGAGGGGAGATGAAGTCAAATCAATAAAAACGCAGTCACAACTAGATAGATAGATAGATAGATAGATAGATAGATAGATAGATACTTTATTAATCCCATTATGACCAGGCCCCAGGATATTTAAAAAAAATTAAAAATAAATGGATAAAAAAGACACCAGGCACGCTAACAGGAGCAGTGTGGACTCTGGGATGAGAAGAATTGTGCAATGAGAGCCTGACCTGCTGCCCTAAATTAGGGACATCAACAAGTGAACCCCTGAGACCAACTTATAAAAGTAAAAAATGGGTAAAATGAGACCGAGTGCTTAATATTAGAAATAATGAAAGATAACACAGCAGCAATTACAAACAGCCAATAGCAGTCTACATGTTCTAAAACAAATGACAACATAAAAACAAAGAAAAATGAGAAAAATCAAGATTCTTATTCTTTTGGTCAGAATGTATTTTAAGGGCATAGTTAATGAAATGTTTATAGATTCTTAACAGAAAGTTTATAATGCGTACCAAAACTAAAGTATTACCCAAAAAAGCTACCAGAGAGGGACTGATTTGTGTGTTATGCATACACGGCATTCACTACATGATCTTTAAATGTCTCCTGATGTTCCTGTCAAGTCTTGAATGCACTTCTGTTTAGAAACAGAGAGGACATGACAAGTGAAAACAACATCAAGCCAAGTGTGGAAATGACGTCTGAAATGACACTCGGCCACATTTTAAACGGACCGAAAATCTTGTTGAAGAACTTCTCTTAAAGTAACAGCAGGAGTCAACTGTACTAATTCCTCTCATAATTTTAAAAACGTCCTCCTCTTAATCTCCATTTGCTTTAAAGTTTCAGCTGCTTCACTCTGTCCTCCTTGCTCATTCTCCGAGGTCCTCAATCAGCCTATTTACTCTACTCCAGGGGTGGGCAAAGTCGTTCCTGGAGGGCCGCAGTGGCTGCAGGGTTTTGCTCCAACCCAATGGCCTAATAAGAAGCCCTTACTGCTCAAGTGACGCTTCTGCTTCATTTTAGTGGTCTCGCTTGTTAAGATTTTGAACCCTTATCACTTAATTTAGCCTTAAACAGCTGTATTCTCAGTTTTTAATTGCCCCCTATTAGCAATAAGATGCAAATGACAAAAGCAGCCAGCAGTGCTGCAGTTAGCTTGTTTCCATTTACACCTTTGTGTGTTTATTGTGCGCTGTTGGGTTTAATGAAATACTTGGAAGGAAAGTGATGAGGGAAAAGTGAAGGACTGAGAATTATTCCTCCATTTTAGAATCAAATCTTTTTTCTGATATCCTTATTAAGGAAAAAAAAGATCTAGGATATGAGAATGACCTGACATGGTAGAGTTAAAGCACAAACAAGCCATGAAATTAAATTATTGGCAAGGATTTTCTTCTAATGAAGCAACCGGGCTGGATCAGAAACCTGCAGCCACTGCGGCCCTCCGGGACTGACTTTGCCCACCCATGAAATAAGGGTCTGAGCCAAGTTAATTACAACGATAGCAAAACAAGTTAATCTGTGGTGAAAACGGCTCACTAATTAAGAAAATGGTTAGAATGAAAACCTGCAGCCACTGCGGCCCTCCGGGAGCGGAGCTGGACACCCCTGCTGTACTCTCTTCTTTCCCTAGTGCTGTTTTGTCTTTTTTCATAATATGGAGACCAAAACTCTACACAGTCCTGCAGACCTCACACATCATGCTATATAACCTATTAAGCATTTAATGGAGTCTCTCCCCCCATCTTGATATAGGTGATTACATTTTCTTATATGGCAGGCACTTTCACCCAAAGCAACATCTGAGATACAATTGGTTACATTTGTTTTTCCAATCAGGGCACAGGCAGGCAGGTGAAGTGACTTTCTCAGGGTCACACAGTGCCACTGGTGGGATTTGAACCCCCGACCACTGCACCACACCGCCAGATTACAAGCCCACTTAGTCTTCTGGTTCTTCCAATAAGGGGTCCTTTAAAATGTTAAGCCTCCCACTGTGTACTCAAATCTATTTTTACTTCCTATGTGTAATGCTTTGCATGTCCTAACGTGAATTTGAATCTGTAATGATTCAGCTGATTCTACGTTATTTGCCGTTCCTCCTATCATTTGTTAGTTATACTCCAATCCAGATCATTTACTGTATGTACTGTATGTTAAAAACAGCAGCAGCTCCAGCACTGACACCTGCTGGACACCACTTGTAAGTCACCAAATTCTAATCAAATTTCCCTTCTTGACCCCATCAGTTCAGTTCAAAGTTTATTGTCATCTGCACAGTAAGGAAACACGTTTCCCTGTACAATGAAATTCTTTCTTGTGATTGCACTCACTACACTTTTGGCACGTAGACTTATTCTCATAAACTGGAAGAACCCAAACTCTCCTCTTTTAAGTCAGTGGGAAACCGATGTGTTATATTATTTGAAGTTGGAAAAAATCAAATACTCAGTCAGAGGATCCGTACAGACTTTTTTCAAAACATGGCAGGATCTAATCAGTAATATTTTAAAAGAAGTTCAAAAGGCACAGAGAATTTATTAATTTAGGTATGTCTCCAAGTCTTAAATTTAACGCCGTTTGGCTTGCTCTCTCTCTCAAGGGTGGGGATCGATCTGTTCTTAATTTTTTCTCTTTGTAAAAGCTTGATTGCTTTGTATGGATTGTAATAAAATTAATAAAAAAAAAAAAATAATAAAAAAAATAAATTCTTTCTTTGCTGTCCACACCAAATGACAAAACCAACGTCTAAAGATAAACCTAAATAAGAAGTAGCAGAGGCAGCATAAAGTATAAAAACAGAACAGAAGTATAAAGTGTAACGTGCAGGTCGGTGCGTGACGGACAAGTCCAATACGGTTATGTGAGGTCGATAGAATGAGGTGGACCGCGGTTATGAACTCCAGTCAGTTATTTAGGAGTCAAATGGCCTTGGGAAGAAAGAGTTCTTTAGCCTGGAAGTCCTGCCTTTCATACTTCTGTATACCTCCTGCCTGAGGGTAGAAGTGTGGACAGTTCATGTTGGGGGTCCCTGAGGATCGAGGCAGTTGTAGATGCTCTGCAGAGAGGGCAGTGGGGTCCTGGTGATCTTCTCTGCAGGTGTTTGCGGTCCATAGCCGTACCACACGGTGATGCAGCTGGTCAAGATGCTCTCAACAATGCAGCTGTAGAAGTTGCTGAGGATCTTAGTCGACATACCAAACTTCCTCAGCCTCCTCAGAAAGTTGAGCCCTCTTGACCAGCTGTGTGGTGTTAAGTGTCCAAGTGAGGTCCTCACTGATGTAGACGCCCAGGTATTTAACGCTGCTCGCCCTCTCCACTTCAAGCCCTCGGATGAACAGTGGCTCGTGAGGTCTCCTCTCCTTCCTCATGTCCGCTATCATCTCCTTCGTCTTGAATGTGTTGAGGGTGAGGTTGTTGTCCTCACACCATGACGCCAGGCTGGCCACCTCCCTCCTGTAGGTCGCCTCATCCCCACCAGTGATGTGTCCCATCACTGCGGTGTCGTCTGTGAACTTTACAACGATGTTCTTTTTGTCGGAAGCGACACAGTCGTGGGTCAACAGGGTTTAGAGGATGGGGCTGAGGACGCGTCCCTGTGGGGTGTTCTGGTGTTTAAACCAAGTTTGCCCTCAACTCACTTCTTTTAGTTTGGTTACTTTTAGTCTTTTTGTAAACCAAATACGCAAGTTCATATTCACCGCTATGACTGTATGCTTTCACTGCATTCTAACAGCTGTAAAATGTACAAATTTAGGAAATTCAGCTTAACTGGAAAGCAACATAAATATGAACTAAACTAATGCACATTTCACAAGTGCACACGGCCTGTATCCTAGAAGCGTTGGGTGCTACTCCTGGACAGGCACCCACACAGTCCTTACTAACGCCACAACCAAACCACCATGACTGGTGCGAGTGGGGAGACCCTGAAGAAAATCCTGCCATCTTGGACATTGCTAGTGCGCCTGTGCCACAGAAACTCCAACTCACCATCATGGTGTTCTTGTCGATGACTCTACACATGTTCGACTCACTGCCCGAGGCGACTATGTACTCGCTCCCCAGGTAATGGCAGCTGTAAATCTGTGAAGGTAGAAGCACCGCCATGAGATGAAGCAGACCGGTCAGTGAGGTTCACTAACTAAGGCCCAGAGTGTGCTTACCAGGGAGTGTCCCGTGTGGTCATCAGGGATGTCACTCAGCTTGTTCCCCGTCTTATAGTCCCAAAGCTGCACAGAAGGGTGGCAGTTTTAATGTGGCCCTCTCCAGGAGGCTGCTTCAAAAGATCACACGACATGACACTGACCTCTAAGGCGTTTTCTTTCCTCCATGAGCCTGTAAGAATCTGATTAGTTGAAGCGTCCACCTCCAGGGCGTCGCCACAAATATGGGGACCGAACAGCTTCCTTGAGGGGTGCAACAAAAAAAAACCGGCTTAACAGGGTGGAGAGGGACATCTGGAGGGTGGTAGGTCTAGGGCCACACTTACCTCACAGCATTGACCTGATTCATGTCCCAGAACTGCAGAAAGAGACAGAAGGGTCACTTTATAGTGCCACTGGGGTACGGGCCCTGCCCTACAACACTGAACTCGGTGACGTTCTTACCTGCACTGTGTTATCCCACCCGCCCGAGATGAACTCTGTCTCCATATCTGGGTGGAAAGCCACCGCAAACACCCGGAAACGGTGCCCATCCATCTTGTTCAATGCGATGCTAAGTTAGACACGAGAGGCACATGAGAAGAACAGCTGGGACTGAGATGCTGGCACAAGTGACTCCCACCTGCACACACAAACACTCTGAAGCTTACCTGCCCTGGCACGTCTGAACCAGCTGCCTCGTCTCCGTGTCATACACGTGCAGCTTGCAGTCTGAGCCACTGGTGACGAATCGGGAACCAGAGGGAGAAAGTGCCACCGAGAGGGTCTGCCGGTCTCCCTCCTCTATGGAGCACAGGCACTGTTTGCCAGAGACGTGCCACAGACGCACGTGCCCACTGGCATCTGTGTGATAAGGAGATATGAGACACAGTTAGGATGGGACAGAATGGTTGCCTATGTATCCTTACAGCCTGGGGGCACTCACACGTAGCCAGGAGAAACAAGTCTTTCCACTTATCATTGATGTCCAGGAACTGTAGGCTGGTGACGGGAAGAGCAGCCGTCAAGATCTCGCTGTCACTCAACTGGTAGAGGAACGTGCCATCAGCTGGATGGAAGACCTGGGGCAAAAACCAAAAGAGCAGGATGAGGGGAGAGCGTGGAGGCGGGCAGCTCAACCGCCTTGGGGAGACACTCACCTTAATGTCACCATTGCTCAGCCCTACTGCCAATAAGGTGCCCTTGCCATTGAAGCGTGACGTCATGACAACCGATCCGCAGTCTCTGCGCATAAAGTTACATCACCGTCAGTCAAGGGAGCAAAAGCTGTGTGTGGGGGGGGGGGCGCCGACCCCTACGTGAACTTACACTTTGTTTCTGATCTTCAGGGGTCCTTCTGTACTTGGGTCTGGCAAGGGGCTGGCAGAATTGTCACTTGTGCCAAAGTCAGACTCATCCTGGTAGGCCGTGGCACGGCTGGAAATCAGGGATCGCCGGGGGGTCACAAACAGCCCAAAAGACATGATAACTGAGCAGAGGGAGACAGAAACGGAAAAAGAGGCAGGAGAGCAAAAACCTGTGTAGAGGTGAGAGACAAGACAACACATGAAGTGCCTTTTACAACAAGCAGCAATACAAACTGGGAACAATGGGAAAGTACTCGCCCCCTTACCGATACCCTCTGTTTGGTTTAATGGGCACAACGAACGGCCAAAATGCGATATTAGAGAAGGTAAACCTGGGTGAACACACAGAGCTTTCTAAATCAGTCGAACAAAGTTATCCAAGAGCCCGTCACCCATCTGAAAGGTTTATTGCCCCCCACTGCCTCAATTTCTGGTGGCCACACACTTTAGCAGTAATAATGGCAATAAAAGGCTTCTCATCATTTGATGTCCATCTTTCACCTCACCTGCTGCTCTTTGTTCTGCTTCATAACCCGAAGATGTTCGGCCATTCGTCTGGAGAATATTCTAGTACGGTTCCTTCAGTCATGGCAGTTCTTCCAAAGCATCCCCACCTCTTCACACTAGCACCTCTGTTTTATTGTAAGTTCTTCTTCTTCTTATAATTACCGTCGAACACCAGACATAGTGGGCCCCGTGTCGTCTTGAAAGTTCTACTTTTGGAATAACGTGCTATGGCCTGGCAAGTCAAAAGGCTCAGGCTCATCCGCACACGTCTCTCCTCTTGGATGGCCCAGGTTTTTGCCTTGCTCCATCAGTCCCTCCTTCTTTCTCATCATGGACTCCCCTTAACTGAGAGGCCTGCAGGTGTTTGGTTGCCCTTCTGGACTCCTCTGTGACTTCTTAAATGAGCCTCACTGAAGACTTGGATCACTTTTGTGGAAAACGTCCCCACTTATAGCTAAAGGCTCTCACTCACTGTGGTGTGCTGGAGTCCCAGAGCCTTGGCAGTCAGGTAAGGGTAACACAACCATTTGTGAGTTTCTTGTTAGCTTCTCTCTTCTGCAACCTCCCCTTTCATTGAGGCCTAATGTTGTTCTAGACAAGCGGTGAGGTGAGAGTTTAGATTAACACGGCTGCCAGTGTTTAGGCAGTGGAGCTTAATCAGCAGTTAAATTTGGTCAGTTGTTAAAGTGAGTGACTAAGAGGGAAATACAGGTGTTATGTAACTTTATAAACTTAAAAATATGAAGAAGCACTTTGGACACGGTGGTCTCGGTTTCCTCAGGTTCCCTTTATCTAATATGACATTTTGTCTAAAGGTCTGACGCCATTCTTTCTTACAAATAACAAAATCAGAGGATATCACAAACCAGGCAATTCCTTTTTTTTTTTCTTTAGCATTGGACAATGGTGTGAGGTGTGAAGGACGTGTGCATGTGTTACAGGCTGACCCCATCGGACCATGGCCAGGCCCCAATAACTGAAGATACGGCCTAAAGCTTGACCGTAACAGTCCACTAATTTATGGACACTTGACCTGCACGTTTCAATTGTAAAAGCCTGCCTCAGCTCCGACATTTCCTCGTTCTTAATTCGTAGGCCATGACTTGGGGCACTGAGGCAAATTGAAAACATTGAAGGTTTGAACCAAAAACAGAACGATCCGTTTTCAAGGGTAGTGCTGCCCTCTGGTGGGCTTATAACACAAGCACAACACAATAAAAAATGTATAAGACTCCCTCGTTTCACGGACTGCATTTGTAGCGTAATATTACACTTGCTATTTTCAATTGTTTGATGGAGTTGTTTTCTTTTATAATATTTTGTTTTCAAATTAAAAAAATAACCCAAAATGGTTCGTATTTACTTAAAGTTTGCAAAATACTTTCAAGTCAAGATTTGAATGCCTCCAGAAAGTGTTGCTTTCAACTTGTACATCTCTTGCTGGTGAAACATTTTTTTTTCTTAATATTATATGTCACATATTTCCAAATATTACACATCCACGCAGTCTCCCCTTCCACGAAATGTCATTTTCAATGAACACCAGCACTCGCCCATATAAAGCGGGCACCTGCTCTCCGGTTTTATTGGGACGTGTTTATCCGCTTTCCATTTTCCAGCTCGTATCGACAAGAACTCACCTTTACCAACGTGAACAAAACGCCGTTAGTCTGCTGCTCGGCTGAAGCAAACACAAGCACGCGTCCCGCCGCCCTCCTCCCCTTCTCTAAAGTTGCACTTTTCACGGTCCGCGTTCTTACAAGTCTGAGTGTCTCTCGTTTCCACGACGACTGCCGTTTCCAGATGCCCGCCCGAATACTCTGCGCAGACTCAGTAAGTGAAGTGCTTGGCGCCATCTTTAACGAGGGCAATGGTTGTTTTAGCCAGGACATGAGATGGCGTTGCCCTTACTTGCTATTGAGCGCATGCGTAACACCATAGGCCGGTCCGCGGGTTTGTATCCGCAGATCGAGTTGTGCGCTGCGCACGACTGACTGTTCCGGCAAGTTTAAGAATGGTCAACTGACGTAACAGGCCAACGATTACAAATAATTAGGAAATGAGAATAAAACCAGCAGTACAAGGAGTTGGCGTGGTGACTGGTGAGGGTTAACGGCTATGGTGTCCTCGGTTCAGATGCCACGTTAACGTTTCACGTTCTCCTCGTGCCCGCCTTAGGTTTTCTGTACATAAACCATTTCCGAGACACCCGCAGGTAAGGTTAATTGTAAATTAGATGATTTTCTTTAGAAAACATAACATCCATTAATTCATTCGACATTTCTTTTAGACCTTAATTAGTTACGTCATTGAGTTAAAGGAGTGATGAGAACCGTGAAGGCAAAGAACAGCGACGTGCTGTTTACGGGGGTTGATGAGACCGCAACGACACTCGTCCTGTCACTTTTAAACTCCGTTGGAATCTCCTTTAGTTTTACTGAATCAGTGTGACATTTACGTTTTCTTGTCCTCCACTGTCAACTGGCCCTAATTCCACAATTCGTTAAAATGGGCAGATATCACTGGTTTCCAGTCCTGTCAATCAGTTTCTACCTTGTTTTCTGTGATTTATTTATTTATTTATTTGTGTTCTAATTCTGTGTTTAGTAATTTGCCAAATCTTTACTTCCATTTAAGAACTTGTGGCAGTGCTGAACTGACTGCCGATGGTCCCCATGACAGGACTGGAGGGTCACCTCAGTGAGCTTAGGCCCCCGGGGACGATCTTGGAGAACAATGACGTCAGCAGGCCCAGCGTGGCTCTGAGGTCACAATAATCAAAACGAGGAGCCGCCTTGTCTTTTATTAATTACTCGTCACAAATCTCAGGGATTCAAAAGCATTTGGCAGACCTCCACACCGCAAAAAAAAACGAAATCTGAGCCAATGGAAAAGCATTTCTATCGTGACATTAAATCTTGTTTTCTTAATTGTATGAATTATTGACTTGGAGTTTACGAACGTTTAGCTTACTTTAAGAAGTAAACTTGTCAAGTAAACTTTGCTTTCCCCATTGGCAGATTTTTTTTTTTTTACTAAATAAAAGCAAAACAAGTTAAACATTTTCTTGGCTCGTTTTTGCTTGTCCGTTTTATTTGCAGCGTAAACGTAATTCAAGTTTCCAAACTGTGCATTCACTGTGTTGTCACCATTGGCTCGTTTAGTTAAAGGATACGTTTGCTATTTTTCAGGTTAAACTTATGTCTTCACAATCGCGGTGTAAAGTAACTGGACACTTAAAATTGGGTTGTAAAGTGCAGTTTTTTTGTTTTTTAAATACATTTTCAAATGTCCTCGTCTGTTCTTGTAGCCTGTGGTGGGCTGGCACCCTGCCCGGGGTTTGTTTCCTGCCTTGTGCCCTGTGCTGGCTGGGATTGGCTCTGGCAGAGCCCGTGACCCTGTGTTAGGATATAGTGGGTTGGATGATGACTGACCGACTGACTGTTCTTGCAGTGTGTATGAAGCCCCTGAGGGGTACACAGTTCCACAGGTGGATGCAAAAGCCTTAAAATGCACCAAATACGCCCACTTTGAAGCAGCAAAAGTTTTCATTTAAGAAATGGCGCCCTCGGCACCCGTCCACGTGATCACGAAAGGAAACTGGAAATAACGATTTGATCTCGGATTCTTGAAACGTTTCTCTCGGGGTGAGTATGCGTTTCCTGTTAGCTCGGCCGCCATACAAATGTTGATGTCACACCCGAACGCCAGGTCCACGTCGGGGGTCCCTTGTAGAAAATTCACTTCAGGTTGGTAAACAACCCCCTGGGCACTGGTGCCCCCTACAGGCTGCTTTACATGGAACTGCGACTCGTCCCTCGAGTGATTCTTACCTGACCCTGAAAACTTTTTGGAAGACAAAAAAGGGGCCAACCAGAAAGTAACACCCCGTCGTTTAAAACGAGAAAAGTAATCAAGCGTTGCTAACTCGCCAGAAACCTCGCAGCCAGTTTAGCAAACTACCAGTCCGCCCACCGTCGATTCCCCCGTGATATGAAAGGGTTCATCCATCAGCTCCCTCATCGAGGACGTCTTCGGGGGCCGTCTGGCCGCTCGTGCGCTGCATTCATTCGCGATGGCGGCTCTTATTGTCCTTTAGCCGCCTCATCTTGGAGCATCTCCAGGGTTCGGCTGTTGTCCCTGAGTCGAGGCAGAAAGGCATTCATGCAAGCGCCGTTTCGATTGTCTCCGTATTTCTTAACATCAAGCGCATTCACAAAGCTTTCCAACGCCTCCACTGCTAACACGTGTTGCTGCCACGTGCTAAAAGCTCAACTCCCCGGAATGACAAAGTGAAAGCTGAAGTTTAGAATTTCTCTGCAAATTTATTAGCAATTGTAAGAGACGGCTGGCAGCTCAACCCGGCCGGGACGCCCCTGGGATGGAAGGCAGCTTTTCATGGACACTGTCTCCCCCAAAACACTAGATGGCAGCTCACCCAAACTGCGGCGGTGCCCCAGATTCCTGCAGGGCCCTATGGGGCACGTAGTTTAATACCACAGCCCTGCTGGGTACCGTGGACGCCACCAGGGGATGCTGCAAGAGAACCGGAGGCGTCCATAGCCTGGAAGTACTTGTGACGATGCGGGTTCGCGGCATGCTGCCATTGTCCACCTGGGAGCCCTTGAACCCGTCACCATCAGTAATGTCACCGATGAGCACGGCAGTGAGGCACAACAAATGGAGCAAGGGGATGGTGCAAAATGTTCAAAAGTGCTTTTATTAAAACCATCAACAAAGCAGTGTCCAAATGAAATAAAGTGCAGTGCTTTTCAAAAGTCTTCAATAAATAAATAATCCATTAAAACAGAAGGGAAGTGGAGGTTAAAATCCAATAGAAAAAAGTCTTTTAAAACCAACGAGGTTAAAACAATGCTGGAAACATCCATCCATCCCACTATATCCTAACACAGGGGTCTGCCGGAGCCAATCCCAGCCAACACAGGGCACAAGGCAGGAAACAAACCCCGGGCAGGGTGCCAGCCCACCACAGGGCACACACACACACACCAAGCACACACTAGGGACAATTTAGGATGGCCAGTCCACCTCACCTGCATGTCTTTGGGCTGTGAGAGGAAACCCACTCAGACACGGGGAGAACATGCAGACTCCACACAGGGAGGACCCGGGAAGCAAACCCGGGTCTCCTTACTGCAAGGCAGCAACGCTACCACTGTGCCACCGTGCCACCATTATCCATCCCGCTATATCCTAACACAGGGTCACATAGGTCTGCCGGAGCCAATCCCAGCCAACACAGGACACAAGGCAGGAAACAAACCCGGGGCAGGGTGCCAGCCCACCACAGGGCACACACACCAAGCACACACTAGGGACAATTTAGGATGGCCAGTCCACCTCACCTGCATGTCTTTGGACTGTGAGAGGAAACCCACGCAGACACGGGGAGAACATGCAGACTCCACACAGAGAGGACCCGGGAAGCGAACCCAGACGGGTCTCCTGACTACGAGGCAGCAGCGCTACCCACTGCGCCACCGTGCCTCCCATGCGGGTAACAGTCTCTTTAAAAATCCAAAGCCTGGTGTCTTTTACCTGATGGGAGAAGCAGGGGAGCCGCCAGATAAAAGACGCCGGGCCTTGGATTTTTAAAGAGACTGTTTCTAGCATTGTTTTACCCTCGTTGTTTTTAAAAGACTTTTTTAACCTCCACTTCACTACTGTTTTAATTTATTGAAGACTTTTGAAAAGCGCTGCACTTTATTTAATTTGGGCACTTGTTTTGTTGTTGATTTTAATAAAAGCGCTTGACACTTTTTGCTCCATTTGTTGTGCCTCACTGCCGTGCTCATCGGTGACATTACCGACGGTGACGGGTTCAAGGGCTCCCGGATGGACGATGGGAGCATGGAGTGAACCCGCATCATCACAAGTACTCCCAAGTCACGAGGATGGAAGCTCCAAAGTACTTCCAGGCAGAAGAAAATCCAAGTTCAGGTGCTGGCGAGTCCCGTGGACAGAAGGACAGAAGCCCTTCCAGGTCAAGGGCCATATAAAGGACTGGTGGAGACCCAGCAAGCGAGCCGGACTCGGGTGGAGGAGCGCAGGAGGAAGACGATGGTGTTTGATGATTTGTATTGTGGCTGTGGTGCTCAGGGCCCTGTTTATAGAAGAAGGAGGATTAAAAACACTTCTTACTGCTTTAACTTGGCGCCCTGAGCGTCTGTCTGTCTGCGGGCTTAAAGGGGCAACAGCGAGCAGAAGAATCGCGTTGACTTTGTGCACACTGTATTGTGTTTGAAATCTCAATTTGGTGTTTGTGCCCCTCAGTCCACACTCACTGGCCCACAATGACAAAGTGAGGCTTTCAGAAAGATTTGCAAATTTATTAAAAATCAAACAAACAAAAAATGATTCAGGGGCTTTAGTGTGGCCCTTCCTCCAGTTTGCTTTAACTCTCCTTGAGATGTTTCTAGAACTTGAGTTGTGACCAACTGAATGGCCCAGACGTCATTTAGAAAGGCACAGGTAGAGAAGGTGCCACAATTCACACTGCGTGTCAGGACAAGAGACCTTCAAGCCATGAAGCTCCTCCGTAGACCTCAGGCCGAGGGGATCAAACCGCTTGTGCAGCTTCGAGTGTTCCCGGGAGCACGAGGTCTCTTCTGAGAGTCAGCCAGACCGAGCAACCTGGAATACTGGGCCACGGGGCAGGGTGGTGACCCCAATGGCCATTGTACGAGACCTTGAGGAGACGTCCTCTGCTGAGATGACAGAGCCGCACATTCATGGCAGAGTATGGGGGCCACGGGGCTCAGAGAGCAGAAAACAGAACTCTAAGCACTATGTCAGGTGGAGACCGGGCAGTGCCCATCAACTGGCAGTGGCAGCATATGCTATGGGGGTGCAGGGGCAGGGAGACCCTAAAATAAAGAAATGTAATTATTTGTTCTGGGTCGTGTGGCTCCCCCAATCCTAAATGTCAAACTCCGCCCTCGATATAGACAAAGAACACGGCAACCAATGAGCAATCAGCACGATTTATTCTTATACATGAAGTCATTCTGGAAAAAAGGAAAGCATACATAGAAAGACTCTGATCGTAATTTGCATATTCACAAACGGTCAACAGGCACACGAGAATATCAAGAATAATATCAATAATAAAAAAAGTACAATAAAGAATCTGTTATCTGTCAGAACAATAGTGATATATCATTTGTAGCAAAGGCACTGGGCCAACATTTAGAACGAGGAGCGCTCAAACACGAGAGAAAGGACCCCGGAGAGGGGGCGTCCCTCCCGGGCCAGGCAGGTGCATGCGGCGCGGTGCCCTCCGCACAGATTGGCACGAATTCACAAAGAGACGACAGAGAAGTCTGGAAGCACGTGTCAGCGTTCGGCTCGGCTCGGCTCGGCACCGCTTAGCAGCTACAGACGATGCACATTAGCAGGATGACTTTTCTTGTATTGTTTGTGTTTTTTAATTATTATTTCGGGCTGTGACGCTCATTCGGTGTTGGACCACGAGATAGCGAGAGATGCCGCCAACGAGTGGCCATTTAAAGGTAGTGGCCACTCTCCGGTAGTGACACACCAGTTGGAAGAAGCTGATCATTTAGGGGTGACCCGAGCGGCTTCATGGGTGAATATTCCACTCGTCTTGTCTTCTTTAAACTCCAAGTGGTGTGTAGCTGTCTAGGAAAAATTTCTAGGAATCTTCCAAGCGTAATTTCTTCCAATGCATGTTACCGATGAAGGCCCGGCTCTCCCCGCGGATGAGATTTTGTTTCGTCCACGGCCAAAAATATCTTGGAAAAATGTGTGGCAGAGTAGCGTGCGTTTGTTTTTTTTTAAATTCCACATCCGACAATTTGTCGCCGTTCGCTCTCCGAGTGTGCCACTGGGCACTTCACTAACCGAGAGCGAGAGAAGCAGGAGCCCCCGGCACTGTCCGCAGCTCGCCATTCAGTCAGTCGCTGAACGCGGAGCCCGGCAGCTCGTTGGTCAGCGTGTGCCACTGTTCTACCTTGCGGTCTTTGTTCTTCAGGCAGTCGAACCAGTGTCGAAGGCAGTCACCTTTGGCGTTAAGACCGAGAGTCGTTCCGCCTTAAAAACACACAAAAAAAGGGAAAAACGTACAATCGTGAACGTTCGTCTCATATAGCGCCTTTGTGCCGCCGTTCACACAAAAGTGTCTCCTCACCTATAAAGTCGTTGGACTTGCCGAGGTCGTAGTCCCACACGGTTACTTCCAGGGTCTTGCTGGTCAGCTCATCGTGGCTGATCTCGTAGAAGAATTCCTGGAAAGAAGGAGAGAACGCAGTGGTCACCGGAGAGCTTCGCCAACTTTGCTCAATTCATTCCTGCTTGCCACCACTAGAGGGCACAAGAGACCGCAGTGCAAGCCACAGTCGGGCCAAGCAGAGCCGAGGCGCACCCTAAAGTGGTCCACCCTGACCTAACCGGCTTTAAATCAGTCGCTTGACAAACATCCCACGAGACGAGGCGACCACCACCACCAACGAACACATAAAGCACCACTGAGCACAGGCACAGACGACGAAAGCTGAGCACGTCGTGGGGCTGGAGGCCCACCGAGCGGCGTCAAAGTGGACAGACACGCGGGCGGACACACCAGGCAGGGCACAAGGGCACCCCGTAACGGCCGCCGTACCTCATTGAACTCGGGATTCAGGGTCTTTTTCTTCACCATGGTTTTGTGTTTGGACCGCTTATGTGTGTCCGGTTTCAAGTACCTGAGGGGAGAGGAACGGAGGTGGACAGGAATGTCACTTTACACACACGGAGGATGATAGGCAGACAGAGAGGAAGAATTCGAGAGCGATAGAGAAATGGAGGAAGAAGAGGGGGCGTGAGGACTCTGAGAGAAGAGGAGAAAAGAGGCGGGGGGGGGGGTGAATGCGTGCGTGTACGGGGGGCGCCACCGCCGCTCTCATTAGCGCGCCGTGTTTGACAGCAGCTGCCGTTGTTTTCAGTAAATGAAGGGATAAGCGATCTGAGCAACGCGGCGGTAATTAGGCGGAAAGATGCGGGGGAGCGGGTGGGGACAGAAAGAAGGAAGGAGAAGGAAGAAGAGAACGAATAAAGGAGAGGGAGAGGAAAGGAAAGAGTGAAAGAATAAGAATGAAAGGAAGACAAAATAAGATGAAAGATAAAGGAGAGAGAGAGGAGGTCAAATAAAAGAGAGCAAGGGGTGGAGGGAATGAACAGGGATAAAGGAAGAGAAGGAAAAAGAGAGAAAAGGAGAAGAGGAGAAAATAAAGCACTGGATAGAAAAGAGGAAGAATGGATGAGAAAGAGCAAAGAAGAGAGGAAAAGATGAGCGAGGGTATATAGGGAATGAGCAAGGACAGAGGGAGATAAGGAAACAGAGCATAAAGGAGAGGGTAAGGGGTATATGGAGAAAAAGAATGAGGGAAGAGAAAGAGAGGTGAGGTATAGAAAGAGGGATAAAGAAAAAGAAAAAAGGAAGAAAAAATGCAAGTGAAGATATTGAAAGGGAGAAAGGAGGACAAAGGGAGAGAGAGAAGGGAGGAAAAAAGGAAAAGTGGGGATGTAGACAAAAACAAAGACAGAAATAGGGGAGAGGAGAAGAAAGAGAGGGAAACTGGGAAGAAAGTGGGAGAAAGACGAAGAAGGGGAGAAAAGAAAGGATGAAAGAGCAAACAGAGAGGAGAAAAGGAGGAAGAGAGAAGAGGCGAGCAGAGGCCACTCACGTTTTCACATAAGGATCTGAGAAGCCATTCACATCCATGGCTGCCAGGTGGGCACAGCGGATAATGCCAACGATGAGGCCACCTCGCTGGGTGCTGAACTGCAGGGAGAGTAGCAGCCGGCCCCTCTCCTCCAGGGGGCGCTCCTCAGCCTGCTCCAGCTGGGGTTGGAGAGAAATGGCACAGTGAGGGAGAGAGGTCTGCCCTAGATACCCACTTTCATCCACCTGTCTGTCTGTCTGTCCGTCCACCTTCCCTTTGTCTTTCTCTTCACGTGTCCTGCTGACTGTCTGGCCCTCCTCTATTCTTGTTTGTCTGTCTGTCCTTCTTCCCCGATGCCCCCCAGTCTGTTGGCTGTCATTCCATCATCCTCCTCACCTCTTTTAGGTAGCAGGAAATCCCTCTGAGAGCGGTGGACATTGCTGAAGGAGATGAGAGCTGCAAGAGAGAAAAGTAGAAGAAGAAGAGAAAGGACTTGAAACGGTTTGACATCCTGGACCAGCTGAACAGCATCCCATTGGTCCAAACATGTCACATGAACAGAAAGTAGCAGAACTTACTTGTGTTAGAGCTGCCAGGGTACAAGGTCAGCATGAGGAAATCGGGAGGCACCCTTGGCACTTCCTCCAATACTGGAATCAGCCGGGAAGCCCTTCCTACATGACCATTTGGTCAGATAAACCCCCAGAGATGTAGATTTAGGGTGGACAGTTGGGGCGGCGGGGGGGGTAATGGGTTAGGGGGTTGTCCCATTTAGTTGGGTGAGCCTTTCAAGGCCGTAGACGCCAGATGACATAAGGTAGAAATGCTCACCTAACAAACCCACACTGCCAATGACTGCCCAGACTCATCACCCACATAACATCCAGCAGACATGACCAGCAAGTGACCGGGATTAACTGGCCTATAAATCAGGTGGAAAACTGCAGACTTTGGGAGACCTGGTAGTGTCAGTTAAAAAAGAATAAACCCCGACCTCTGTGGAGTCTGTCAATTTAAAGAGTCAACATCAAGCAAACCTCGACAAAGGGACTCAGATGGTGAACATCTGAGCCAAACTCTGAACTGTCGATGAGGACGGACATGGAGACCAAAGCCAAATGTCAAAGTGAACTGTGAATGTGGAAGAGTGAATACTTGAATGAAACCATCAAGTGGGACATCTGGGAGCAAAAACGTCCAACACAGAAGTGAGAGAATGTCAGACACGGGTTCAAAATGTAAAAACTTCACGCCAAACATGAACTTGAAAAGTTGAGACATGGACAAAGTTGAAAGGACGAATCCAAACTCACTCTCTCCTTATCTGTGGCCCTTGTGTACAGAGCTTATCCTGGCAGCACTGGGGTCAGAACTAACCTCAGATGGGATGCCTGTCCATCATAAAGGACACACTCCTGGGGGTCAAACACCCCAACACAGAAGGTGGAGACCCTAGACAGACACACATGGAGGAGATGCCAACTCCGCATTTGAACCCGAGGCTCAGCTGGAAAGAAGCTGGACATATCAGGTGTAACGATCAGGACATCTGTGGAGCTTCACATTTAGAAGCCCTGGAGATAACGGTGAAACATTCAACTACTGACAGTCTAACACATGCAGTGACATTTGGAGGAAAATACCCAGAGAATACGGTGAACAGGACTCAAAGTAACATTCAAATATGGAGACAGAAAGGTAAAAGTCAGAACCTTTGAAGTTTTCACCTTACATCCCTCATGATCCTAAACGACAAATGTCAAAGGAAGAACGCTGTATGAAAAATCAGAGGCTAAAAGACAGAAGGTCCAAATCATGGAACTGCCATAAAGTATGAAGTGACTTGAAAATGGAAAGGCAGAAGAGCCTGCCGGACCAGTCCGGTCGCTCTGTACAAAAAAATGAGTCACAAATGCACCGGAAGATGAGCCCTGGCGTCTCTACCATTCTCACCATAGCTCCGGCTGCTCCTTGTGGTGAGAGATACAGGATCCTGGCATGGGAAGCTGGCGCCAGTCATCTGACCGACAGGCTCCCGGTCAGTCTCCATGCATTTGTTTGCTACTAAATCAGCAGAGACCCCCAACTCTTTGACTTGCATGTCTAGATCTGCTAATATTAAGATGGACCGATAAATGAGGGAGGAGAAGCCGACCCCATTCTAGAAATGACCAGGATGAGCTCATCTGCTGGCCACCCTGCCAGCGTTTCGACTAAAATTCAGAGTTCAAGCGTCTGCCAGCGTTTCTTACCATTTGGGTGTTGCATGTGGGCAGCCACACTGTGCTTCAGTGGACCACCGCTAGTACCCGACCATAAACTCACTCCACTTATGGA
The DNA here is from genome assembly GCA_026402145.1 of Polypterus bichir lapradei. Classification (NCBI taxonomy): domain Eukaryota; kingdom Metazoa; phylum Chordata; class Cladistia; order Polypteriformes; family Polypteridae; genus Polypterus; species Polypterus bichir. The sequence continues at coordinate 5,862,437 of JANRMT010049829.1, forward strand.
TATCGTTTTGCCAGGGCTTCATCAGCTGGATTTAGCTTTTTAAATTTTATAATTTTTTTTTTTCTGTAAAATGTAGTATTATTATTATTATTATTACTACTAGGTGTGGCTTTGCTAATTTCTCTTCTATCGTCATCATTCTGTCATTTTCTTTTCATCCTCCTGTCATGTCACTTCAGCTTGCTATCTTCCTTGTTCTCTGAATGTTGAGCCTAAGGGGACGGGGCCTCCTCCTGCTGCCTGGTTCAAGAGAGTGAGGGATCCTGATTCTGCAGTTACTGTCCTGCCCAAAAGGGCATGGGATTCTGTCTAGCACAAGTTAGGGCCTCCTGACCAATCAGCTGCTGTTCTGCCTGAGGTGGGTGTGGCCTCCTGACGCAGCAATTACTGCCTGGCCTAAGTGGGCGAGACATCCTGACACAACTGCTTCTGTCTGGCCCAAAGGGAAGCAGGGCTGCTCATGTGCCAGCTGCTGTCTTCTCAGAGTTCGCTGCATGTTGAGCCCAAGGGGGCAGGGCCTCCTGATGTAGAAGTTCCTCCTGCTTCCTGGCTAAAGGGTGAGAGGCATCCTGCACGAGGTGGGCGTGGCCTCCTGATGTGGCAGCTGCTGTGTGCGGTGGGGGGATTGGCTATTTAAAGGCCTGAGACGCCTCATTAGGTCCTGTTTGTGTTTTCCGGCCCCTCATTATAAATTCTTTTTTCTCATGAGGATTTTGTAAGTTCTTTCCTGCGTTATTTATTTTTTGAATACTCTTCCAAATATACTTTTATATTATTATTGTAAAGGCACTGTTTTGTTCTTTGTACCAGGGGTTCATATGGTTCCCCTCTCCCATTTGGATTCCTAGGCCTGGCCCTTTTTGTCAATGCAGGCCGCAGGCCTGATCTGGAGTTTAGGACCTGGCCACTTTTAAGTTTTTTGGGTCAGTTTTGAAGTTGTGGGGGTCCACTTACCGGTGCCTGGGGCTCCAGGCAGATGTTGAAGTGCTTCTCCTGATTGGGTTTCAGTCTCCGGAGGGCAACACGAGACTCGCCGATGAACTCGTTGTGGGTCAGCTTGTCCTCGTCGCAGACCGACACTCTGGGAATAAGAGAGTCGGTGAGTTAGTGGTGCCCAGTGTGGGGGTCAGTGCTGGATTGGTGGTGTATGACTGACCACTCTGTCCAGTGCTCTTGCATGTATGACAGACCAGCACCACCACCACCACCACCGTGTTTGGGATCTCATTGCTCACTTCTGGTATACGATGCTGCCATGTCTAGGCACCCAGGTGCCAGTCCTTTAGTAAGGACTGAATGACCCCACCAGCCCTGGTCAGTGCAGCTGTATTTGTGATCTGTGTGCAGAGAACACGTCACCCTTGTTGTCACTGATTTGGTAGCCATGTTGTCACAGGTCACAGCAGGATGCCATCTTTCTGAATTAGTGACCGCTGTGGCTGGTAATGGTGTGCACATCTGAACAGAACTGTCACTGTGTGTGCATGAGACCACGGAGCGCAGTCCCTTTGTATAAGCGATCTTCCTGCCCATTAGACTATTGACCTGTTTCCTCAGGCCGTCTTTGTCACTGACCAATGTGGCCACGTCTTCTGCATTCTGTACGACTCACACTCAACACGTCTAACTAATCCCTACGGCCGTCACTGCTTTGCTTTTGACTTGCTGACCTTTCTGCACAGTTCATCTCCATGACTGACCTCCGTGGTCACTTGTTCTGTTGTCTGGGTGAGACTTGGGCTTCACTTTCATGTTCAGATGACCCCTCTGGTCAGTACTGCAGTGTGTGACTCGGTGACCTCCTGGCTCGGTTCTTCTTTTTAACTGACCCCTCTGGTCACTTCTTCTGTAGTCTGTGTGTCTGTTTTCTCCCTGTGTGACGCCTCTGGCCATTGCTACCATGTGTGACTTGGTGACACCTTTTCTCAGTTCTTCTCCATGAATGACCCTTGTGGTCATTACTGATGCCATCTGTATGAATCCTGGGCACTCGGCGTGACCTTTCCACAGTCAGTGCTGGTGTGCAGATGACCCCTCTGGCCATGCGCGTGACCTCAGTTGGATGGACCCCTGTGCTCAGTTCCACTCTGTTACTCTACTTTTTACACTCAGTGTGATGATGTCTAACTGAGCCCCTGTGGCCATCTCTAATGTGTGTGTGTGACATAGTGACCTCTTTGCCCTGGTCATCTTCGAAGCTGGCCTCTGTGGTGGTCACGTCTTCTGTAGCCTGCCTGTCTCCTGTGCTCTCTTTAGTCAGTGCTGCTGTTCAGATGACCCCCTGTGGCCATCTCTAATGTGTGTGTGTGTGACTTAGTGACCTCTTTGCTCAGTTCTTCTTCATGGATGACCCCACCAGTCTCTCCTTCTCCCTTTTTCTCTCTCTTAAGTGACCTCTCTACACTTGGCACTGCTGTTCAGATGACCCGCTCTGGTCACTCCGTCCCCTACGCGTAGCCATGTTGTGGTGGTGACCTCCGTGCTCAGAATGTCTCCAGCGTCAGCGCCCAACGCCAACCGTTCATCTTCAAACCAGGTGTCCCCGGGCTCAAGAGGCGCTCGTTTATTTAATTACCTTAAAAGGTTGTCATTTTGCAGATGACCTCTGAAACGCGCTAATTTCGTAATAAAACAATTTTGGAATTAATTAGCTGAAGCCACAGATCACATCCAAAGCCCAATTAGCGCGTCGGAGTGTCCCGGGAGGCGGCGGCGGCTGCACACGCTGGGCGGGGACGCGGGTGACAGGGGGGCGCTGTGTCGGCAAACCGCGTCCTCCTTAAAGGTCACCGCATCTCTGCGGGGGACGAGAAGCGAGTCAATAAAGAGCCGAGCCTGCGGCGGAGCGCCTCGCGTGCGACCCAGTTCTGTCCATCAGCGTTGGGGTGGGGGCGGCAGGCTGCGTGATCGGGGGGCGGGCGGGGGGCTATGGCGGTGCAGGCGGGCTGGCAGACCGGGCAGTCTGAGGAGCAGCGGGTGGACGGCTGACCTTTGCTTTGACTGTGCCAGGCCCGGGGTGGCCATGGCAGTGATGGATCAACTGTCAGCCGCACAGACGGAAAGCCTGGACCGGCAGAAAAGCGCGCCGCACGGCATTAATAATTCATCCCGACTGTGCGGCATGGCGGCCTGGGCGCTCGCCTTCTCTTGATCCGCCTGTCTCTCTCTGCCT
>JANRMT010049829.1:5871495-5886685 GCA_026402145.1 Polypterus bichir lapradei
ATCTATCTATCTATCTATCTATCTATCTATCTATCTATCTATCTATCTATCTATCATATAGTGCCTTTCACATCCATCTATCTATCTATCTGTAACAAAGTGAGACAGAGAGACATAGAGAGTGAGACGGAGCAAAGCAAGTTAATGATGGAATGGTGTCTGAGGACAGAGTGAAAGAGTAAAGGAGTAAAGGAAAACAACAGCGGGAACGGAGAGGCAGGACAGGGCACCGGAGGGGGTGAGGCTGAGGTGGTACGGTGGCACAGCAAGTGCCCTCTACAGCCATCACACTCTCCCCACTTGTGAGCTTCACAATCTTCCCCTTCCTACAGGGGGCAAACACCGGAAACTCTATCACCCTGGCTGATTTTTTGCCTCCAAGTGACTGGTGGTGACACCGAGGACTCCGCTTGCCCTACTATCTTTCCTCCTTCTTTTCTCTTTTTCTTCTTTTCCCTCTTCCCTCATACAATGATCATCTCTCTGGGAAATGGAGAGCGTGAGTAAGACAGAGAGAGAAACAGGTGTGCCAGCCATCTGCCTCTCTCTGATTCCTCGGTTGTGCAGGCACAATCTGCTACCAAAGAAAGAAAGAAAGAAAGAAAGAAAAAGAAAGAAAGAGAAAGACGCAACAGAGCCCCAGCCCTCTGGCTGCTCCCGTCCGCTCGGCTTTGCTTACCTCTGTGATGGAGCCACTCTTCCAGAGCTCAGGTGGATGACAGCAGTGACCTGCTAGTTAAGCCAGGTCAGGCAGGCAGGACTCCGGGGAGGGGGCGGAGCATTCGGGGGTCCAGCCTTGTCCCAAAGCGAGAAGAGTGAGAGAGAGAGGGAGAGAGCGAGGAAGCTGTGTGCAGTGCTGGAGCTGAGAGAGCGAGCGAGTGTTTAAGAGTGAAGCCTGGCCGCCTGGCCTCCTCCCTTCTCTCTCTCTCTGTCTCTCTCTCTCTCTCTCATTCTCTCGTTGGATTCCCCCCCCCACTCATCTTCTGAAGCCCCTTTCCAATTCCATCTTTGCTCCTCTCACTTACTCTCTTCTCTGGCCCAGAATTATTTTCTTTAATTCCTCTTTTTAAGAGCTTTTCCATCCTACATCTTTCACCCCCTGATGAGGTCTCTACCTGTCTTACCAGTTCCCCCAGTAGTCCTGCTCCTCTCCCTCCCAGTTCAGCACATAGTGCCTTCATTCTCTTCAGATCTTTGATTGGTCACTCCCAGCCCTCTATGATCTCTATCAGTAATCCTTCTTGATCTCCCAGTATCCCACAATCTTTCCAGCACTCTGTGATGTCTTCTCCTATCCCACCCCAAATTCCTTAAGTCTGTCATTACCCCTTCACTCCGTTTGCTGTCATCCTTTAACTCTCATTACCATGTCATGTCTCCCAGGACCCTACTCATTCTGCCAGCAATTTCCTACCCTAATTTTCCCTTTAATCCCAGTCTTTTCTTCTGGTGTACCAGTACCCCCCTCCCAAGTCTATTAGGAGGTCTCATCAATCTCCCAGAGACCTATGGTACCTCCTAAGGGTCCCCCAATCTAATCTGGAACCCCTCAGTTCTCCACAGTACACCATTGCCCTCCCATACTTGTACTTCTAATGATCCCAGTACCCTGTCATCTCCCAGTGCCCACCCCCCCCCCCCATTCTAAACCCCCAAGTCTCTTTAACTCTCACTAGTTGTTCAGACCTCCCAGTATGTCACCTTCCTACTCTAATTTTCACAGGGGAGAATTTGCACCCCGCTGCCCCCCAATCTGTTAATAGTCTTCTCACTGTCCTCATTCTCCCAGCATCCCATTATGTCTCCCAGTAGCCTATATGCTTCCCATTCTATTAGTGCCCAGTTCAGTCCCTCAGAAGTCTCCCAACAGACTATAATGCTTCCCAGTTCCCTAATTCTAATCGGCCTTACTCTCCCAGTCTTCTTTATATCTATTGTAGTCTCCCAGTAACTCAGCCAGACTCCCATTACCTTTTCTGTTTAATTTTATTTTAATTCCAGCATTCTTTCCCAATAATATTATCATTTATTGGTACTAATCCTTAGTTTTCCCTTTCTTCCAGTGCCCCTGTTCTAATCCTCCTTTATTCTCCCCGTCTTCAACTCCAGTCTCTTTATTCATTATGAACTCCCAGTATCTCCTTCCCTTAACTTCCAGTATATCAGTACCACCTCCAGTGCCATCCTTGATTTTCTCATTTTCCCAGTATCCAGTCATGTCTCCCAGTATTCCATTCCCACCTCTTGGTGCCCCCTTAGTCTATTCCACCCATTTTCTCCTCTTTAGTCACTGCAGCTGCCCATGATGGTTGTTGTTTCCAGCTTTCTCTCCTGTCTACTGGTACCCCCCTCAGGCCTTTAGCAGCCCCTGTCATTCTCCCAGAATCTTGTCATGTCTCCCAGTATTTCTTCCATGCATATCAGTGGCCCCCATTCAATCCCACCTGTTTTCTCCCAGTATTCCTCTCCATTCTCTGGGTCTGCCCATGGTGGTGGTGGTCTCCTTAATTTCTTTTCTAATCCCAGTTTTCTTCTCAGTGCATTGGTACTGAGGTCCTTTAGCTGGCCACCCCACTTTTTCCCATTCTCCCAGTGTCATGCAGCCTTCTTTCCCAGTATGCCAGCATCCCGCTCCACCTGTTAGCAGTCCTCCTCATTTTCCCATTGTCCGCTCTAATTCTCCCTGCATTCCCCATCAGGCTATGGTGTCCATTTTTTGGTACCCCCAGCACCCAACATTATCCACTAGTGTCCTTCCTCATCCCACCCTGCCAGTCTAATCCCGCTCAGCTTGTCTTCCTCCTCTTGGTCAGCCCTTCAGCATCTTTATATTTCTGGCACTGTGACCCTCCCGCCCCATCCAGCTGTCTCCGTCTCCGCATGTAATTTTGGATTTAATGACAGAGCTGCAGAGCTTCGGTGACGGATGGGGCGAAATCCTCCCTCCTCTGTTCTTCGGAGTTAATTACTCACTCCGGCAGAACGAGTGAGCGAAGCATCCTGACTTGAAGCGGGTGCCGGGCTGGTATGATTAACTAAAAGCCACCCGAGTTGTGGGCACCTTGCGCACCTGCCAGCAGGGGGCGTGTGGGCATCTGTGGCCTTCTCCAACTGTGGAGAGCTGTAGAGGCACGTTAATGAAGCGGCTGCTGCCTCGCCTGCCGTTTAATGAGATTTAAAATGACTAATGAGCTCATAAGAGCTGCTTGTGGTGCCGCAGGCCATTATTGGGGAGGGGGCGGTGGTGGGGGGGGTGGATGATTCTTGAGGGGGCTCATCTCACTTTAGCATCACAGCAAATGGACAGACAGACTCCGCTGCACACACGGAACCCCCCCCTCAGCCTGCCACCGCCGCCCTTGACAAGACTCTCTGAACCAATCGAGTGAGTGAGCGGCCAAGATCAATGGACCCTGCATTCAGACCGTTGCTAGGCAACCAAAGTGAGCTCCCAACATGATTGGGAATTCCCCCTGCTGGAACTGTGAAACACAGACTGCCTCCCAGTATGTGAGGTCCAGAATTCGGAAAAGGAACTGGAAACAAGCCTGCCAACATGCCGGCAGTGAGCCCCCGCATCTTCAAAACGAGCACGGACCCCTGAGGACAAACCTGGCTTGCACTCATCATCCCTGTAAGCAAGAGAGATGGATGTAGAGATGACCAATAACTGGGAGGCCTGGACCCCTCTAGTAACCTTCAGCCACAGATCCCGAAATACAAAAAGAATACGCATAACCACCCCCAGAACTTACCTACAGACCCCAAATAGGGTGGACCCCATGATTATGTAATCTATATGGGGATGAAAATTAGTGTCTGTGGACTGCCATGTAAATAAAAGACAGAAAAACAGTACCACGACTGATGGGGGGCATGGACCCTCTGGCAAAAAGAAATTATTCAACAAAATCCCCCCCAACACCGCAAAAACTCCTCAACCTCCTGTGCTTAAGATATGAGGGATGCCCATCGGGTGGGCATGGTCAGCCAGATGGGTGATGCAGTGCCACTGGTGACAATGGGCGGCATGACTGCAGAAGGGTCCCTCCTGCCAGGATGCGGCTCTGATTGGACAGGCTGCTGCGGAGGAGCTCAAAGATGAATGGGATGTGGAGCAAATGAACGAAGACTTGGCAGGCTGTAGTGAGGCAGAGAGTGACATAAAAGTGTGAAGTGGGGGGGGCATTAGAAAAAGGCTGCTACATGTATGGCGCCACGGCCTCATAGGCAAAGAAAGAAGAATGAAAGCCGGGAAGGGAGGCTCATTGTTGCAGAGGAGCGTGAGGATGAATTAATGAAGAGACTGCAGGCAGGCAGGGAGGCGAGATGAAAACCCCACGTGAACGCGCACCCCGCTCACACGAGCGTGCTGACTAACCCGTCACATGCCAAACATGGAAAGAGGGCGGGGGATAAAGGGGTCTTAAACTGCCTTTTACAACAGGGTCCACTGGGGCACCACAGAAAGTGACAAATCCTGGAGTACACTGGTGACACCTAATGGTGCTGCTTGGTCCTGCAACGCAAGTGAAAACTGGCACTGGCTGGGCAGCTGGAGTCAGTGTGGAGTCCAAATATGCTAATCTATCCGTTATATAGTGCCTGTCAGATCAGTAAATTATATAGACAGCCATTCATACATATCTATCATACGTATAGCGCCTTTCACATGTAGCTGCCTATCACACAGTACCTTTCATATCCATCTTTTTGAGAGTGTCATTCACGTCTAGCCAGCAAGCTATTATATAGTGCCTTTCTATCTATCTATCTAAGCATTATATAGTGCCTTTCAAATCTCTCTCTCTTTATCAATGGCCATTTGCTTCTTTCCCTGCCTCTATGTATTTGATAGCCTCTTGCTGGATCACACATCATGTCACCTGCTCAGGTGATGTTCTTTCAGTGGTTGTGATGGGCTCTTGACATTATGAGCCGTGACATGGTGCTATACCCAGGAGCCTGTGCTACAGGTCACAGTGTCTCCTTGTGGTCGTTATTGTAACTGACTTTGTACCCGCACATGTTCCTTACAAAGTGTTACGTTACTTGGAGGAGACGCGCTTGCTTTGGTTCACGTTCATCTAAGTTATTGACAAAGGTTTCCGACCCTGTCAGGTTTATGGGGACCATTCATGACAGAACAGAGGCCCCTGTCGGTTTGTGCATTATGGCCGTGGATGTGGTTTGCTGTTCAGTCTTTTAACTTTGAAATACCTGATGAGCTCCAAGTTATTCCAGTTGTTCGCCCACTGATATGCATCTTGAGTTTGTGTATCCTACCAACGGCGTGCACAAGTCGGGCTGCGAGGTCCAGTGGGCCATCTCCAGTGCTCTCCCTCAGTCTCTTGATCCCTGGTCATTGTCCCGTATTTCTTTCATCAGATTTGATTTGATTTGATGGAGCCCCGCTTGTTTATTGGCATTCCGCTGACTCATACTGATGCTGTTCCCGCTGTGCCCTCTGTCACACCTTCCCCCAGATGCCCCTTTTCGGTGCAGCAATTAGAAGGCTCCACCCATGTGCCAGTGCAGCCCCGCCCCTCGATCTGTTAGTCTGGGTTTTAATTTCTTTATAATTAAATCAGCAGCACTAGTGAAGCGGACTCTGCCACGCTGTGCCAACTCCTAAGTCTTTTTTAATCAATCAGCTCCCTTCTGCTGTCACTTCATTGCGCTTTTTAATTCAGGAAATGCACATCTGCAGACCCCGCCCATTATGACCTAAAGCTCCACCCACTGATGTCTCAGTCTGACATTTCACTTCTTTATGTTTATGTCTGCTGCACATGGCTGCTGATGCTGCTGCTGCTGCTGACTCTGCTTTTTCCTACATCTTCCCATCTGTCGGCTTCTCTTCTGTTGTCACTTCTCCTCGATTTCTTATTGTGTGAGCAGCACTTTTGCAGGCCCTGCCCAGTGTGCCCTGAAGCTCCACCACTTGCTTTGGTGATTTCGTACTTATTTTCTGATGAGCTGTTAACTCCATCTAAGCTGTGCCCTCTCCTAATCCCGTCAATCAACTCCCTTCTACTGGCACTGTGCATTGTACTCTATGAGCAGGAAGGCAACAGACTCCGCCCTTTATGAACAAAAGCTCCGCCTCCTTGACCTCTTCATCTGCTACTGAACCTCACAACTAAAGCTGACTCTGCCATGTCACACTCTCCCCTTCAATCTTCTCCTGCCCATCGTCACTTGCCGTGTCAGAGAAAGAGAAAATCGAAAGATAGAAAAATGAAAGCATCAAAGGCAAAATGAGAAGCAAACTCTTTGGACATAGCAAAAGTCAGAAATGTACAAATTCTGCAGAAAGGCACCAAGCATGTTTGTTTTCCGCAGCTTGGATGAAAACATGGTGACCTTTCAAAGCCATCAATGCAATTACCTGCAGGTCACGACCCCAGGGGACACACCCCCTAGTGACAGGAGAATACAAGACAGTCCAAAGTACAGAACATCACTTCACTGTGTTTGTAAAAGGCCGAGGTGGAGATTTACAGGCCCTGCCCATCATCCCATGAAGCCACACCCCCATCCTTGGCTGCTCTTTACTGCTCTCATTTCTGATGCTGACTCCATTGTGCCCTCCATCCACCTTTGCTGTCACTCATCTCCATGGTGCTGTCACCTCCTTGGGCTTTTCTGCTGTTGCCTCCGCTCAGCTGACTCTTAACTCATCGTGTCAATCATCTCCCTGCTGCTGTCATTTTCTAATTTGAGATGAGGACGCGGTAGGTGGCACAGTGGTTATCACTGCTGCTTTACACAGCCAGGATCCTGAATTTGTATCTCTTGCCTGGTATTTGTCCATGTGGGTTTCCCTTCAGGCCCTGCTGGCTTTCTTCCCGAATCTCCCCAAACATGCAGGTGAGGTGAAGTGGCAGCTCTAAATTGACCCCCGACTCAGTGGATAGACCCTGAACTGGAGTGGCAGCTTGGCCAGGGTTATTTCTTGGTTTGTGCCCAGCACTGCCAGGACATCTGGAGGCCCCACTGGGCTGTTTTCAGTCAGAGTCGCCTCATTTGGCGTATGCAGACCACTCTTACACGTGTTCTCCCAGTCTGTAGTGACCTGTGCCATCTTCTGTGTGGGAGTGTGCTGGGTCATTGGCATTAGTGCAGGTGATGCCAGCTGAGTGAAGTCATTAAAAAGGCCCGCTCACTGTCCAGGGAAATGAGGGGCACCAACAGTAACGGACTGAGACCACTGCGTTACACCAAGGGGCACCATGCCAGGTTGGTCCTACCTTTAACATCAGGCTCTATAATGCGTCACCCTTTTGACCGAGGTGGTCCTGTTCACAGTGTACTGAGTGGCACTGAGCTGATCTGGGGGAGTCTCAACAAACAATAACGACGGTGTGTGCCAATGTGCTGTGCTGATGACTGGCATCCTGTACTGGGAGCTTGTAACTGGTAAGTCTGGACAATTGTAATCATGCTGCCCTCACTAAAAGTAGCGACACGTTGTGAATATCCTCATGTGGCATACGAGAATGTGCAGCTGTGCCCTGATGATGTGCTTCGTGTTAGGATCATTTGTGCTTTAACTGTATATGGCCGCCTTTAGCTGCTTTACCACCACGGGCAGCTGCTACTCATAGTAGTGCCGACCACGGAGTCGATCCCCTTTGGTGGTCCACGTGAGTCAAATACAGAAACAGAATTGAGTATCTGAAATTACTATATAGTGCCTTTCACATCAATCTACTAGTGATAATAGTCAATTCATCAGTTAAGTCTTCATTTAATATTCAGTTTCTAAATGTGTTTCAGCCTAACAAGCCTGCCTGCTTACTTAAAAAAATTATAACGCAACGATCAGCCATTTACATCTACATATTAGAGACTAACAAGTGTCCTCAGTTTTCATTCATTTATTTTCCTGAGCAGGGCAGATGGAGCCCATCATTGCAAGCAGAGGGCACAAGGCAGGAACAACCTGGATGGGGTGCCAGTCCAATAATAATAAGAAGAACAACAAATCGATTCATTCATCAATTGACACTCCATTTCTATACATGTTTGGTATATTTGAGTCTAATAACAGTCTGTGATTTATTATTACTATTAATGATAATAACAACAACAATAAGAGTTAAAGTAAGTGGATTTACATATTAACACCCAGTTTTAAATGCTAAAAAGTATATTTTAGTCTAAAAAGACTACAGCTCAATTAATAATAATAATCACTACAAATCGATTGATTCAGCTATTTATACTCCATTTCTAAACGTGTTCAGTATATCTGACTATAACAAGAATCTCATTATATTAATAATAATAATACCAATGATAAATTGATTGGTTGATCCATTAATATTCAATTTTTAAGGGCTCAGTATATTTGAGCCAAACAAGGTAACTATTAAGCTATGATATACATATAATAATAAGATTTACCAATTAACACTCCAGGTCTAAATGTGTTCACTATATATGAGCATAATAAGAATTTTCCATATATTATAGATAATATGAAAAATAAATTAAGTGATCCATCCATTAACTTTAACAGGATATTATTAATAATAATATAATAACAATATTATTAATAACTGATGCATTCATTGACTAATTTTCCACACATAAATATGTATATTTGAGTCTATCTATATTCATGAAAAGAAGAACCCACAATACATTATTATTAAATAATAATAATAAATTGATTGATTGATTTATCCACTGGTATTCCATTTTTCCAACGCGTTTGCTATATTTTAGTCTGTTTTTCTAGTTTTAAGTGTCCCCAGCTCTAATTCCTATCCTAAGAGGACGGCCCGTTCGCTAACGGTAATACAATGGCCGACCGACACGGCACTTGACACGGCGATGATAATAATTTAGTGATCAGCCCTTTCGCCTTTCCGTTTCCTAAAGGTGTTCAGTATTCCCGAGCCTGCTCGATTTCTGTGTAATAAGGATGTGACGGCGGACTCGTCCCCTAGCACTCCGTCTTTCTCTCAAACTTAACACACACACCCCGCACAGTCTAAATATCAAATCACACACAACGGACGTGTTTTGGTTTTCAAGTCGTCTGGAAGGCCTGGTGTAAATGTCTCGACAACCTGCTTAATTAGAAAAATAACAATTTGCATATTTATCGCTTGTTCTAGAGGCCACACGCCGGACTCATTCGGGGAATGTCAGGGCTGCCCGGATGTCGCCGTTTACAAACAATCGGTTTTCTCATTAAAGAATTAAGAAACAAGCAAACCAACGCAAACGCCGAGACGCGCGCGCATTCCCGCTAAATGTGCGAGCTGCCCTCGGGTGCGCGCACCACTACAGCGGCGGGCCTCGGGAGCCGCGTGGGTGGCACGCTGGCACTGCTTGGGATTTCTGCCGCAGGTCCACGCGTGCGGATACGAAGGGCCGTAATGAGAAGTCACACCTAAAGAGCGAGCAGCTCAGGGATTAAACTCAACACCTGCCGCCATCAAAAGAAAGGAAAGAACCCAAGCACTGACCCCCACCATCACCCCACTGGGGGCGCACCGGGTAATTTCCCGTTTGCTCCCTGCGCCAAGTTGGGTTATTTGCTTTGCACATCCCATGCCCTTTTTGATGAGTGGAAAAGCCTTCTTGTAACCGTCGTCCTCACAAGTGTCCTGGTATCACACCTACAAGTCATGGCCGAAATTATCGGCACCCCTGGAATTTTCCCAGAAAATGCACCATTTCTCCCAGAAAATTGCTGCAATTACAAATGTTTTGTTATACACATGTTTATTTCCTTTATGTACATTGGAACAACACAAAAAACAGAGAAAAAAAGCCAAATCTGACATCATGTCACACAGAACTCCAAAAATGAGCCGGACAAAATTATTGGCACCTTTTCAAAATTGTGGATAAATCGTTTTATTTCAAGTATATGATGCTCGTTTGAACTCACCTGTGCTGGCAACATAGCAATCACACCTGAAGCCAGTTAAAATAGAGAAAAGTTGACTCAACCTTTCTGTTGTGTGTCTGAGTGTGCCACACTAAGCATGGAGAACAGAAAGAAGAGCAGAGAATTGTCTGAAGACTTGAGAACAAAAATTGTGGAAAAATATCAACAGTCTCAAGGCTACAAGTCCATCTCCAGAGATCTTCATGTTCATTTGTCCACTGTGCGCAACATAATCAAGAAGTTCACAACACATGGCACTGTAGCTCATCTCCCTGGACGTGGACGGAAGAGAAAAATTGATAAAAGACTGCAATGAAGGATAGTCCGAATTGTGAATAAACAGCCCCAATCAACTTCAAAACATATTCATGCTGGTCTGCAGACTCAGGGTGCAACAGTGTCAGCTCGAACTATCCGTCGACATCTGAACAAAATGAAACGCTATGGCAGGAGAGCCAGGAGGACCACACTGCTGACACAGAAACATAAAAAAGCCAGACTGGAGTTTGCCAAAATGTACTTGAGGAAGCCAAAATCCTTCTGGGCGAACGTCTTCTGGACAGATGAGACCAAGGTAGAGCTTTTTGGTAAAGCTCTTCATTCTACTAATTACAGAAAATGGAATGAGGCCTACGAAGAAAAGAACAACACAGTACCTACAGTCAAACATGGTGGAGGTTCTAAGATGTTTTGGGGATGTTTTGCTGCCTCTGGCACTGGATGCCTTGACTGTGTGCAAGGCATCATGAAATCTGAAGACTACCAAAAGATATTGGGACGCAATGTAGGGCCCAGTGTCAGAAAGCTGGGTCTGCGTCAGAGGTCATGGGTGTTCCAGCAGGACGATGACCCCAAACATACCTCTAAAAGCACCCAGAAATGGTTGAAGACAAAGTGCTGGAGAGTTCTGAAGTGGCCAGCAATGAGTCTGGATCTAAATCTAATTGAACACTTATGGAGAGATCTCAAAATTGCTGTTGGGAGAAGGCGCCCTTTAAATCTGAGAGACCTCGAGCAGTTTACAAAAGAAGAGTGGTCAGAAATTCCAGTTGAGAGGCGTAACAAGCTTGTTGATGGTTATAGGAAGCGCTTGATTTCAGTTATTTTTTCCAAAGGGCGTGCAACCAAATATTAATTTGAGGGTGCCAATAATTTTGTCCAGCCCGGTTTCTGAGTTTTGTGTGAAATGATATCAGATTTGTCTTTTCTTCTCTGTTTTTTGTGTTGTTCCAATGCACATAAAGGAAAATAAACATGTGTATACCAAAACATTTGTAATTGCAACAATGTTCTGGGAGAAATGGTGCATTTTCTGGGAAAATTCCAGGGGTGCCGATAATTTCGGCCATGACTGTACCATGTGCCATGCAGTCTCATGAGGACCAGCTACCTTAGCTGCCCGTCCACTTCAAGACCATATTGTTGAGGCCCTGAGGTCATATGGCCTGGCACCATCTAGTTAAGGACCTTGAAAATGTCACTCAGGAATCAATAGGTGAAGAGGACTGGTGAGCTCGGTGAAGACAGCTCTACCGTTCAATGGCCGCACCGATTCACTGCTGAGAATCTGCTCACCTGGACTATCTGCTTATGTCTGTGCAGCCTATGGTGGGCCAGCGGGGTCATCTGCTTCACACCTTACACAAAAATCAACCTCCACCTGGAGGAGAATGTGCTATAACGCGTGACTTGGCATCAGTATGCCAGGAAGTCAACAGGTACAATACAAATATCCGGGTGTTTAATTACCTAAGGCCCCAGTGGGCAGTGCCAGTTGTGCCACTAGAACTGCACAAGGACCTCTGGCCAGGACAGTCAAAGGGCACAACCTGCCAGGAGAGGCCAATGGGGCTGCCCAGTGCTGGGTGCATGGGTGCAGGTGGAAGGGGCGGACAATGAAGAGCCACCTCTGGACATCAGAAACAGTGACGCTGCCCATAGTGCCCACAAACCTGAGCTTCACGATTTGGATTTTGAGATCTTTTGTGATTCAGCCAACCATCTCCTGTCCACCATGCCGCGTTTTCTTATAAATTAATAGGCAACCTCAGGGTGTCGCGGCTCAGGGCGAGTATCCATTTCAGCCAATCCACCAGGTTTTAGCCACTGATCTCGTCGCCGAGTCGGAGTAGTAGCCGGATAGATGGAGGATCAGCAGGATTCCTCGTCTCCGTAGCTTTGACTGTTGGTGCTTACGTAAAAATGATACAATCAAATTAGGACGCTGGATTCATCTTTACGTAACCTTTCATCTCTGGGATCAAACGCAGCTTTTTAAAAGCTCATGGTAATCCCTCCACGCTGACCACCCTCACACATAATGAAAAAATATTTTTAACTTCCCACATCCCAGCCGCGGCGGTCCTTGAGGAGGGGAGACGTCCAAATGGCAGCTGCCTTCCTCTTAATCCGTCTCTGTTGCTTTCTGGTGTTGCTCACTTTGCTGCTTGTCACTTCCTGGCTCGCGTGTGTCATTTGCTATGCAGGCCTCAGAATATCAAGTAGTGGACCACCCAGAGCCCCCCTAACGGCCTCGGTCATTGTCCCCTCTAAATACCAATTTCTACAAGCTTGGGTGACCTTGGTCAATGTGGTCACCGATTAAGAACCCGCCTTGTGTCAACAGTCCAGGCTGGTGGCGCTGGTGCAATGGTGTGGGGAGTGTTTTCTTGGCACCCTTTGGCCCCGTTAATACCAATCAATCGTTGCTCAAATGCCACAGCCAATTTGCGTATTGGTGCTGATGGCGTCCATCTCTCCACGGTCACAGTTTTCCCATCTTCTAGTTGTTACTTGCAGCAGGTCCTAAAGCAAAGTGGCTCCATGAACAAGCAATTCGGTGGCCTTCCCAGTCACAGGATCAGAATCCAGCGGCACCCCCCTCTGGGATGTGGCAGAGCAGGAAGAGTCAGCTGACACGTGTGTACCCTTTAGCATGGACCACAGTCTCGGGGGACGTCTCCTCCAACATCTTGCCATGAAGAACTGAAAGCAAAAGGAGGTCCTGCCTAGCGTTAGAACAGCGGAGCTAAGGATTTGCTCTGTGAGCGTACAGAGCACTTCACATCTGTCGAGCCACTAATATCTCTTTACCCAATATATAGCGCCTTTCATATCCATCCACCTAATACAGAAAGCATTTCACATCTCCCAGTCTGTCTTCATTAAACATTTATGGCAGGAATTCTGAGGTCCAGCAATTCTACTCCATAATATTATTCTTATTATTATCATTATTACCTTTACTGTCACTTCACGCAGACCAATCAGATTTAGTGCGTCTCCACTTGGCAGTGCTGACAGGGACACCGACAATAAAACCACACACACACACACGAGACGATGGACCAGCACACAACAGGAAGGAATTCACTCGGAAAACAAACTTGTCCGTTTATCATAGGGAGCCTTTAAAATCAATGGGCATTATATAGCGCCTTTCACATCCACCTAATATATAATATACACCTTTGTTTTATGGTAACGCTCACATCTATTTCTTATATAGTGCCTTTCACCTCTATGGGCAGCACACAGACCGGGGTTCATGTCCTGAGTCTTCCTCTCTTCCCACAGTCCAGAGACACATGTGTCTGGTGAACTGGTGACATTAAACTGGCGCGTGTGTGTGTGTGTGTCACACTGTGGGGGGCTGCTGCCGGATTAGGCTCTGGCTGCCCTGGATAAGAGGGTGAGGAAGATGGATTCACAGCTCTTTATTCTCTCTTTCTATATATATATATACACACTCTTTTATTATTTATACTCATTATATAGTGCCTTTAACATCTCTGTGTTTTATGGTGACTTTCACAAGTACCAATTATATAACACCTTTTATGCCTGTTTATTACTCTATATACATATACATGCATGACGGCTGACCCGACCCTGTGCTCTCTTTACCGTACGGTACCCTTCAAATCTAAAAATCACGTTTATTAAACATTTCACCTCGATGAGAGATACGTTATGCGATTGTTCAGGTGTGGAAGCTAAGAGGACAGACATCTTGAAGTCCGGTTTTGTCCCTACTGATCATGGCACTGACGTGTGCCCATGTTGCTGAGCACATGCCAAGTCAGAACATCACAGGTCAATAAGGACCTTATTAGGCCATTCACCTGCCTGGCCACTACTGTATACGGCTGAACTCCAATCTGTGGAAATGATATATAGTGCCTTGCGTATCTCTCTCTCTCTCTCTCTACACTGATACTGTGCATTGCTGCACCCACCACATGTCGTACCACCTCAGGATCCCAAATTAGTGCAAATTAATGGGTGACACCTCAGCAGTACATTAAACACCATCTAAGACGTAGACCTCCATTTGCAGTGTGCCACCTGTTGGAATGTATTTTGTTATTCATGTAGCAACAGCATGTGTTGCACTTGTCATTCCAACAGATGGAGCATCACAAACACTTGCAGTAATAAAATGCACTACAACAAATGTCTGTGATGCACCACGTGTTGAAATGGCAAACGCAGTGCATTTTATTAGTACAAATGTTTCTACTGAAACGGCAAAGACAAAGCAAGCAGACGGACACACAGACACCCACTTGTTCTTTTATTAAAGTGGATGTGTGTTCTGCTCATCTTTTTTTTGGGGGGGTTAAAGTGCACTGAATTTTCGGGGTCTGGCAGCCCTCCTTACTGACCACAGCACTGGAGGGTTGATCAGCATGTGCCAGTCACAATTTCACTGAATGCTCCAAACGGGACATGCGACCCTACAAACCAATAAATCAGGCAGATTCTCTTCCTGACCCAAGACACCCCTCATTCCATAGTCTTCAGTACCCATCCTTCTCTCTCTGCCCCCCACCTTTGTTTTGTAGAGAACCTCTGATCAGTGTCAAATCTCAGATACACCCCCCATAACTGCTCTTCTCCCCATTCTGTGGTCTTTTGTTGATCTGAGCCCCCCATTCCATCGTCTACATCTGACCGCTACTATTGTAATCACTCTAATAGTTCTCTCTCTGTCCCCCACCTTTGTTTTGAACAGGACCCCCAAATTGTGCTCCAATCTCAGTAACCCCCCCCCATAATTGCTCTGTCCCCCATTCTGTGGTCACAGCCCCCTGTCCCACAGTCTACAGTAGCCCTCTTGTACTGAATCCCTTCTTCTGTACTGCACAGGACACCAGTGACAAATCCCTGCCCTCGCTGTCTGCCTTTCCTCTGTTCCACAGTCTAAATTAGCCCCTCGTTTATTGCTCCCGGGGGGGGGGGGGGGGGGGGGGGGGGGGGGGGGGGGGGGGGGGG
>JANRMT010049829.1:5886785-5929139 GCA_026402145.1 Polypterus bichir lapradei
CCCCCCCCCCCCCCCAGTGTGCCCATCTGTCCACTCGGTGGCCAGCCTGAAGCCAGGTCTGCTGCTGTTGTGTAATATTTAATCGCACGCCGATGAATGGGGTGATGGAGACAACAAGAGATCACATAACACACAAGCGGGATTATATAAAAATCCACTTAGGCGCCCGTCCCCTCGCATCACACGTGCCCCCATTCATCCTGCGGAGCGCACCTGCATGGCATTGCCCTCGCCACCCACACGAGCTGCACTGCTTCTGGGATCTCTCTGAGCTGAGGTGGAGCTGCACCAGGCGGTCGACTGCTGCCGCCACCGCTGGACCAGATGCTCTGCCCGTAATTCTAATTCTCTTGTCGTCTAAAAGGGAAGGACGGAGAAACTCGGAAGAAGAAGAAGAGACGGAGGTGGAGGAGGAGGAGGAGGAGGAGAAGAAGAAGACGAAGAAGAAGGAGGGAATCTGGGCGTCTGTTGGTGGTGACCACTGCCTGCCCCCACCATAGGGACGACAACTGGGAGACTGCTGTCCGGACACCAAGATCAGGGAGATCATCCTCATCTGGAGTCCCGTGACGAAAGAGTGCTGGAAATCTCAGGCACGAGCAGAAGAGGCTCCTCTCACAGAGGTTTCCACATCCCCGAAAGGCACACTGTCCCCTACGCCATGCAGAACATCTACGGGCCGGCGTGCATCTTCCTGCGGAAAGGAATTGCAGAGAAGCACACGGTGAGACAATCGCTAGAAGCTCCGACGCTTTCTAAAAATCGTAGAGTTTAGGACGGGCCACAGATTATGGGGGTGAGGGGGGCACTAATGTACACCGTGGTGGAGCTCACCAGTCTTTGTCTCCTCATTTCTCCCTACAGGAAAGGGTGCTGTCAGATGATGAGATCGAAGGTAAGACCACCGGGGTCTACGTGGGCAACACGAGTGTGCCACATGCATGGCTCAAGCGTGTGGACCGCTTTACTCATTCCAATCTCCCACCCACCCAAACCCTCATGTTCTTCTCTCCCACCCACACCCTCCAGAACTACGGGAAGCCTTTACTGAGTTCGACAAGGACAAGGATGGGCTGATCACCTGCAAGGACCTGGGCAACCTGATGAGGACCATGGGCTACATGCCAACCGAGATGGAGCTCATTGAGCTGAGCCAGCAGATCAACATGAACTGTGAGTTTGTGGGCGACGTGGTGTAGAAAGTGCTTCTGTCACACGTCTCCCTCACCCACATCACCGGCATCGATCCATCTGCCCAAACTACTCATCTGACATCACCATGGCTCATCTTCTCAAACCCCAGATTCCTCCGCCTTCACCATCCCTCTCTTAGAACGGCAAACCCCCATGCCAACTCACGTAATCTGTTGGCATAAATAACCCCATTTCCCCCAGCAGCAACAGAGATTCACCTACTTTAGAATTAATGATCTTGACCTGGTCACCCTGCCCATGTCCCCCTTCCTCCCATCTGTCCCATCAGACACTAGTGCCGCGTCTTCTGCCCCATAATTCGGGCTCAATTGTATAAACTTGGCTTTTAAACCTCAAACAGTACGCAGAGGTGCAGTCAAACAATTCTAAAGACCCGGGTTCAAATTCAAATCTGGCCAATGTGTTCACCTACCTTTAGTCTGACTGGGGACATCAGTGGGTGACTCTGGCTTGACCCTGATCACAGGTGGCACTCTGGCAGACTCCTGAGCCCCCTTTATGCCCAAGCTGGTCTCTAGGAAATCCTGTGGGAGAACAAGAAAGTGTGGAAATGAGAAGAGGGGCAGGGAATGTGCCCTCCCCATGTGCCCCCCGAGACATAACCAAATTCAGAATCGACCTTCACTTCAGCTCAGTCTGCTGTTCGGAGAAATCAAAAATGACCAGCATGTTCATCAGGTCTGAGGATTGTAAAGAACTGGGATTTACGCTTTACTGGGAGGTTTTATTACATTAGATAGATAGATACAGCATATAAATATATATAAATATGAAGGTATTCGATTTTACATTGGTAAGGCTTCATTATATGAAGGAAGGCATTGTATTTTAGGGTTTAACATAAATAAGATATATGAGGGTATTGTGTTTTATTGTTCAGGTCTGTTATATTATATATGTAAGGGTATGCTAATTAAGGCTTTTATTATTATTGTAAGATTTTATCGCATAAATGACACTTTAATAAGGAAATTTAATCTTTTATTGTTTGGTTTTATTACTATTATACAGTTACATATATATTACGTTACTGCATTTTAAGTTTTATTGTTAGAGTCTGCTATATTACGTATATTACGGTTTTGTATTTTAGGTTTTCACATTCTTGTAAAGTTACAAATTATTAGATATATTAGGGTATTGTGTTTTATTGTTCAGGTCTATTTTTTATATATATATATATATATATATATATACACTATATATGTAAGGGTAAGGTAATTAAGATTTTATTATATAAAAGACACTGTAATAAGGGATTTTAAAATTTTATTGTTAGGTTTAATTACCATTATACAGTTACATAATATGTATATTACATTACTGCATTTTAAGTTTTATTGTTAGAGTCTGCTATATTTTATATATTACGGTTACAGAATATTAGATATATGAGGGTATTGTGTTTTAAGTTTTATTGTTCGGGTCTATTATATTATATATGTTAGGGTATGTTAATTAAGGTTTTTATTAATGTAAGATTTTGTTAGATAAAAGACACTGTAATGAGGGATTTTAAAATGTTACTGTTAGGTTTTATTACTATTATACGGTTATATTACAATATTGTATTTTAGGTTTTATTTTTATTGTTGAGCTTTATGGTTAGGGTTTATTATGCACATTACAGTATTTCAGGCTTTACTTTAAGCTGTTATTTTATTTGAGGTGTTATTATCATTGCGAGTGTTTATTAAATTATGCACTGGATTTGTAGGTTTCATTATATTATTGCACTATTCCGGTAGGGTCACCAAGTCGCCATTTTGTTTAACATTCTGCTGACGGTGTGGGTGTGGTCAGTAAGTCACCCCGCCTCCACTATAAAAGATGGCGGCACGTAGCGCTCAGCTTCTAGTCCTTTGGGTACTAACAACTTCTCAAAGCTCCATTTGAAATGACTTTGTCAGAGGGACAGAGAGAAAGGCTCCCTTAATGGCGGTGCATTCTCGTTACCCGTGGGGGTTTTGTTCCTGAAATGCCCAGTGGAAACAGAAACCTCGGATATTGAATCATCGATCCTATGGGATAAACTGGGGTCAGGTTTCATCAGACCCTAATCAATATATCTTTTTGGTAACCATTATCATGAACACACAATTGCTCCTGTGCAAGCCCTGGTGTGTCACGTCAGGACTGGCATGGAGACAAAGTGTCAGGCAGACGTGCCAGCCCTCAGTAATGACCCATCTGCAGGTTCACCTACGGAAACCTCGTTGCAACGTTTACACCCCCTAACTTGTCCACTCTGATCGTCTTCTTGGGGCTCCGCCAGATGTCACGAGTGACTGATCTGAGTACCTCACTAAGCTGACCAGGCACCTTCCTCATCTCCTAATCAGGTCCTCACGATTTCTTAAATGAAACTCCTGCCATCACCTGAGTCCCCAAGTAGCCCAGGAGACCCTCCTAAGCTAACCTTCCTTACTCTCCTTCTCTTGCCAGTGGGTGGCAGGGTGGACTTTGAAGATTTTGTCGAGCTGATGAGCCCCAAGCTGCTGGCTGAGACGGCTGGGATGATTGGCATGAAGGAGCTGCGAAACGCATTCAAAGAGGTGAGTGGCCATCCTCGGGGCTCACCTTCAGCCCAGCCCATCCATGGGCAGCTAGCTTAGGCTACTCTGCTTTGTACCTGCTTAGTTTGATGCCAACGGCGATGGGGAAATCACAATTGAAGAACTTCGCCATGCCATGAGCAAACTGCTGGGGGAGCAGCTCAACGCACGCGAAATCGAGGACGTGGTCAGGGAGGCGGACAACAATGGAGATGGCACGGTTGACTTTGAAGGTGAGAACAGAGTGGGAATATGGTGGTGGGCCACCTGCATCTAGTGGGCACTGCACACAATGTTGTAGTCTGTTAAGAAGCATGGAGGGGCTGGTAAGGATTCATTCTGGTGGGCCGCCACGGCCAACCCTCCTATTGACCATCAAGCAGGATGAGGGGGCTGACTGAGCAGACCACACACACGACTCTCCCTCAGAGGCTACACCACTTCCACCCAACAAAATACAACATGTCCATGCTGAGAACATCCCAGGAATTTCAGGGGATTCACGAGTCGGCTTTCTGTAGGGGGCCCAGTGACTCTCCAGTTAGATAGCATCACAGAAGAGAGTGCCAGTTAGAAAAGAGGGCGATAAACGACAATGTATTGCAATATGGACATAGATACATGGAGGAGGAGGAGGAGGAGGAGTAGCAGCCATACAGTCTCACGTACGGAGTACAGCGATAGTCTTACCTGCACGTCTGCCAACACTCCACGAGTCAGCACTGTCTGCAGCACCTGGATAGACAGATAGAGACGAAAGGCACTATATAACAGAATGACATGAAAGGTGCTACAGAAGAGAGGAGACACCCCCACTAGGATATCCAAAGCAAGACATAACAGAGAGAGAGAGGCGGGTGTTAAAAGTCACAAAGCGCAGACAGACGGGACGTGCACTGCGTAGCTGACAAGATGTGACAGACACTTTAAAATAGAGAGACGTGTGTAAGGGACACCACAACAGAGATAAAGGGCAGCACATAATAAACTGGCAAAGAACTGGCAGACATCAACGGCACAATGTAACCGAGATACAAGTATGAAAAGTCACCAAAGAAAAGATACAAGTGACGTCACGTTACAAGAGATAAGGCAGGCAGGTGAAGATTAGATGGGACATGTGAAGGGTACTCTATAACGGGTAAAGAGATTAAACACGCACTTTATAAAAGGCACCATATAAGATGGGTAGGCAGATGAAAACGGCATTGTACGAGGGACGTTCAAAGGTTCTGCACATTTTAAACTCTATTTATTAAGAAGTTCAAACACAGATGACATCACTATTCTCCACTGTCACCTTCGTTTGCAATGCAACTTCCCCATTTCCAATGAAAATATAAAAGTCCGGAAACTTTTTGAACGTCCCTCGTATGATAGCAACTGACAGATGCAACAGGCATTTGAACCAGAATGCAATTGATGGAAGGCATCCTGTAACACATATGAAAGGCGCTATATAACTGATTACAGCACAGATGGATACGAAAGGCGCTGCCCACTAGCGACAGTAGTAGTTATACTGGTAGGCCTGACTAACACATCTCACACCCTCACCCTAATAAAACGTATTGATGTATTCTAATAGATTGATACGACAGATTAGTAAAGCGCTGTATCTACCCTCTCTATACATAAAATAACCCTAAGCCTAAAAGTGCAACGATCTTATGTGACATTTTTAGTCACACTTTAAATCGGGCTTATTTTAAAACCTACATATAAATTATATGTTTGGTATCATTCTTTTCAGAATTTATCGAACTTTAATGTGATGTTGTTAGATTTTCAGATTCTTATTCTGTTTTTAAAATTCTAAAAGTAAAAAATATCAAGAACTCATGCCACGAGATGAAGATCACACAGCACGGCAGCAGCAAAGATGATCGAGCAAAGAGGAGTTAAAAAAACAAACATATTTGTTTACCATTGTATCAGCATTAAAGAGGGGGTCTCGGAGAAGCGACTGCGCCTCCTTAGCGTGCGTTCAGCCCCCTCTTCATAACAAGTGTGGCAGAGACGCAAAGTGGCTGGCGTGTAGCACAGGCTGAGGGGGTAAGCCCCCTAGTAATATGTCGCCTATAAAGAGAGGTGCATCATTCTTACTGTTCCATCAGCCTAACCTCCTCACCCCTTGTGTCATGATAACCAATAATCTGATCAAACCAAACTCCATGCTACTTGATAGAACACCCAAAGCGCGCCTCTAGCAGGTTCAGCGGAGCGCCTATTGTGGAAAACCCTTTGCCATTTAAAGCAGACCATTGCGAATGCTTGGCCAAGTTCCACGCGGTTTGTATACGGGAGCCTGAGGCAGACCATGAAGTTCATGAAGCAGTGCCACCATGACGGCACACCGTGAATAGCTTCAGTACACTGGCCGCACTCCCATCTAGATACCTGTCGTATGCTAGACACTTTGGTGGTTTGCCAGAATTAACTCATCTCTGAAAGACCAGTGCCAGGTGACTTCACACATTCTAATGCCTATTTTTGTACCCGGGCAGAGTTTGTTCGAATGATGTCCCGTCAGTGACCACTCACACCAATGGAGGACGACGACGACAAAGGGGTGGCACAGAGAAGGTGGTCTTCTCCCAAGGAAACACCAAAGAGATGCCAGTCCTGAAATCAATCCACAATCCAGCGTTCCCTTGTTTCCATGGCACGCTGACCCGTGTGCCCCAACGGCTCCAGTAATTTGTACGTTAATCATTTTCTGAACTGTTCTGAGAGATGTGGGCTACAAAGTCTTGCATCTGTTTTAAAGAGTGAACCTCCAGAATGTAAGGGGTGCTCCCCAGGGTCAATAAAGAAGCCAGGGTTCACCCAGATGTGTTCCCTGACTTTCCACCTTGCAACCCTTCCTAAATCTTCATCAGGAGGCCGACAAGATGCGTGGCCACCTCCTGTTCATCAAGCAGACTATTAAAGTATTTTCCCCTTTGATTAGTAAATGAACGGAAAACCAAAGCTTGATGTTATTTGAATCAGTGGTTTGGTGTGGGGGTTGGTATGTGGGCGGGACGCATAGTAAAGCTGGGTTTGAAGGCCCCCTGGTGGCAGCAGGCTAGCTAATCCAAATCTCTGCACTGATAACGTCCAGCTCTCACTGCCAATCGGCATTTTGTCTTTCAAGCCACACTTCAGCAAATTGGTTTGAAACATCTGCTTAGAAGCGGGCGAGTTCAAGTGGATTAAAAACATAATCCGGAATTCTGCGAAAAGTACGGCTCCGGCATTAATCCGATAAGAAGAGAGGGAAAGAACAGAGAGAGAACATGAACGCCCAGTGCTGCAGGTCTCTGAGCAGATCAAAGCACTCTCTTCACACACAGCAGGGAGGGCTGCTGACGAGACCACAGGCTGCTCGGCTCCCGTGGGGGCAGACCTACAATGCTGCAGCTGGCACACGTAACTGACTGGACAGGGCTTAGCGCCACACGCAGCAGGCTGGACCTCAACAGAAGAGGTGGCAGGCCAGCTTTACCTTAAACCACAATTAAGAAGAACAAGAGAGATCACAGCAAAACAAAAAGGATTTTATTCATTAAAAGTACACAAGCAGGTTCACTTCTAACTGCACGGCACCATTAACAATGCTTTGTGCCCACCGCCTCGCCAACTGTGTGCAGACAGTCCAGCAGGCTGATGCCCTTTTTATTGTTGCACTGCTCAGCTCGGATGGCGGACAGTAGTACAACACAAAAAGGGGGTCAGCCCCCAGTTCAAATGGGAATAGCAGGAGGTGCAAGGATCCTGCCAGTCACTTGTGAACCAAGGAGGTTAGAGAAAAGGCCCAGAAAACAGGGGCTCGGGACCCCCACGGTTAATTCCACATAATGTTGCAGCCCATTTTTTTTTTTTTGTATACATGGCAATGGGGCTTGACCGTCACCATTTGTGCACGAGGGAAGAACATCCTGAAAACTCAGCTGTTCAGATGATGCATCTGGAAAACAAAAATCATAATCAATAACTTGGCAAGCAGTGCCACCTTGTGGCTGCTATTCACATATCCAATACATGGACTGCACACAAGGACTTGGCGAGGCTTAAAGGGGGTGGTCTCCGTATGGCTGAAAATTGATTACCACTCAGTGGATGGGCTCTGTGCTGGGAATAAAGAGTCGAAAGGCTGCACGAGCACTGATGTTAGCTGCCATTCTAGTGACACGGGGGTCTGACTCTGCTTTGGAATGACGCGGTGGGAACAAAATGAATTAATCTGTGTAGGTAGTCTGGGTTAACCTGGCGAAAACAAATCTGCAGCACAGGGACTGGGCTCCATACTAAGATAGGAGGTCTGGATAAGCGGGGCATCCATACAGAAACTGGAATCAAAGTCACGGACATCTCTGACAAAGAAGGTGAAACTGGGGAGGTCATTATGAACCAAGAACTTCACTCAGAGGAGGATCCAGCCGTGCAGACTAGATGGGCTGTTGGGACCACTCCTTCGTCCAAGGCAACTTCCAAAGGGTCTCTGTGCACTTTCAAGTTATGTGGCTTGCACTTGGGAACAGCCTTGTGGATCTCAAGTTTTAAACTACGCTACCAGCTTGCCTAGGGTTATAAGACACCCATGGGAGACAAGCCACCTTGGTAGGAAGCCTGTGAAAGCTGCCATTAGAGGAAACAGTGCTGTGTTGGCACAAACTATCAACTTGAACATACTTCCCTATACGCCTTTATAGTGTGGAGCACAAAGGAGACAGACGGCACTTCCCATTTAGTGTGCTATCCCGTGTATTTGGTTCACTAACACACACCAGAGAAAGAGTTTATGGCAGGGGACACTAAGCTAAGGTAGATACTATTGACCATGAGCAGCAGCTCCAACAGAGCAGACATCCAACCTTTAGTAGAACTCCTTAGTCTATTTAAGGATGTCATGTTAAACAGCAAATTGAAAGTGGGCACATTTAAAGCTCTTATGGGTTTTAATGTTAGGCTGACTTCATTTCCAAGGTGACTTGACTACACCCAAGTTAAACGTGGATACACATCTTCCATTTTTCCAGCTGGTGACTTACTCATGGTTACACAGTGCCAGTAGTGGGATTTGAACCCACCACCTCAGCGTCTGAAGTCCACTACGCCACACGGCCTGTAAAATACACTCAAGTAAAGTACAATCTGACTCACCTTTATTCTTCCCTGCTACAAGAGTCTTTTGGGGGAAATGACGGTTTCATGGAGTGCATTCATGCGAGTCAGGGCTCACTAACTTGGCATAATTTACCTGCAATGAGAAAAAAAAAACCCTGCCAATTAAATTAAAAGGCAGCGAATAATTGAAGGAGCAACCAACAAGTACGTCAACATTGAACACACTAGTTAAAAAAAAGCAAACAAGGAGGAGATTAAGGCCAATAAGAAATAAAACGAATGGCAGAAACAGTCGCCTGACTGGATGACCGTATAGGAGGTTCGTCAGGGCCGATTGTTGTTACACACAATAGAAATGGAGCTGCATCAGATAAACCAAAACCTTATCAATCACTTCTGATTTCGGTCATACCCTAATTAACAATATTCTCAGATTTGTTCAATTCAGGTATCCCCTTTAAATTCTAAATAATCATATTCTCAGTTTAGGGTGGTAGCAAGCTGGGCTCACTCACACACACACACATCCACACTCGGAGGGCATCAATTAAGAAACAGAAAATGTAAAAACAAAATGGCTGCAATGAGTCTGGAAAGGCGCTGGACTTGACTGCTGCCAGGCACTGTGTGCGTTTTCTTTTTCTGCTCCCAAGCACAACCTACTCATAAAGCAAGAGCCATTTTGTTAGCTCCTAGCATTTACTGCTTTTGTTTTTTAAGACTCCTACATGAAAGGAGTTTTGTAACTTGACTTTTCTGCTGGTTATCAGGCTGCAATTGTGGTCTGAAAGTTCTCTTTTTTGCAGAAAATCAAATGAACCTACACCACGAGTCAAATGTCTGCACGTGGCCTAAATATTCTCATATTTTTCATATAATTTGGTATTTTTTTAAATCACAATACCATTAAATTGGTTTAAAAATACAACCAGGACACTAGGAGTGCTGCTAATGGCCGTTACTTCTTAAAATGGCCCATTTTTAAGTTACTGTTCCCACGTGACTGCGATGGCATCTTTTTGAGCAGCCATTGTTTCAGTGCCCTAATACTCAACTCCCTTAGCTTATCTTTAATTAGTGATTTTTAAATGCTAATTGGTGACACCTATTAGAGAAACCTTTGTGACTACATCAGCACTGCTAAAAGCTGTTGCTCTGTTCACTTGGGTTGAAATGCCCTGGCATTCCTAAAGTTCAGGTCCGGGATTCAAACATGGCCAAAGGGAAACGGCTCTGTGTCCAATTGATTTATTTGTTTAGAGGAACAAACTCCTTAAAATGTCCTCTGCTGGCTTCAGCCTTATATACACAATTACTACCAGCGTCGTCTGCAACAGAGAAAAGGTAACTCCAGAATGCTGACCAGAATATGCTTTTCCAGTTATAGATGTGCCGTCTTTTAACCCTCATTGCAAAGTGTACCGCCATAGTGTGGTGTGTTTTTATTTACCTGCAATCTTAAAATTGCACTTCACAACATTTACAATATAAATGTAGGGTGCAATGACTTTTCAGGGTTTAATTACATAAACAGAGATGCTACTCCTCCAAGTGTTCACATACTTGGTGTATTTGAGTAGAAAATGGATTGTGGGATGGCGACTAAGGGCGGAGTGGTGGCTCTGAGGCTAAGGATCTGCACTCTTATCCAGAAGGTTGCCTGTTCCAATCTCCGTCACTGCCAAGAGAAATCTACTCTGCTGGGCCCTTACCCCTTGGGGTCAGAGCACATGTAGGTTATGCAAAAACTAATAAATTCCTAATACAAGAAATTGTATAAGGCGAAATAAAGAACAAAAAATAAAAGTCAATTGGATATGGCTGGCTGTGGTGACCACTTCACAGGTGGGGTCTGCGGGAATGCAGCAGTGCAACACGAAAAGCGCAACCCTGTTGACGACCACCCTGTTTTACTGTAGTTGGAATAAACACTTTAAACTTCATATCTGCCAACGCAAGATGATGACTGCAGGTAGATATCAAATGTAGTTTTTGGGATGGGCCGTAATGTGCATCAAGGTTTGTGCCACGGCTATTAACTACTACAGTAGTTAATCATTCCTATGCTTTAATGACTAAAATTTCAATTATTTGTTTTAATATAAATATTTTAATGTATACCAATTGTAACTTAATTTTGAGTTACTGTATTGCGTATTGAAAATGGCATCAAATTTCAGTACTTGTGTTTGAAATTGTGACAACCAAAACAATGTAGATATGAATTAAATTATATATCTGTGATGTAATCAGAGACCCCAAGCCCAGTGTATAATAATAATTCTTTGCATTTCTATAGTCCTTTTCTCACTACTCAAAGTGCTCAGCAATTGCAGGTTAAGGGCCTTGCTCAAGGGCCCAACTGAGCACAGTCCCTATTGGCGTTTTCGGGATTCGAACCGGCAACCTTCCGATTGCCAGATCCCTAGCCTCAAAGCCACCACTCCGCTCCACTCCACTACTCAGCATCTAATTCTTAAAATGAATGAAAAGAATTGAGTCACTTAAATGAGTAGCTTGAAAGAGTAAACTGGGTAAAGTGAATTGAAATGCCCATCACTAACTGTCAGTGCCACCGCCATCTTGACGAAAGTACGAGGCTGGCGGCAGACAGAAGAACACTGAAGTATAATGTCCAACCCTATTTAATTTTTTTATTATATATATATATATATATATATATATATATATATATACACACACACATATATGATAGACTGCCAGGTGGGGCCTTGGCAGCTTTTGGTTGTGGGACACCCAAGTTTTTTTTTTTTTTTAATCCTTTTCTCACTGATCATCTGACCCTTAGTATTACTGTTAGATTGTTTTTATTTGTTTCCACTTACTACCTTTTGTAATGCACCTAATATTACTCGATATTTAAAAGGCACTATGTAAATAATTGTTACCTGCTGGATCCAAACGTCCATGCTGCGAGAGTCTCTTCATCTATCAGGTCCGTTGGGTACAATGTGGTGGGCACATTAGGGAAACATCTGGAAGGTACAAGATACTTTGGTGACTTTTTTGGCGACAAACTACATTTCCATGACAAATGTCTGAGTAACCGGTTTAACTTTGTTAAATACAATACTGTTTGATGGAGGCCACAACATAAAACAAACAGTGACCGCCACGTTACTGAAGACACAGGTATCAGGGGGCCCAGGCGGGTGTCCAGGGTGGTGGTGGTGGGGACGGGACCAGGCGAAGTGTGCCCTGTGCGTTTGGCGACCTGCCACTTGTGTCGGTCAGTTCCGCAGCTCGCTTTCTTCTATTCTGTTTCTTGGTGATGACTTTTGGTATAAACAAAAAAAAAAAGTTTTTTTTTCCTCCTTTTGCCTTTTCTTCCTCCAGTGGCCCTTTCATACTCGAGCACTCGTCGCCACGTCCCCCCCTCCCTCTTCACCACCACCACCACCTCGCGGCCACCTTGGCTTCACACGCGATTTATTGCACTGCCGTTCGCTAGCAGCGCTCGTTTGCTCGCTCGTTAGCCAGCCCGCCCGCCCTCCAGAGGGGCCTCCATCGGCGCCACACTCTATCACCGCGGACAGGACGAGCTGCGAATGCTACCCTTTCCCAGCCCGGGCACAGGACCCCCATTCCCAACGGTTTACAATCCTCTGCCCTGTGTCGACGACGACGCCTCCTCCTCTTTTTCCCGTCTCTCGCTCCCTTAGCGCCGCGACTCCACGGGACAGCGGGCTACCCGCTCTCACACATTCATGGAGACCCAGTGGGCCCCTCTCACCGCTGCCATTCTCCTTCCACTTTGTGCCCCCCGTCGTCTTATCGTGTTTTTGTCGTCTTTTTCCACTCTGTGCTCTAGCGCTGCAACCGACTTCACCGCCACGGCTGACTTGCCCAGCGTTCCCGCACTTCAGCGCTCCGATCCTCCGGCTCCTCGAGAGGCCGCGCCATCTTGCATTCCGCGCATTCCACAGCTGAAGGCGGGGCTATCCTAGTCGTGGCACGCTATTGGCCACCACAGCCAGTCGCCGCTCTTCCATTGGTCAACTGGGCGTAAGGGTTATAATGAGAGGCCGGCGGGCAGAATTCTTCAAGACCCACCCTCCACCGTTGCTTCAATTGGGCACTGCTTTTGAAGGGAAGCCTCGATTGGTTAACTGATCTGGAAATCTTGCGCCCGAAAAACCAAGCTACGTTGTGATTGGCTCCACAGACAAGACAAGCTGCAATATGATTGGCAATTTTTTTTAACGGCGGCCATCGCCGCAGCATTTTACAATTATTGGTGGGAGAGTTGCGCCCTCTGTTATCCTGCTTCCCTCCGAGGCAGGTGTGCTTCTTGATTATATTTGGATTTCCGTATACCTATATATAAATCCAAACACACACACACACATATATATATATATATATATATAAAATATTATAATTATATATATCATTGTATATCATATATGATATCCATCCATCCATTTTCCAACCCGCTGAATCCAAACACAGGGTCACGGGGGTCTGCTGGAGCCAATCACTGCCAACACAGGGCACAAGGCAGGAACCAATCCCAAGCAGGATGCCAAACCACCGCAGGACACACACAAACACACCCACACACCAAGCACACACTAGGGCCAATTTAGAATTGCCAATCGACCTAACCTGCATGTCTTTGGACTGTGGGAGGAAACCGGAGTACCTGGAGGAGACAGGGAGAACATGCAAACTCCACGCAGGGAGGACCCGGGAAGCAAACCCGGGTCTCCTAACTGCAGGGCAGCAGCGCTACCGCTGCGCCACCGTGCCACTCTGATATATGAATATAAAATTATGGATCAGAATGGTGAGTTGTTATTGGATGTCTGTGCTAATCATGGATTGTCCATAACAAACACCATGTTCTAAAACCAGGAGGCTCATAAGCGTACCTGCTAGCAGACCACTCTGTGCCGAATGTCGATGATAGACTTTGTAGTTGTGGCACCTCACCCTGAGGTCAT
The DNA here is from genome assembly GCA_026402145.1 of Polypterus bichir lapradei. NCBI lineage: Eukaryota > Metazoa > Chordata > Cladistia > Polypteriformes > Polypteridae > Polypterus > Polypterus bichir. The sequence continues at coordinate 5,900,635 of JANRMT010049829.1, forward strand.
ATGTTTTGGACACTTGGATAAAGTCAGGGGCAGAGCCATCAATTGATCACCACTTGGTAGTGATCTGGATTTGAGGCAAGAGGCTTATGCTGGATATGGTCCAGGTAAGCCCAAAGGTGCAGTTAGGGTGTCCTCAGAACAACTGGCTGCGGCTTTTATTTGTGACCTCAGAAAGAACTTCTCCTATGTGCAGATTGAGGTTAGGGACATTGAGTCCGAATGGACCCTGTTCAAGGCCTCAGTTGTGGAAGCAGTGGCTAAAAGCTGTAGTCTTAGGATTGTCAGGACATCTCATGATGGCAACCCTTGGACCTGATGGTGGGCACCAGAGGTGAGAGAAATTGTCAGACTGAAGAAGGTGGCCTTCAGGGAAATGGTCTCTGCAGGATCTCCTTACTTGGTTGAGAGGTACCGACAGGCTAAGAGGACCGGTGCAAAAGTGGGATGGTCTCAAGGCTGTTCTGGAAAGCTGTTTTGATGCCACAGAAGGGGAAGGAATGAACCTGCCCAGACTGTGATAAGCAGGGATGGAGAGGTGCTGGCCTCTTCTGGGGAAACTGCCGAGTACTGGAAGGAGTACTTTGAGGAATTTCTCAAACCAGTGCCCATGACCAACAGGCAGCTCTGGAACACCAGTTTGGGGAAGTTCCCATCACTGTTGCTGAAGTCACAATGGTGGTCTGAGGACTCCGTAGTGCTAGGGTGGATGAAATCTGACCAGAGATGTAGAGAGTATTGGACACTGTTGTATTAGCATTGTTAACATGTGTATAATGTGTTTGGGCATGTTATAGGGATATGGCAAACCCCCCCCCCCCGGGCGACTGGCCGTAGAGATGCTCCAGGTATGTCCCACTAGATGGAGGCCCTGCAGCAGAACCATGACATGCTAGAATGATTGAACCTCTCAGCTGGCTTAGGAATGTCTGGGAATTCCCGAGGAAGAGCTAAAATCTGTAGGAGTGGACAGGGAGGTCTGGGCTGACCTGCTGTCTCCGTGACCTTCACCAGAAAAAGCTGTTGAGAAAATGAGATAAAATGCTAAGGTCTACATGGTCTGGAAATTCAAAAAAAATGTAGGGAGCAGCATTGAACTTACAACGTGTAAAAAAAAAAAAGGACAGCAAAGTGACCTGTGGGCACGTGTTTACAGCAAAGTCATTGAAAAACCAAATCAAAACCATCATAATGGCAGGAAGAAAAATCAGCCACCATCTGCTGAGCATCAAGCACATCACAGAAGACAATTAAGTGATGAAGAGACAGAAAGAATAAAAAGACAAGATGCTGAAGCACGTAGACAAGCAAGAAGTAATGTTGAATACTGAGCAGCTCATAGGCACGCAATACAAAGTCCGGGATACAGAATACAAGAACGAGTGCACGGCCACAACTCAAAAGAGCGTCAAATAGTCGAGATGTCCAGCCATTTGATAGCATTGCTTTTATACCTTCACATCAATGTTTCTTTGAAGACCACCACTTAGCAAAGTTACGTAAGAAGTGGCATCAAATTCAAGCTGTATTTTTAAATAGTAAAAACAAAAGAATGTGTTGCAATAATAGAAAAGTTCACCTTGCTTTATATGAGCCAATGCAAGTAATAAAATGCAATACAACATCTACAGAAACAGAAAGAAGTAACTATTTAGAAAACACAAAGAGTATCAACAGCTGCTTAGCTTTAACTTGGATTGTGTTTGCATTTTTTTTTTTGTTAAAGACCGTTGGCATGTCTCACGAGACTACGTTGATAAAAGGACAAGTGTCTGTGTGTCCTTCTGGCTGCTATGTCTCTGTTATCCAAGTGATGGCACATAACAAACATTAGCACTGCTTTTACGAATCCCATACCAAAAGGTATATAACAGAGACATAGGAATCGGATGGGCATACAGTACCGGGTAGACAGAAATCTGAGTATCTACCTCAACAAAAAGACATGTGCCCTTCTGTGGGTTTGTCTGGATGCTACATCTCTGTCATATGCCGTTTGGTATGGGATTCATAAATGTACACACCATCGGCTGCAATGACAAATGCATGTTATTATTACAAATGTTTGTGATGCACCATCTGTTGGAATGACAAATGCAATGCATTTTATTACTACATACATTAAAAGATACATTCCAATAGATGGTGCATTGCAAATGTTAATGCTGAAGTCTATATTGATCAGTTAGATTTCAACCCGTCTTAGTATAGAATTGTGGCAAATACATACACACACACATTATATGCAGTATAATGCTATACTCAGCACCAAACATAGAACAACCTGGAGGACGTAGACTCCTTCCATGAAAAGAGTTTAATGATGACAACCGAATTTCCTGAAAGTAAAACTGTTTTATTTTTATGACGAGTATAGTAAAATCGAAAAGTCAGGCAAAAGTCCTCTCTGGCTAGCTCCCTCCTAACCTCCTGCTTATTTCCCATGTAACACAAATGTCCACTTCAGACCTCTCTGGACAGACATACCAGCTTCTTCCATAATCTTCACTGTCCCTTTGTCTGCAGCTGACTGTAACAGATGAGTTCTCACAAAACTCACCTTACTCAAAGATACACATTCTAATGTAGAACTCCATCTCTTAATTACTCTTCTGTCTCTAGAAGTCATATCGCCTTGGGTCTAGACATTTACACACACACCATCCCTCACTTCTTCTTAGTCTCCTTGCAGGCTACCACATACCGCTGGGCTACATTGAGGGGAGGGGAGTAGCCATCGGCATAGGACGTGTCCTCAAAGAGCACAGAGTAGTCATCCTGTGGCTGAAACAGAAAGGCAAAGGGAGAGAAACGTGTGAAGCTACAGCAGGAAATGGTTAGAGAGAGAGAGAGAGAAAGATGTGAAAGGTGGTATATATACACTCAGCAAAAAAAGAAACGTCCCCTGACTTTCAACTGTTTTTACTTTCAGTAGACTTAATGTGTAAATATTTGTATGAACACTAAAAGAGTCAACACCATAAGACATAAACTAAAAATGTTTCACAATGTGTCCCTGAATGAAGGGAGGCTCAAAATCAAAAGTACCAGTCAGTATCTGGTGTGGCCACCAGCTGCTTGAAGTACTGCAGTGCATCTCCTCCTCATGGACTGGACCAGATTTGTCAGTTCTTGCTGTGAAATGTTACCCCACTCTTCCACCAAGGCACCTGCAAGTTCCTGGACATTTCTGGGGGGAATGGCCCTAGCCCTCGCCCTGCGATCCAACAGGTCCAAGACGTGCTCAATGGGATTGAGATCTGGGCTCTTCGCTGGCCATGGCAGAACACTGACATTGCTGTCATGCAGAAACTCACGCACTTTTTGCCACTCCTGTCTGGTCCAGCGAAGGTGGGTTTGTGCCCATAGGCGGCGTTGTTGCTGGTGATGTCTGGTAAGGACCTGCCTTACAACAGGCCTGCAAGCCCTCAGTCCAGCCTCTCTCAGCCTATTGCGGACAGTCTGAGCACTGATGGAGGGATTGTGTGTTCCTGGTGTGACTCGGGCAGTTGTTGTGGCCATCCTGTACCTGTCACGCAGGTGTGATATTCGGATGTACCGATCCTGTGCAGGTGTTGTTACACGTGGTCTTCCACTGCGAGGATGATCAGCTGTCCTTCCTGTCTCCCTGTAGCGCTGTCTTAGGCGTCTCACAGTGCGGACATGGCAATTTATTGCCCTAGCCACATCAGCAGTCCTCATGCCTCCCTGCAGCATGCCTAATGCACGTTCACGCAGATGAGCAGGGACCCTGGGCATCTTTCTTTAGGTGTTTTTCACAGTCGGTAGACAAGTCTCTTTAGTGTCCTGTGTTTTTAGAACTGTGACCTTAAATGCCTACTTTCTGTAAGCTGTTAAGGTCTTAACGACCATTCCACAGGTGCATGTTAATTAATTGATTATGGTTAATTGAACATGCATGGAAAACATTGTTTAAACAATTTACAATGAAGATCTGTAAAGTTATTTGCATTTTTAAAACATTATTGTTGAAATACACAGTCCTGAAAAAGGGACGTTTCTTTTTTGGCTGAGTTTAATTGATAAGACAGGTGAAAGGCATTATATAACAGATAGCTAAGATAGAGGCAAAGCCTAGTAAACCAACAAGAAAGAACAAAACAAACACACAAAGTGGTCAGACATACCCGCTGCGGAGGTGCGTGGATCAGCGCACGATAGAAACAGGTGGTCTGTGGGTACAGAGCCAACACAAGCTGGTCCTTTGTGAAGAGTGCTTGAGGGTCAGTTTCAGGGTTCGCCTTCCACTGTGGGAGTGGTATGATACGCCTGCGACTCAAAGTATGACGCCTGCAGAGACAGACAGACCGACAGAGTTACTTCCTGCCCTAAGCACGCCTCACATGGACTACCAATACGACCTTCCTAACTTAAAAGGGCCCAGCAGGGACTGCACTTTGAGGCGACTGAAGCGAGCGAGTTTCCCGTCTCCCTGCAGACAGCACTGAGAATCGTTCCAACCCGCTCAGCTGCATCATGGTCTGGTACTTCAACTGCAATGTGCTCCACCGTAAGAGACTGCAGCGAGGTCAGTCGAGAGTGGTACTCGGGGTGCCTCTGCCTTCTCTGTCAGACACGTCCTTTCAACGCTATGTCTGAACTGCCTGCCGCATTGTGCTGGGCTCCTCTCACCCCCTCTCAAGGATTCTACATTCTTCTGCCATCTGGAAAAAGATACTGGGTATGTCGAGAATGTCGTGGCGGGCATGAACTCATTTCAATTAGATGAGCATTTTGCACTTTGATTTAAATGCAAGGCCCCATGCTGCAGGCAACTGTTTTCCGATTGTCTAAAGAGTATCTGGAGAACGTTGTTGGGGACAGGCAGGCCTGGTCTGTCCAGTTCAGAAAGTTGCTATTGTATTCTTTACAGGAAAAGCAGTAAGAATATCCATAAGATGAGGAGCTTTGGTGAGAGCATGTCAAACAATCAAACTTACGTCCTATTCAACAAATTCCCCAAACATTTTTTGCGTGAGATCGAAATTTCTCCATGGAGTCAACTGTCCTCTGCATAAAGAAATCCTTCCCAACATCTGAGCGACACTTACACTTATGGCCGGACTCCCTCTGTGACCTCATGTTTCCGTTAATGAATAGACTGTAACTGAACAAATACTGCGGCTATTATAGCACCCGCATTTGTTTGTTTGCAGAGAGATTCCTTCATTTTCCTCATTGCACACACCCAATTTCCCTCAAATTACTGCTGTTTATCCTGTCTGGATTTCTGCTAAGTCCTTTGATGGTAGTGTTCCAGAGAAGTGCTTTATAAACTTTTAAGCACGCTCTTTGTAAATTTACACAGTTGATGAAGAAGCTCTCCGGACTCGCAGGTAGCACAATACGTAGCCAGCCCAGTGTCTGGCTGAGGAAATGAGGGAAAACTGGAACTCCCAGTTCTTTGTCATCAGATGCATTTCCTATGTCCAGATCTCCACTCGTCTAATTAAATTGAATATTTCAATTTCATGATGGAAGACTTTCCTAGTACATATCTACTAGCTTGTGTAGACCACCCTATGAATTTGTGGGAATCAGAAAACAGGAATCTTAGCCCAGAGACAGCAAAAGGGGCCCCTGTTCCTCCATGACCCAGTCAGCTATGCACTTATACAGCTGTGTGTGTGTGTGTGTGTGTGACATACAGTATCTCTCCAAAGTGAGTACACCCCCCACATTTTTGTAAATATTTTGTTATATCTTTTCATGGGACAACACTGAAGATATGACACTTTGAAACAATGTCAAGTAGTCTGTGTACAGCTTGTATAACAGTGTCAATCTGCTGTCCCTTCAAAATAACTCAACACACAGCCATTAATGTCTCAACCGCTGGCAACAAACGTGAGTACGGCCCTAAGTGAAAAATGTCCAAATTGTGCGCAATTAGCCATTGTCCCTCCCCGGTGTCATGTGACTCGTTAGTGTTACAAGGTCTCAGGTGTGTTAAATTTGCTGTTATCGCTCTCACACTCTCAATCTCATACTGGTCACTGGAAGTTCAACATGGCACCTCATGGCAAAGAACTCTCTGAGGATCTGAAAAAAAAGAATTGTTGCCCTACATAAAGATGGCCGAGGCTATAAGATGATGAAAGTGAGCTGTAGCACGGTGGCCGAGACCATACAGCGACAGGTTTAACAGGACAGGTTCCACTCAGGACAGGCCTCGCCACGGTCGACCAAAGAAGTTGAGTGCACGTGCTCAGCATCATATTCAGAGGTTGTCTTTTGAAAATAGACGTACGAGTGCTGCCAGCATTGCTGCAGAGGTTGAAGGTCAGCCTGGCAGTGCTCAGACCATATGCCCGCCGCACACGGCATCAAATTGGTCTGCATGGCTGTCGTCCCAGAAGGAAGCCTCTTCTAAAGATGATGCACAAGAAAGACAAGCAGACTAAGGACATGGATTACTGGAACCATGTCTTGTGGTCTGATGAGATCAAGATCAACTTATTTGGTTCAGATGGTGCCAAGCGTGTGTGGTGACAACCAGGTGAGGAGTACGTGTCTTGCCTACAGTCAAGCACGGTGGTGGGAGTGTCATGGTGTGGGGCTGCATGAGTGCTGACGGCACTGGGGAGCTACAGTTCATTGAGGGAACCATGAATGCCAACATGTACTGTGACATAATGAAGCAGGGCATGATCCCCACCCTTCGGAAACTGAACATGATAACGACCCCAAACACACCTCCAAGACGACCACTGAGGGTAAAGGTGCTGGACTGGCCAAGCAAGTCTCCAGACCTAAACCCTACTGAGCATCTGTGAGGCATCCTCAAACGGAAGGTGGAGGAGCACAAGGTCTCTAACATTCACCAGCTCCGTGATGTCGTCGTGGAGGAGTGGAAGACGATTCCAGTGGCAATCTGTGAAGCTCGTGTGAACACCATGCCCAAGAGAGTCAAAGCACTGCTGGAAAATAATGGTGGGCAGACACACAAAATATTGACACTTTGGGCACAATTTGGACATTTTCCACTTTTGTTGCCAGTGGTTTAGGCATTAATGGCTGTGTTTTGAGTTATTTTGAGAGGACAGCAAACTGACACTGTTATACAAGCTGTGCACGGATTACTTGACATTGTATCAAAGTGTCACATCTACAGTGTTGTCCCATGAAAAGACAGAATAAAATATTCACAAAAATGTGAGGGCTGCACTCACTTTTGTGAGATACTGTGTGTGTATATATATATTGTGGCAGGCGGCCAGGACGCCCCTTTGAACTTGGATCCGAGGAAACACCCATTGGCTACACCGTATGTTCCCCTGAACACTTGGTGGCAGCCCCTATTGGTTGCATTGGGGCCACAATGGTGGAACACTGGCGCTCATCCCTGTTGGGCTCCATGGCCAGCGCCAGGGGGCGCTGCATGGTTTAACGAGTGCAGCTTGAAGTAGGTCAACGAGCACCTGGAGCACTTCCGGGGGTGCAATAAGAGGAGCCTGCAGCCACCACTCTAGGCGCCAGAGTCAGGAGGAGGACAACGAGGAAGCTGCTTGGGAGGAGTAGTGGACGAAGAAGAGTGTGGTTCAAGGTGATTTACTTTGTGTGTTGGGCCTGTGGGACATGGGGAAGACGTGCACCACAGCTGAAGTACAATAAAAATCCTTTTTCATTTATTTCTACACGTGCCTCTGTTGTCAGTCTGTCGGGTTAACGCCTATATTGCGCCTTTGCCACTATATATATATATATATAGGGCACATTTTATTAGTATGTTGGCTTTCTGTTTGCCTTTATAATTTAACTTCCATGAATTTCACCACAAAGCTAAGACTCCCAAATCCGCGTTGTTCACATTTTGTAAACCTAAGTCAGACTGAGGTGTCAATTATGTTAAATTTGGCAGTGAAACCAACTCTGAACCATGTCATCCATGGTGCTCTTTAGAGACTGCCCAAGGTTGCCTCCATTTTCACGAATTCTCAATGCTCTGAAATGGACAAACATAACCATAAGGTCTGAGTAGGATGTTAGGGATGTTGTGGAATAAACAAGTAACGCCTGCTCCCCCTCCACTTACTCTTTTCCTTCCTCATCAATGTCATCAACTTCATACCTGTAAAGAGATACGGAGACAGAAGAGACGAAATTCAGTTTCTCATCAGTCTGTGTTAATAAAAGCAGCAGGCATTAAGATGTCCAATGTTCTTCTCTAATGAACTGCCTACTGCAGTTCTGTCAGAAAATGACAACCAGCAGGCCATTAGGCTTTTATCACACATTCATGTCCAGAAGGTGAATGCAGACCTGTAAACTCTTCATGGGTGAAAACCAGAAGAACTTTTAACTAATCACCACGACTAAAATGCTAACCAGAATTCTTTGTCGAAAGCTTCACTTAAAAAACTTGAAAAGCTAAAACACACTCAGACACAAGTCGACTGAGAACATTAAAGTCATCTTACTTGTTGGCCGCGTGACTGTAGCTGACCACTTCTGCCAGAATCCACTGCTCGTCGCCATCCACGGCCTTGACCCGAGCTGCCACTTTATCCCCTGGTTTGGCCACATAGTCGCTCGAGGCTGGTATTGCACCGCACAGTGGTGGAGGGCTGCCAAAGGCCAGAGAAGAGAATTGTCCTGAATGGTTGATGCTAAAGTCTATCAGTGGATTCAGTAACACGGTGACTACTTCACTGCACAACGAATAAGACCATGCGGAGTCCTGACCTCCTCACCTTTCGCCTGGCTTTCCGATCCACAGAGGCAGCGTCATAGCAGACTGCTGAAGCAGAGTCATCAGCACTCCCCTCCTCATCGTCTTTCTCGGTGGATCCGAGTCATTGTACAGCCCGGCAATCTTTGCCGCTGTTTAAAAAGAAAAAGAGGATGTTCCAGCGCCAGGAATTGTGGGTAAGGTTATAAACCTAAATGTCATGCTTTTCCTATGAGACAGGCAGAAATACGAACAGACTCACCAATTCGCCGCTCCTCTAGCAAGGATTTGATCTCTGCAATCTTGTCAAGTGCTTTGCGCAGAATTCTGGAGTGAGGAGACAAACAATGATAAGTCTGATTAGGGAAGGCAGTATGTCTGTTCTTCAGATAACTCCAGGTAAACATGTGGAGAGGTGCCTTTGTTTTAAAAGCCAATCCTGGCCTAAAAGGCTCAAATTAGGTTGATACCGCCATGTTGGCCTGACCTGGTCCTGTTGTCGGATTTTCATTATCACATCAAACCTGGTGATTAAACACACAAGTCTGCTTCATGCAAACAGAAGTGACGACTCAAAGAGCTTTAACTGAATAAGAAGACAGACAAGCAAGCTCTAGTGAGGCCTTGGGGATTTTCTATACTCTTTGTTTTAAATGCCGAAGAACACCTTGATATCTAATTGAATATGCAGTCACGTGTCAAACACATAATACTGCAAATTATAAAATGGTAACATTTGGATGAGCAGTAGACAGTTACACGCAGGGCAACCAAAATCATTAGCAGAGCACATTAATCTGAGAAGTGAGTGCACAAAATGGCAGCACAAACAGGAAACAATAATGGAGAAGAAAAAACAGAGGAATGACTTCCAACATTATTAGCTCTACCAAGTCACCTCCTTCTACATAGTCGAAAATCCAAAATAGTGGAGACAGTAATAGTGCTCCGTGCCAAAGACACTCCTAAAAATTGAAGAGCTTGGATCACAACGGCACCATGACTGGGGCACAACACAGGTGATTTAGATAGATAGATATACTATATACAATAGATTCATTTAGTGTAGTTGCTAGGATTAAATACATTTCTATATTGACAGATAAAATGCCACATTGTACAAACAAAACTCAATTTTAGTGTAGTTGGCAGGATCAGAAATATATAATTTATATTTATATATAAACTGATAAGACACCATATGAAAGAAATACAGAAATGAATTATAGTGTAGTTGGCAGGATTAGATAGATATATAAATAGATAGACAGATCGATATAGATAGAAAGAAATTATTTGTTATATTATGCAGGATGGATATGCAGGATGGATAGATAGATAGATAGATAGATAGATAGATAGATAGATAGATAGATAGATAGATACTATATGATAGATTGATAGATAGATAGATAGAATTTGGTGTAGTAGGCAGGATTAGATAGATAGATAGAAATTATTTGGTAGAGTAGGCAGGATAACGTAGACAGTATAGTTGGCAGGATAGATAGATTAATTTTGGCGTAGTTGGAAGGATTAGATTAGATAGATATATAAATAGTCAGACAGATTAATACCGATAGAAACTATTTGGTATAATAGGCAGGATAACAGATAGATAGATAGATAGATAGATAGATAGATAGATAGATAGATAGATAGATAGATAGATAGATAGATAGACAGAAATTATTTGGTATAGTTGGCAGAATAATGTAGATAGTATAGTTGGCAGGATAGATAGTTAAATAGACTTAATTTGTCCTCAAAGGGAAATTAGATCTTTACAGAAGCTCAAGACCGAGAACTATATAAATAATAAACAACAACCACACCCTAAACACACATGGTAACCTCTAGCTTGGATACTGGAGAACTGGTACAATCAATAACGGTGCTACAGGTGGCAGTAAGATGGTCCAACCTGTCCAGATGTTCATTTGAAGGCGTTAACATTTGAGTAAAGTAGGTCCAGGTTCTTTGTGTCCAAAAGCAGAAGATGCCGTTAGACAGCAAGACAAAGCTGACAAGAATTCTTGGTTTCACATACCCGCACTCGGCCTCGGCGTCTGCTTTGGCGGTGGTGTACAAGCCCCGTAATTTGGTCCGATAGTATGGAGAGACTGCAACAGACAGAAAAGGGAGGTCAGAGAGACACAGACATGGCAGAGGCTACCTCGCAGTTCTCTCTGAGGGGTCCGCTCACTTTTATTCTCCGTCTGCATTCTCTCGTGAGTCTTTTGAATGTTCAGCAGGTTGTGTTCACTACGGGACCGTTCCTCCTACAAATACAGACCCATTTATTAGTATTGCTGCAGCTACAGTAGAGAGAACCATACTAAATGTTCAAAGGAGTGAAATACTAACCTGTGTCTGCTTGATGAGCCGGTGAAGCTCACTCAGCAGCTCGGAAATCCTCGTGTCGGCAGACACAAGTGCCATTTCTGCAGTATCAGAGAGAGGGAGATGATCAGATGGAACAGTCAAACATCTCTGGATGATCAGCAGCACTGCAATTAGCCCTTGGCATCCCCGTGTCTCACTTCTAAGTAAGGAGCAGGTGACTTCAAGGTGTTGTCCACTAAGACAGCCATCCTCGAACCAAACACATTTTACTTAATTACTGTTCAATGCTTTTCTCTTTAACCAGTTCAAACGCAAGTGGAAAACGTTCTTGGGCCCAAGTACAACATTAAAGTGTGAATTCAGGACGATTTCAAAAAGCTCATTTCTACTGGGACTGAATCACAGGCCGCTTGGCTCATTCAAACTACACTGCAACAACTGCTGTCATCGGGTCGTTACACTCGCTTCCAGTGAAGCTCAGGGCGCCATCTTCCTTACAAAGCTTTACCGATCTGAATTTACCGTTACCTACGAAGCAGAGAGCACATATTAAAGACTCCAAGGATTAACTGGGAAGTGCAGCTTTTAACTATTCGGTCCCAAAGCCACGGAACACCCTGCCTTCTTATATAAGAGACACATTAGCCTGGCACGCCCGGCCAGATCTGCTCAACAGCTGCTCTCATTGTACCTCAGTATAGCAGACATTAATAATTATGCACCAATCTACTAATCCTCCTCACTAGGGGGCGCTGCTTTCCTTCACAGCTCATTTATACTGCGGGCCTTGAAATCAAAGGCTTGAGAAAATTCACATTAGAGGGCCCAGCCCAGACTTTACTGAACAATGGCCAGGAGGCACAGGGCCCCATTTGTGCTAATCGACTGTGTGTTTAAATTAATCGTCACCTTTATACGTATGCATGATAATTTGCACATTGCAGGTCACCTGTGAATTTCTTCCAGCGCTCTGATCCTGCACTCAGGGACGATCCCCGCATAAGCATAAACTGAACTGAGCGTAAAGAGACTTGCACACCTCTTGTTACGTACCGTCAGGCAAAGAGCCCAGGCCGCTGGGTTGAAGTTAAAAGCCTGCACAACTTTGAGCCAGATGGCCCCTTTACACTTCTCCACAAACAAAACACAAACGTAGCGGGCGGCTGAAGCCCACCAAGCTGAGAAGTGCTGAATGAAGTATAGCACGCCCTGTGGTGATGCTGAATTCGCGTCTATTAATAAGCCATAAAGTTAAGAATGAGGCTGACGAGTGGAATACGCCGAAGGGCGGCTCGCCGAGGTGACATATCGCCGGGACATTCTCACACCTGCTTAATGCCGGGAGGGGCTCAGAGTAGAGCCGCTGCTCCTCCGCATCGAGAGGAGTCAGATGAGGTGGCTCGGGCATCTGATCAGGATGCCTCCTGGACGCCTCCCTGGTGAGGTGTTCCGGGCACGTCCAACCGGGAGGTGGCCCCGGGGAAGACTCAGGACACGCTGGAGGGACTATGTCTCCCGGGGGGCCTGGGAACGCCTTGGGATTCTCCCGGAAGAGCTGGAAGAAGCGGCCGGGGAGAGGGAAGTCTGGGCCTCTCTGCTTAAGCTGCTACCCCCGCGACCCGACCTCGGATTAGCGGAAGAGGATGGATGGATGGATGGCTTAATGCCACAGGACGGCTTCAGGTGAACACGACTGGCAAGATTGGCCGAAGGGGCCTCTTCTTTCCAAAAGTGTCCAGATCTTTAACCAGCATACGAGAAACGTAAGAAATACGGGAGGTTTGTTTTTAGCAGGTGTGATTCCCACGTAACAAAATGCTTTACTTCTAAAGTGTGTACGTCAGTACGGCGGAGCTCTGAACAAGTTCTCTTTATTTAAAGAACTGAAGCCATGATGACTGCTAACTTGCACCTGGGTGCACAGAATCCACTTCACAATGCGTCCTCCAGATCGTAGGGAAAACGTCCGATATCAAACAAGTCTGAAAGAAATCAAACTTTCTGATTTATGAGCCAAAAAATGGAAAAATCATTTCCGGCCTAAAATGTAAATGCATATTGAACATTTAGGACAACTATTACCATAATTGGAAAGAGTTTGAATTCTTTAGTGAATGCACAAAATAAGAAGCTGGAAACTTAAACCAAAATATATTTACCAAGGGACTCACCGAGTAGCAAAAGAAGAACTAAAAGGTGAGGAGCAGCTAAGAAAATCTAAAAGGTCTGATGAGGTTTAGCACAAGGACGTTGCTCTACAGCATGAAGGACATTTTTTTCTTTTGCAATTGTCACCAAGTAATAAATTAGCAAACACGTAACTGTGGACAAACTATTTTTTGAATTTAAAGACACGATTTTGTCATACAGGGGTGGCAGACCTCATCACTGCTCCACGTCACATTACACGACCGGCGTGTCTGCGTGATGACAGCCCAGCCGTTCTCTGCCCTTTCTCCGAGAGCCAATAGCGTGGTGCAGTAAGAGCGGGTTAATGGCTGCGGTGAGCTCAGCCAGCTATCTTTACCTTTCCTCCTTTTTTCCCCCCATTTTGTCGAGATACTCACATCCTGAGATATCAGACAGACGAGCCTCCCATATGTACTTAGTATAGAAGAACAAAATGGCACACTTTGTAAACTAAACATCAATGAATTAATCGGAATGCTATTGCTTCATTTTCACATTTCCACAAATGCGGATGTTCCAGATAAAAGAAGTCCGGGCAATGCCAGGTAATTTATGGTTAATAATATCAGAACACTCTAGAAGAGAACAGGCCACTGAGCCCATCAAAGCTCACCAGTCCTATCCACTTAACATCACGTTGAGTTTTCAAAGTCCCGAATGTCCACCACTTGGTCACTTGTTCTTTGTGTAAAGAAAAACTGCCAAACGTTTGTGTGAAATTTGCCCTTAAAAAGTTAATATATAAAAATGTTAGGTACTAACAAGTAACAAACACCGAGAAATATTACCATAAGTGAACATTCAAACTCAGTTTTTATTTGAGCGTTCAAATCTTATTTATTTGCTTAGCTGACAGCCCTAGTAATTATGGGAACGAACCAGACAGCGAGACCAGACGTCCCATGCTGACCGGGTCAATCCCGAATTCCAGCGATCCGTCCCAGTTTGTCTGACCAGACGTCTCATTTTACGACTAGCGGGCCGGAATTGAACTAAATGTCCCGTTTGTCCTGCTCCTGTGTGGCTAAAGCGCGAAGGGGGATCGACACGTGTATCGATTTCATGTGCAACTTACAATACCCCCACCCAGTTCTTCACACTCCCTGGATTAATGAGTTGTGTCCTGGTTTAGGACCTTGAAAATCTGGGCATCCTACAAGCAGCACCAGCCTGCACTGGTAAAGTGAATAAAAGCTTCAAATTGTTTTTTTACACAGCCATTGTACCGGGGTGCTTTGATCATTTGGGGTCATCATCTTTAGCACAGGGGTCCCCAACTCTGGTCTTGGAGGGCCACGGTGGATGCAGGTTTTCATTCTCAGCCTTTTCTTAATTTGTGACCTGTTTTTGCTGCTAATTTACTTCATTTGGATTAATTTTAATTGACGTGTTCTTAAAGACTCAGACCCCTTAATTGGTTCTTTTCTAATTGGTTCTCATTGCGATTATTACATTACTTCTGTTTATTTTATTTATGTTCATATATTTTATTTCTATTTATGTTACTTGTTTGTTTTCTTTTATTCTATTATTGTAAAGCACTTTGGCCAAAGCATTGCTATGTTGTTTTAAATGTGCTATACAAATAGACATTGACATTTTTTTCCTTAATTAGAAATGAAAAAATTCTGAGCAACGATGATCAGATCTTTAAAAAAATTAACTATTAAATTTTATTCAAAAGAAGTTAATTAGCAGCAAAATCGCGTCACTAATTAAGAACAGGGTTAGAATGAAAACCAGCGGCCACTGTGGTTCTCCGGGCCCGGAGTTGGGGACCGCTACTTCACGGGGCGGGGAGACGGAGGTTGGGGGGCCTGCACTGCTGCTGCACCCCCCAACACTATGAACCACCTCAGGATCCCAAATCAGGACCCGTGGGCATTCGTGCAGCGGGCGAGGCGCTATATAAATAAAATGTACCAGTTTTACTACTCAATGGCGGCCCCCTGCTCCTCCTCGTTTGGGGTAAACGCAATTCCCAGTTCCGCACTGGTCTGCTCTGCAAACAATTGGGTGTCACTCCCGTTATTAAACCCCGGCGCCCTGGACCCCCAGTGATACCCGAGCTGCTCTCCCAAGTGGTCACTCGGCACTGAGAGTCAGTGTTTTTAAAGCGGACGAATTGTCCACTAGTCCTCGGTTTGGCTTTCCCTGCGCGACGGCGTAAAAGGAACACACAACGGCAGTCCCTTCAACATTACATACTACCGCACAGCTTTAATTCGCTCTGGTTTTGAACGCGGGGCGGCACAAGGCCTTCTTACCGTGTTTTGTGCACGCAGCGCCACGCCTGAACTACGGAGGCGACCGAGGGACAGAACGGGCGTTTCGTGTCGGGGCAGCGCCACGCAGCGTCTGGGAGGAGAAAGACTGGCAGCCAATGGCCCAGCTGTGCTCTGTCACTCCCCTCAAAAGCCACGCCTCCCTGACGTGCGGCGGCCTCAAAGTGGGCGACACTCCAAGTTCTTTCTCTGAGCGAAGTCAGGGCCCCCAGGTTGCGAGCGATGGAGGATTCGGGCAAGGTCAACGGCACATGGCTGTCTTATCGGCGTTTGTTTTTATCGCATTGCGCGGCACTTTTGAGAAAGAGGCTGGTCAACACGGCGGCTCATCAAAAGCAGATGGGGGATTATATTTCCAGCGCCAGGCTCGGTGTTATCGTTGGCATTTCCAATTAGTTCTCAGCGTATTCTTAATGCTGCTGCCATGTTTAAAGTCTCAACTGCAAAAAAAAAAAGCGCAGCTTAACCGAGGGGCTCTCAAGTGGTCAAACTTCACGCCTTATCGACAATTGATCGTAATCACGTAAGCCGACTCTCACAAGTAAATCAAAAGTCATTCCGCTCTGCGCTGCGGACTTTATTAGAATCTTCACATTTTCAAGTTGCCCTACAAATCGTAAAGAGCACAGTCTGTCCAGGGGTGGGCTGGCGTCGCGCCCAGGGTTGGCATCTGACTTGCGCATAATGCTTGTAATGCAAATTAAACAAAATACAACTCATAATATCAAGTTGTATGCTTGTTAATTTTAGGATTCCTCAGATGTAGCTTTTAAGTGAATAAGCCTGGCATAAGAAGCCACTATGGGGCCAGTGACTCATAGGATGTTTTTCAAAAGTTAGGATACAAGTTTGAAAGGCATGCAAATAGAATCAAGAATTCTGGGAAGATAAATGTAAAAATATTTATTTAAAGGAATTATTACCTTTAGAATTTATACACAGAGCAGCTATAACATTCAGACCAGTGGCAAGGTGAAGTGAATGACATTGGTTATCTCGTTCATATGGCACTGGGTGGCATATGTTAGTCAGCAAGTGAACAGTCAGTTCTTTAGGGGAAGTGCCAGAAGCAGAAAGAAATGGGCAAACATAAAGATCTGAGTGACTTTGACAAGGACCAATGTGTGATGGCATCCCCAAAATTGCAGACCTTGTGGGGTGTTTGTGGCATGCAGTGGTCCAAGGAAGGACAACCAGTGAACCGGTGACTGGGTGCCCAAGGCTCCTTGATGCTCCAGAAAGTATTCACAGCACATCGCTTTTTCCACATTTTGTTATGTCACAGCCTTATTCCAAAATGGATTAAATTCATTTTTTTCCTCAGAATTCTACACAGAACACCCCATAATGACAACGTGAAAAAAGTTTACTTGAGGTTTTTGCAAATTTATTAAAAATAAAAAAAATTGAGAAGGCACATGTACATAAGTATTCACAGCCTTTGCCATGAAGCTCCAGATTGAGCTCAGGTGCATCCTGTTTCCCCTGATCATCCTTGAGATGTTTAATTGGAGTCCACCTGTGGTAAATTCAGTTGATTGGACGTGATTTGGAAAGGCACACACCTGTCTATAGAAGGTCCCACAGTTGACAGTTCATGTCAGAGCACAAACCAAGCATGAAGTCAAAGGAATTGTCTGTAGACCTCCAAGACAGGATTGTCTCGAGGCACAAATCTGGGGAAGGTTACAGAAACATTTCTGCTGCTTTGAAGGTCCCAATGAGCACAGTGGCCTCCATCATCCGTAAGTGGAAGAAGTTTGAAACCACCAGGACTCTTCCTAGAGCTGGCCGGCCATCTAAACTGAGCGATCGGGGGAGAAGGGCCTTAGTCAGGGAGGTGACCAAGAACCCAATGGTCACTCTGTCAGAGCTCCAGAGGTCCTCTGTGGGGAGAGGAGAACCTTCCAGAAGGACAACCATCTCTGCAGCAATCCACCAATCAGGCCTGTATGGTAGAGTGGCCAGACGGAAGCCACTCCTTAGTAAAAGGCACATGGCAGCCCCCCTGGAGTTTGCCAAAAGGCACCTAAAGGACAGAGAAACAAAATTCTCTGGTCTGATGAGACAAAGATTGAACTCTTTGGTGTGAATGCCAGACGTCACGTTTGGAGGAAACCAGGCACCGCTCATCACCAGGCCAATACTATCCCTACAGTGAAGCATGGTGGTGGCAGCATCAGGAACTGGGAGACTAGTCAGGATAAAGGGAAAGATGACTGCAGCAATGTACAGAGACATCCTGGATGAAAACCTGCTCCAGAGCGCTCTTGACCTCAGACTGGGGCGACGGTTCATCTTTCAGCAGGACAACGACCCTAAGCACACAGCCAAGATATCAAAGGAGTGGCTTCAGGACAACTCTGTGAATGTCCTTGAGTGGCCCAGTCAGAGCCCAGACTTGAATCCGATTGAACATCTCTGGAGAGATCTTAAAATGGCTGTGCACCGACGCTTCCCAGTCAACCTGATGGAGCTTGAGAGGTGCTGCAGAGAGGAATGGGCGAAACTGGCCAAGGATAGGTGTGCCAAGCTTGTGGCATCATATTCAAAAAGACTTGAGGCTGGAATTACTGCCAAAGGTGCATCGACAAAGTACTGAGCAAAGGCTGTGAATACTTATGTACAGTACGTGTGATTTCTTAGTTTTTTTTTTATTTTTAAGAAATTTGCAACGTTTTTCACGTTGTCATTATGGGGTGTTGTGTGTAGAATTCTGAGGAAAAAAATGAATTTAATCCATTTTGGAATAAGGCTGTAAAATAAAAAATATGTGGAAAAAGTGATGCGCTGTGAATGTTTTCCGGATGCACTGTATATGAGGTTCCAATAAACGGAGAAGATGAAAAGCCTTATTAAAATACTCACTTGATTTTACCATAAAGATTACAAACGTTAGAACAGCTGAAAGATTATGAGGTTTTTGAATCCCCCATTAATACATTTTCTTTGATATAGTTATTATACTGTCAGCTTCTCAATTCATCGGACTCGCCTATAAATCAATGATAATGGCGGATCGATTGACCTTATTGCATTGTTTCTCATTGCAGTCGCCAGCTGGGCATTGGTTTTATCTCCTACGTAAAATGTGTTCCTAATTTCTTTAAATACAATTTTATGGTATTATTAACATTATATTATTAGCATCAAAACGTTCCGATGCGATGCCGGGCGCACTGTTGGCTCTCCGCGCCCCTCCTTGTCCCCCAGAGCGGCTGCCCAGCGGCAGCCTCGGCACCCTTATCTCCGTCCCCGCGTCCCGTGACTTATTTGAACAGAAACACCGGAGTTACGGCGACCTCGGTCAATATTTGCTCCTGTCGCATCAGGTGATGTTTTTCTCGTGGAGAGGCAGGGAGCGGCTCAGCAGTGAGGGCTGCGTGCAGGAAGGGGCGAAGAGGGGGAGTCGAGTCGGAGACAAAAGGGCAGCCAATCGCTTTTAGATGGGGCGGGGAAAAGCGCAGCCTCCAGCCAATCACGGAGAAATCCACAAATAGCCTGCGTGTGCTCCGTTTGCTATTTCATCATTTCTTGGAAAGTTTTCACCAATTCCCATGTTTTTCCACGTGGGATGTACTAAATATGTATTCGCAAATGTATCGTGTAATAAAACAGGCCGTTGATCTCTCCATCCAGTAGCTAATTTTCTAAACCTGCTTATCCAGAGCTGGGTGGTTGGGAAGCTGGAGTCTATCTCAGTAATAGCTGGCACAAGGCAGGAACAATTCATAGAACGGGAGCCAGCCTACTGCATGGTGATGTCCATCCATCTTGTAAAGCCTAGTCCCAAGGAGCTGGATTCCAGTCCCACCAAGTGATGGGCTCAAGGCAGGAACAATGAATCCCTGGATAGGGCACCGGTCCATCACAGTGTGATATCCATCCATTTTCTAAACCTGCTTATCCATTTCCATTTGCTTATGAGGCTGACACCTTTATCTAAGGCGACTTGAAACATTCAACACACACCTGGTTCAGTTTTCTGTTGCTGTCTTCCATCTGGAGCGCAGGCAGGTGAAGAGACTTGCTCAGGGACACACACTGTCAGTAGCGAGATTTTGAACCCACAACCTCAGGGTTTGAAGTCCAAAGCCGCATCCACCACAACACACTTTGTCCAAAACATGGCTGCAGGGGAGCTGGAGCCTATCCCACCAAAGCTCTGATACAAGGCAGGAATGAGCCTTGGGTGGGGTGCCTCTCCATTGCAGGGTGATGTCCATCCATTTTCTAAACCCACTTAACCAGTCATTGGGTGCTCGAGAATTTCCCACCAAACATCTGCTGGAAATCATTTCCTGGATGGGGCGCCAGTCCATCACGTGGTGATGTCCATCCATTTTCTAAAACCAGTTGGTTAGGGGGAGCTGGAGCTCATCCCAGCAAGCATCGAAAACAACCACTGGACAGAGCAGCAGTCCATCGCACGGTGATGTCCACCCCACATATTCAGCTCAGGGTCACGGACGGGAATAATCCCTAGATGGGGCCCCAACCCACCTATCCAGTTCAGGATCCCTGGACCAGTTTAACTAACGTGTGGGCGTGTGAACCATACAGCGCCATGAGACGACCCACAAGGACACGGGAGTGGCCACTGATACGATGGAGCTGCTCCATTGGGTATTTTTGTAAACGATCGCAATGTTTCAGTAAGGTGCTGGTTCTGCCATGCGGTTGTAATTATACGCATGCGCCCTTGGCGTGTGCTGTTGTGGTGGGCGCCGATCAGGAACACACCTATTGTCCCACCCGATTATACGTTAAGAACACAGTGCAGGTAGGGTGGATTGGTTGTGCTAAAACAGAGCCTACTGCGTGTTCTGGTCGGGGGTGCGCGCGCAGCCTGGCGCTCAATCCCGAGGTGGTTCCTGGCCTTTTGTGCGATGCCAGCTCAGATGCCTGGAGAACGGACGGGTGAATTGGACTGGCAGACGTTACTTGCGGCACAGAACCGGTTATGGCCGCAACCGAAGGGAAGGGGAGTCTTCCAGATGTTGCCAGCATTTCAGTTTGTTCCAGACATCACACCTCTTGGCCGCGCTTGTCTGGAGGGTGACGTCACATCACGTGCGGTTTGTGTGCACAACGCGATGTAAACAAAGGACGGCTGGGCGGGTAGGGGAGGAGGCGGGGCGGAGGCAGCGGATAAAAGGAGCGGAGACCCTCAGCCATCACAGATCAAGTTCAGCGAGCAGAAGAAGAGACGTTTTGAAGCCTACTCGCCATCAGCAAGATGAGCAGCTACGTGGACGTGAAGAACATGAAGCCCACCGCATTCGAGGGTCGCTACTTCGATCAGTATGACTACTATAGCCTGACGGACCGATACTGCCGTAAGTACACACGAGCTGGGGTTGGGGGGCGGCAGTGAAGGGACCGAGTGCCACGCATGATGGGTCTAGCGATTTCTAACGCACCCCCAACCCGATCTTTCTTTTACAGAGGCCTCCGCAAGTCGAAAGGGCCGCTCCAAAAAGGAAGCCGACGAGAACACCAACAAGCCCAGTCCAGCCGGCCACGAAAGGAAGATCGCCAACAAGCTGCAGCAAAGTGATAAGAAGGGGAGGAAAGTCTGAGCAAGGTGAGAAGTACAGTAAACCCCTGAAATAACGAACGGTGGGGGGCTCCTACCCTTATTTAACGGACTGCCTTTTGTCTGTAGCCATGCCTGGTACAGGACGCCCACTCTTCTTTTAACTGCTTTCTGCCCATCGGCTCCCTGCCTTGTTTAATCGGCTATGGATGGGCGGTGTGCTTTCTGCCCACAGGCAAGCTAAGCTGGGCATGTGGGTGGTGCCTCTTATTCTAACTGTGTGCTTTCTTCTCCACAGCCAATCTCATCCGGACGGTCACACTTGGCATTGATGCATTGCGGACTGGAGACTTGGCCAGGGTACAAGAGCGCGAAGGCCGCAGGAGGGCAGGTCAAAGGGAGCGGCCAGAAGGATCAAATGGCAGAGCACTGGGTGCCTGGCCTGAGGAACAAAGGGGTGGCAGGGCTGGCACACTCCGCCTGCGTGGGATACGATGGGCTTTGAGGTGCATCCCCTTGCCTCTTTTTTTATAAATATAATTTTGGCCCCTCTGTTTGCCTATAGGGCAGCTGGGGACTGGCGCTGATCTTTACTTTCATGTAAAAGAGTTTTGTAAAGTCAGGCTTGAATAAACAAGATTTCAAAAAAACTTTCAGTAGCTCTGCTTCTTCATTTATAAGACAGGAAATATAAAGAGAAGGGGTTGGTGGTAGTGGGTGCCAGCTGTGCTCCTGGATTGCTTCCTCCTTGCTAAAGCTGTGCAATTGAACTAACTTCACCCGGGTGTATGCCCCAGGACATGTTTTAGTCATTTAAATAAATAAATAAAAAAAAAAGCAGGGTACCCAAGCTGCATAAACTTTAAAACACAAGACATCAAGGCACATTACTGGCTTATACTTTTATCATAATGTTAGTTTTCTTGTCTACAATCACATAATTTAAAAAGAGGGAAAAAAAAAGAGTGAACTCATTAATGGCAGTGTGTAGCCCCCCTTTTTTTCTAAAAAGGGAAGAAAATCTGATCTGGCGCAGCTATTGCGGTTACAGCCCTGCTGAGGTAGCGCTCTGAGAAGGAGGCGGGTGCAGGCCTGGAGCTCCCACGGCACCTTGGTTCTCTGCCAAGACTTTGGGGTGGCAAAGAATTATGGGAGCTGCAGAACATACAATGGACTCGCTGGCCCCCAAATCAAAGCCACACCGGGTATAAAGTTCACCATAAACAAGTTGTCAGTGCAGTTCACAGCAGACTCGAGTCAGTAAGATGAAGAGCGGAGGTGCCCGCTCAGTTTGTAGAGGAAGTTACCGCCACAGAGCTGGGCCTGCTCGAGATGAAGACGTGTTCATTCAAAGTCCGACACCAGACTGCATTCACCCTCCAACCCCCTCAAGTGGTTTGAGCAGTTAATCCCAGCTTCAATGTCACCAAGCCAATGCCTTAGTTCATGTCATGGTCCCCAACACTCTGGCGGAGGTAGTCTTCATACAGCTTACGCTGGCAGACACAGACAGACAGAGAGGGCAAGTGAGATAACCTGAGCACCAGACTGGCTTGAGACCACCAAGTGACCACAAGGCTTACCTTTTTCTGTTTCACCACCTCCTCCACGTAGGCCTTTCGGTCGAGCAGCTGCCTCTTCTGTTTGCCGGAGAGAGTCCGCTGTGTCCTGCACCACACAAATACAAGACTCAGGCTTGACACTTGTGGATTTTTTTTTTTTTTTTAAAAAAGAAAAAAGGTTATTATGCGTAACTGAATCCTGTAAATGCCAAAGCATCTGTCAAAGTGCCACTGATGGACTGAGGCAGATTTAGTACACCTTGTCATGTGACACACTTTCAACCAGTCAGCAACGTATGGCTCGATGGCCCAACCCACAACAGTACAAGTGCGTTTCTTTTCACTTGTCTTCTGTTTTTTTTTCTTGCTTGTACATGATAGGGTAGGACAGGGGTTGGCAACCTATGGCACACATGCCAAGTGTGGCACGTGGAAAGATTTTCAGTGGCACTCTGAATGAAATATAGTAAAATTATATTGTAATTACAGTGCATGTGTTCGCGCCCTCATCTACATTTTGCGTATGTGACTCACATATAAATGGAAAGCGCGTGTTCAGTGCAGGCCGCGGTACGTTAAAACAAACTTCTCGTTATTATTAAGTAACCAGTAACGGTGCATGCACTGCTATAACGGTAACGTGCCGTGAACCCACTTGACTTGAACATTCCTAGTTTTCATCCTCTCTCCTTCTCTTCTTTTCTCCACCCTAGCAGCCCGCTTCTTCTCTTCTGTCGTCGGCATCTTTTCACGTTAAAACTGATGAAGTCACTGTTTGTGTTGCAATTACTTAGAATGTTTTTCTTTAATTTTTCACTTAAGCTGGAACTTAAGTCTTCAATCTGCCTCAAAAATGATTTAAGATATGAAGAGGTAAGGGAGGTGATGGCGAAGGTGGTAGTGAATGAGAATGGCGCCCGTACACATGTGCCACATGGCCAAGAGTCGATTCTACAATTAAATAAAAATAAGAGGAATAACCTTGGAGGTCAATCTTCTCCTTGAAAGTGGATAGTAAACGTCACGTAGTATATGTGCACCAAATTTCAGGTCAGTCAGTCAAACGTGAAGAAAAGTGAAGAAGCTGTAAAAAGTGCTATTTCTGGCTTTAAGAAACAAAAAAACTACTTATTTTAGTCCAAAAATTGGAACCAAAAAAAAAGCCACCGAATGCAGTTATAAAAAAATGTGACAAAACATTCTTTTCACATCTGATGCTATGTATTTTAAAATATTGAATGAGCAATAATATAAGATCTGGTTATAATGGACTTCAACTGGGCCAATTGTGATACGATATGTAACTAAACTGGTAGTCATGTCGGCACGCGGAGTAACATTGTAAAACAGGTTCAGCACGACGCCGCTGACAGGCTGCCGACCCCAGGGCTAGAATATCATTTCCTGACAGGCGCGACTGATGCAGTCCTTGTGTTGTGAAGACTTGGTGACTTCTACATTTCCCCCAACACAAACACTGACAGCTGCTCCATCGTGCAGAGTGCTTAGGGGGGCTAACGTTTTTCTTGTCCTTCCACTTGATGACAGTCATTTCGCCTTTTTGTCCTGCGTGACCTACTTGCCCCACGATGAACCATCAGGTGACCGAATTCATAAGGCACAACACAGCAGTTGAGTCATGCCGTGCCACACGCCTCGGTTTCGTGATTGGTGTCGACACCCGACTCACACTGTCCTCACCGTCACTTGATCAAATAATGGCTCCGTTTCTAAAATCCGCCCTTACAGCTTTTTGTTTATGCACCTTTGTGTTTTTGGGTTGAAGGCTCCGCCCCACTCATGAATATCGATGAGTTACCAGAGGGTGGCACAACACATGCACACATTCGTGATTTATTTATTTATTTTTTTTTGCAGCATGATGCTATTCCATACTGTCCCCTATGTTACTCACCCCAACGTTCTACATTGGATTGGAACTGCTAACCTCGCCCCCCAGTATAAACTGTGTGAGTATATACAGAAAATTACAAGCCCAGAAGACTTGCGCGTCTAACATCAAGGAGGTTAACAGCAAAAATGAACCTTTCATGTGGGATCTTTGAAGGAAAAGAAAAAGTCATGATGACAAACGTGTGTCCTTCTGTCTTGAGACAACAGTGTCAAGCGCATGATGGTTTGGTCAGCCTGGTGTTGAGTTGCAGCACGTGCTGTGACTGAACAGTCCGATTTATGAACACCATCCTGGTGAAAGCGAGGTTAGTCTGTGGTGTTGTTAGGCAGCCATTTAGTGTCTGCTCATCTTCTCCTCAGACCTCATGATGCCTACGCGGACAGCCTGCCTCCATTTACTGAGGCGTGATGTAGTGACCTCCTGTGCTGTCAGGTCCATAATACATGCCCTTCAAGTCATGTTTGCATACATCCTCGTAATGTAAAGTTGGCCTGCCAACAATTCTGGAGCCCACGGCCAGTTACTCCACACAGGAAATCTTTAGGAATACGACAACCTGTCATTGAGTAAATGTGGCCAAGTCACTGTAAGATGGTGTTTGGTAACGGAAGGCCTGCCTGTTCCAGAACAGCAATGGTTGGGGGGGGTTCAGCCATGTGCTGCCATGAAAACTTCTGAGACGGCGGAGGTGGAATATGTTGAGGTGTCGTATTTGGTAGGCAGACTGTCTACCACAGAGGAGTGTGCGGAGTAAATGACAGCAGCCATTTGTGCGTAAATCACCAGAGAAGAGTGGACTGGCGACATCATTGGTCTTGCATTACCATCCCATCTAAACTACTAGGCAGTAGCAACCTTCATTCATGTGACTGCGTTGATGACAGTTACTACAGCATCTGAAATGCAGCTTTCAAACCAGACCAATTGCTCTTCTGCTGCCTTTAACTTATTACTGCACACATTTGTGCTCTCAATAAGAAACACGAGCAAATGAAATGGAATTAACTTGAGTGACACCAAGGCACCCTCCAAAATGTAACCAGTAGTGTACAGTCATTTGAAAAAGTACACCTCATGAAATTACATACATGGACCTGTCACGGTTTGGTCTTCATTTAAACACAAGCAGATGTGTTTTCCACAAATGGAAATGGCCCAAGTACACTCTTGCCTCTAATAGTTGGCATTGCCCACCCATGTAGGGGTTTCCTAGAACACCCTAGTGTTTGCACTCCTCCATGCAGTTGTGCGATGTCTGCTTGGTGTCTCCTATGCACAGCCCACTTCAAATCCCACCACCATGAACATGTGCCTTTAGAGTACAGACCTGTCACTTGATAATCTCGCACTTACCTGAAAAACCACTTGGCCAACAGCAACAAGATGACCGACAGGCCTGCTAGTCCTAGACAGATGGACATGTAGTGTTCCTTGGGCATCATGCTCCAAATGTAAGCCACTGGAGACTAAGGAGAAGACAGGAAGGGCCGGTCAATTTCATTAAAACAGACCGCCTATGCACCTTAATTCAAAGCGCTGTGTGGGGGGTGCAGCTGGCACATGCAAGCTACTCACCAGATACACCGAAAGCGCATCCGTGCCACTCTCTCCGAGCGCCAAGACCAGTACTTCCCGCGACATGGTGCCCAGGACCAAGGAAGCAAGCAGGAAGAGAGGAACTGCAAAGCCGAGCAACCCAAAAACAAAGCCCTTGAAGTGTGCACGGCGGTTAAAAGCACAGGCCTCCCTACATGAGCAAAGACAGTAAAAGTTAACCAAGGGGCCATGCAAAAGACAGCTTTGGTCTGAACAGGCGAGCCTGAGCTCATCGGTTCAGTCAGCTAGTGGGCACAGACAGACACACGTGACCACCACACACAGACCTGTCCTGATTAAGCCGGCTCTCCACTGTCGCTGCAATCAGTTCACAGTCTTTCTCCACGGTGTTGAGCGTATTCTGAACTGTCTGGTTGATGGTCTTCTCAATTGTACGACACACTTCCTCAATCTGATTGACACAGCGGCTGGGCTACAGGCACACAAAGAAGATGGGCAGACTGGTCAGTGGTACAACTAACACAAACAGTAGAAATCTGGCAGGCAGACGTACACTCACTTTGTTTGGGTTGGGAATGTAAATGGTTGGCATGTCAAAGCCACACTTGTTGAGGCCAGGCCTTTTGCAGAGCTCCTGAACGATCTGCATCATGACGCGCTGTGGGGATGGGACAGAGCCAGTAACATACTGCCATTTGCTAGCATCTGTGATACATCTTTTCATTTACTACCCACTCACCTGGCGGTCACTCTCACCACCCGCCTCATCAGCTTTACTCAGATAGAAGCGTAGTTTGTCTCCCTGCGTCTCATTGAGCTTCTCCACTATATTGAGCGTACGCTTACACAAGGCTTGGCCCATGGGATCAAAAAACACCAAGATGAGATCGCAGAGCTCCCCTGCAGAGCAAAAAAAAGAACATGAAGAAAATCCAAGAACAAACGCTCAGCGTTCCCGCCACTGACACTTACCGAGCCAAAGAATGGCCTGGTCCACGTCAAACGGATACTTCATGTCACCGTCGACAAGCCCCGGCGTGTCAACAAATGTCACCAGGCTGAATTTTTTTTGCTTGGATGTGGAGATCTCTGTGCTGAGATATTCAGACACACCTGTGTGAGCAAAGAGCAATGTGGGAGGTCAGGATTGACCCGGAAATTCTCAAGCCTTCAAGAATAACAAGGGTCATGCAGACCCACCTTTGAACTCCTGCAGCGGCTTGAAGTGCGGGTAGAGGTGGAGGGTGGCATTGCCCTGGAAAGCAAAGCGACAAGGCAGACAAATCAGTGACTAAGCATCACCTGCCTGAGTCAATTTACAAACAGCCAGTGAAAACTGGTACTAGCAGAACAGCAGAATATGAAGCAAATCTGTCCCAACAGCCTTTTCCTTCAGTGCCAGCAGGTATGTGTCAGAAAGGTTGGAGCTTACAGTAAGGGATTCACGCTTTCTTCCACTGGTGACGAAGCTGAAACCTTGAGTCTCAATGGCCACGCCAGTCCTCTGAATGTGCTCCTCTATGTACCTGTAAGATGCAGAGGCATCATGAACAGACATGTCGCCACACACGGCTTTGGAATGTTACAACATTTAGTGATGGAGTTCACCTGAAAATGTCTTCCGCTAACCATAGAAAACCTCCTTGAGCTCAACATTTTACTGTAAAACCCCAACAAGGTCCTTGCTGAAGAAACTAAACTTTATTTCTGTGAGAGAATCCCTTGTAAATATGTCACTTGATGCCACACGTCAGCAGCGGGGAGCACAGTGTGGCTAGGAAGGAAACAGGCTGAACACAGCTACAAACCGCATTCAGGTGGAGGACCATTAGCGTACGGCATTAAATGTTCAGATCTTCTGGGATATAAAAGGAGTATAGCTGCACATTGATTAGCATAAGAAAGTATACATTTCACTGTACTCTGTACGTGGGAGAGTAATGAACCTATAATAGGCCAAGACACTTTTCAATGTGGTCAATTAGAAGCTCATGGCAGACCATGTCAAAAGCATTATTAAGATGCTGACAGCCCCCCCAAGTCAGCAGCAGAAATAAGGAGGTTATTTATAATCCTGACTGTAGCACCTCAAGTGCTGTATTCTGTTCTGAAGCTAGACTGGGATTGGTCAATTAAACACTGGCGACCCTGGTAATTGTGTAATTGAGGAGAGATATCATGATCAAGATTATAATCTGGATTTAAAAGTAAGATAGACCACTCACAACCTGCCCTGGCTTCTTGGGGACTACTGTCAAGGCAGCAGCAATCTTTAGTTCAACTCATCAAGTAGTGAGAGAAGTATGAGAAGTTCAAGGGAAACTCGTTTTAACAACTATAATAATAATAATAATAATGGGCAAGTGGAAGATAAACAGTTTTTAAGGACAGAAGTGAGGAGAGGGTCACAAATGCACATGGT
>JANRMT010049829.1:5980836-5993692 GCA_026402145.1 Polypterus bichir lapradei
TTCTTGAATGGCCCAGCCAGAGCCCTGACTTAAACCCAATTGAGCATCTCTGGAGAGACCTAAAAATGGCTGTCCACCAACGTTTACCATACAACCTGACAGAACTGGAGAGGATCTGCAAGGAGGAATGGCAGAGGATCCCCAAATCCAGGTGTGAAAAACTTGTTGCATCTTTCCCAAGAAGACTCATGGCTGTATTAGCTCAAAAGGGTGCTTCTACTAAATACTGGGCAAAGGGTTTGAATACTTAGGACCATGTGATATTTCAGTTTTTCTTTTTTAATAAATCTGCAACAATTTCAAAAATTCTTTTTTTTGTCTGTCAATATGGGGTGCTGTGTGTACATTAATGAGGAAAAATATTAATTTAAATGATTTTAGCAAATGGCTGCAATATAACAATGAGTGAAAAATTGAAAGGGGTCTGAATACTTTCCGTACCCACTGTATAAAGGTTTTTCTTTATATTGATAGTCGTAATTGTTGGAACCTTGTTCTGGTGAAATGTTTCATGTTCGAACACTGTACTAATTTTTAAATAAATTTGCATCCATTGTTTTAAACAAAACATTGTTGTGGTTTGTTTTATTAAAAACAACTTCACCCTAACAAACAGTGAATTCAACACCTTATGAAGAACATATTTAGTTGAGTCCAATTAAGTATTTAAGTTGGCATCATAATGATGGACGAAATTTTAATTTGAGTTTATATAGAAATTTGGTTTGAGCTAAATACATTTTTTGCTTATATTCAAGTTTTTAAAAAGGTTAAAACAAACTCAAATGAATTAAGTTTACTCAAATAATTTTTAAAGTTTGAAAGAAATCAATTAAATTGCTTGTTACCTTGTGACCTAATTTATTTAGGTTGATCCAACAAAACATTTTTTACAGTGTTGAAGGAAATTCAGGAGCAGCCAGGAACGGGACACCAGTGTGATTAAACGTATAGGCAACCATAGCCGCGTGTGAACTGCACACTGACTAAGACACACACACACACACACACGCATAAAATGAAGACCCAGAATCTTTAGCTAAAGACTTATTGGAGGTTAATAACGGAAAATAAATGCAAATAAGGATAGAAGGGGGCATAGACATATAGACAGACAGACAGATAGATAGATAGTACTTTGTTTATATTGACAATAATAAAATTTATAATTTAGATGAACTTACTAAGACAATTCAAGATTTCAATGACGAATGATCCAAAGAACCACAAAGTGTATCTTCTTAATGCCACCATTCCTGTCTTATCTGTAACGACACTCCCGCTATCGTAAAAGACAGCAGTGACATTGGAGCCTGTTAGTGATAAATTACCATATAGCTAAACATATTGTCGCCTTATTTTTTACAGCAAAATTCTGCAGACCACAACTGCTAGTTTTTTTTTTCTTTTTACCGTAAATTTAACATTTTTGTTTCACAGTGTACAGAGAATGATTGAATCTATGAAAAGGCGCACTTAACTGCAGCTTCATGTTCATATCGTCAGCACCGAGTGGACAACTCCTAATAAACCCCATGGACCACCTGGATGTCTGAAAATTAAAATTCCTAAAGTGTGTCAGCGAGAGACATTTAAAGAATAAACCAACCTGTTATAGTATTACACATGACTTAATGCTGATTACTGAATCTGAGAGAAAAAGTTGCAGCGGAGTGGAGAAAGCGCACCACAGGCAGGACTGGAAGGCTGCGCATCTGTGAGGGAGGTGTTAGAAGTCGGAGAGCCCGCAGGCTGGGAGGGGCTAGAGGTTTGAGTGGCAGTAGACTTGGAGGGGCTAGAAGTCGGAGCGGCAGAAGCCTCCGTCAAAGAAACAGAACGCCTTCAAATCAAATCAAAATGTGTCCCCTGCAGTTATACAATCAGAGCATGTAGTGAAATGCTAAGTTGCTAAACTTCAGCGCTGTACATTTAAACACTTTTCTTCCTTTAGTAATCATTCAGATTTTACTGGTCATGAAACATCCTTCTATATAAAAGCCGTCGGAACTGTCCTTCCGTCCCGTGAGTGCTACGCAGGCGCGGAGTTTCACACACGCCCCGTCCATTTTGCAATGCACGATGGGATTTGTAGTTACGTTTTTCCAGGTAAAAGATGATTTTCTACTCCAGACTGTGCGATATCTTCTTCTTCTTTCTTACTATATAAAAGCGGTCGGGATTGT
The DNA here is from genome assembly GCA_026402145.1 of Polypterus bichir lapradei. Classification (NCBI taxonomy): domain Eukaryota; kingdom Metazoa; phylum Chordata; class Cladistia; order Polypteriformes; family Polypteridae; genus Polypterus; species Polypterus bichir. Next base: position 5,983,020 of record JANRMT010049829.1, read on the forward strand.
CCTTCCGTCCCCATCGTTCCCTTGCTTTTGTGCGCGATGCGCTGGAAAAATAGACAAAATTATGTCTCTGGAAATAATTCATGTTGATGGAGTACAAATGCCTCACCGCGTAGTAAATATCAGGGGGGTTCAAAAGGGCGACCTCAATATAGAAAAAAAGTTTAAATTTCATCACAAAAATAACAGAAACTACGAGTATTAAAGTAATACCGCTCAAATGCAATATAACCAAATGAATGAGTTTGTATAAAATATCAAATTGATCTACATATTGAATTGGCTTAAGAAGTGGTCAACTTAAAGTCGGTCGCCTTAAAAGGCGGGTCAGCCTAGTAATTACTAAAACGTGTGGTTTTCTTTCTTTCTTTCTTTCTTTCTTTCTTTCTTTCTTTCTTTTACGATATAAACACTCTAAAAACAATTGTTTTGGGCCAACAAAAAAATTAACGCAATGCTCTGCATGAAGCTTTTTGAGTTACTACAACGTCTGGTTAAAATTACGTAGAACCAACCCACAACATTGAGTAACTGGAAAAGGTTTTTCCTTCAGATCTTAAATTACTTTTAAATACCATCTACTTAAAAAATTATAGGATACACACAACTTTTTAAATTCACTGCACATAACAATTAAATCGTCCCAGCTAATTTATGTTACATTTTTAAAGACAATTTAAAGTTCTACATACATATTAATATATTTTAAAGTTGTGATGATATAAAAAATGAAGTTGATGTAGAGTTTTCTGTCTATAATTTTAAGCTTTATCAAATTGAATTACTTATTAAATTATTAAAACTACAGCCACTTAAAGAATGAAAGTGTTGCAAAATGTACTTTTTTTACTTACATTTTTACATTTTTCAACATCTTTCAAAATCTTTGTCTAACAAATAGCCAGACTACAGCAGTTAAAATATAGGCCTCAATGTAATATTCAATTGCCGAATATGTCATACCTGACTTGTATTGAAAGATGCAAAAACATTTTACATTACAGCTTCGGAGTATACTCTAAACCTTACAACTGGAAAATAAGTAAAGTCAAAGAAAGATTATTACAATTAATGAAGTATCTTCTCAATATGCCATCAGGCTTACATTCAATAAGCAATATTACGTCTAAAATCCTTAACCAACATACAAACGCACGTGAGAAATCATTAGCGGCTGGAACAAAAAAGTAATGTTAATAAAATATGGTGAGATGGACGGCACTAAATTTCATTAGAGCTATTCAACATGTTATGCAAAATAAGTAAATGATATTTACTACATTAGAGCAATGTAAATAATTCTAAACGTAACTAAAAATATCCGTTCTATCAGTCACCGTAGCTGTTTTTTTCACTGCTGATCTCGTCACAACATGTTAAGTGGCAGGGGTTTCACACTCATGAAGCAGAGAAATTAAGCAGCCATAGCGTTAGATTAGGTTAGACGAACTTCAATTTTGTGTTTCAATAAATAAAAAAAGGAATTTGAGTTTAGATTACTTGCAAGTCTAAGCTAAAGTATGTACTAATATAATTCTTTCACGTCAACACATTAAATAATGCTTTCAAATTAAAATATTTAATAAAATCATTGAACTTGAATTTTTAACCTAATAGCATGGATTTGATTAAGTGATGGTTTGAGGTCCCTTGAATTGCTTTTTACAGCGCACCGTTTTTCGAGTTCTTGAACTTGCCTTTTTAAATATCTTAAACTCTGATTTTCCTATTAGATTGTGTTCATTAGCGGATGGTTTCAGGTCTGACGATTTATTTTGGGCCTTTTGTGTTCCTGTCGCTGGAAGTCGTCATTCAGTATTGGACCGGAGTTTGTGACCAGCACATGGTGTTCCTGTTGGCATTGACTGAAGAAGTTATTATTGTTTTCATTTTGTTTAGTTTTTTTAATCTACAGCCATGTGAAAAAGTGCACCCCATGGAAATGTTTTACTTTTTCCACATATTTGAACAGGCAAAAGTTAGATCAGTGCCAACAGATAAAGCTGATATGCTTGAATGAAAACACAAGCAGTATTTCCCTTTTCAATCATTTATTCAACATAAGTATCTTTAGTTGTACTGTAAATCCACTAGGAAGCGGATTGGATGACTTTTTCCACATTTAGATAAAAGCAACACCGATTTCTGTCTCCATGTACACAAATCCATATCCTAAACTTAGAGACGATCACTAGATGTCCAGCAGAGGGCTCCAAAGCGCCGTGAGACAGATGTATCCGCTCCCTCAGTTTGGCCCCCGGCTCAGAGCTCCGTTCTGAAGCGCAGTGATGTTTTGGCCATTCGCCACCTGTACTCCTCCTCGAACCTTTCATTCTGAGCCACAGTGAAGTGGTTCTTCCAGTCTCCCACTTGGCCTAAATGAACAATGAAGGAACAGTAACAACAGTCAGGCAGTGAGACCCCCCCAGCAGACTTGAGCTGCACTGACCTTTCCTCATGAAGGGCGAGATGCTCAGGTCCAGAATACTGGTGGGGAATATGCTGGCGTTAGTCATGGGGTTGTCCTTCATCATGTTGAAGGAGGTGTGCTTCACGATTTCCTGAATCGTACCTTTGTCTAGTGTGTGACCCAGAAAACGTGCCAACCTCTCCACTTCCCTTGTTGGGTCCTGAAACAATGGCAGATAATGGCACATCAGCAAGGAAGCCCACCTGACACCCTGGTGCATTGAGACAACTTTCCAACTGAGAGATGAAGACTTACCTGCAAGATGTCCTCGTAAAAGACATAGAGGATCTGGTGCTTTTCCCTGACGTCCCACCAGCCTGTCACATGATCAAACCAGGAGCCACATTCCACTTAAAGAAAGAAGAAAAGAGAAGATAGTGGAGATGATGGCATGAGCATCAGAGAAGATCAGAGAAGAATTAAATCAACAGATGTGACTTCCAGTCTCACCAGGCTGTATCAGGACTCAGCTGGCATGACGTACAGCCGTCTGAAGGTGCTCAGCAGTCCATGGAGGTTACATGAAAGCACCTCCAAGAAGAAGAAGAACTTGGTGACAAAGAAGAAGAAGAAGACGTTTATAGTCAGGCAGATGTTTTGACCCATGGCAAAATGAGCCCTTGTGGGTCAGTGCTTGATGGTTCAAATGGAAAATGACTCCATGACTCAATGAATCCATGGATCAGAGAACCTGCCAATGACCACTGTCTTAGAAGTCAACCATTAAGAACACAGAGACGAGAAGTTTGAGTCTTGGAGGCCTAGATGATGGGAAGCAGCCATCAGAATAAAGAAGAAGAAGAAGAAGAAGGAGGAGTAGGAGGAGGAAAACAATTCCATGCAATATGGAACCTGCCTATGACCACTGGCTTAGAAGTCAGCCATTAAGAACAAAGAGATTAATAGTAACTAATAATAATTCTTCACATTCATAGCATTTCTCTCAGAGCTTTACACAATGAGTGGGGGGCCACTTCAACCACCACCATTGTGCAGTATCCACCTGTATGAAGCAACGGCAGCCACTTTTGGACCAGGTAGGCTCACCACACATGAGCTGTTTGGTAGTGAAGTGGTGAGAGACAGTTAGTCAATTAGAGACAGGGGATGATTAGGGGGCCAGAATGACTAGGCTGTGGTGGGCTATTTAGTCAGGTCATCAGGACACACCCCACTGTTTAGTAAGGGATCTCTTATGAGCACAGAGAGTCAGGACCTCGGCTTTACGTCTCATGTGAAGGACGATGCCAGTTTCTACAGCACGGTGTCCCCGTTGCTGCACTGGGGCATTGGGATCCAAACTCAGACCACCGGGCAGGCGTCCCCTGCTGGCCCCTAGAGCACCTTTTCCAGCAGCAACCCAAGCTGTCCAGAGGTGGTTTCCCATCATTTCTTGGAGGTCTGAGTGGACGTCCTCATGCTCTCACAAAGACTTGCTCACCATTTCCTGACAGAAAGCTCTCAATGAAGTCGTCCCAGGTCCCCGTATCTGGCAGACGAATGTTCATCTTGTGAAAGAAGTAGAATGAAACGAGGACATCCTTGGCATTCCTAGCAACATAAATCACCTGGAAAAAAAAAAAACAAAAATAGGAAGCAGACCTGGCCCTGAAACTCAAAATGAGGCTTCACACTCAATGAAGGCCAATCTCACTCATTTCAGAGCAGCAGTGGAAAACTGTAAAGCCCTTTGGCCCAAACAATTAGAAACAAAAAAAGAATTGTAAAGTCAAAATACCAAAGGATGAACCAAAGCTGCAGTAAAATAACATGGAATCAGTAGAAAAGACCAAGTCAGAAGGTCTTCAAGGGGGTCCAATATGAGGTGAACAGAAGCAGCAGGACCTAAAGGCTTAGCGCAAAGGCTGAGGCCTCTCAGTCCTAATAAAGACCACAACCACGTGAACAGGTAAAGAAGGCCAAGACCTGGGAGGGACCCCCTGATAAAGTGGGACGCACCTGGGGTGATGGTGGACTCAGAGGAGCACATCAAGAGCATGTTGTGTGTCAGCCAGCAGGGCTCCTCTCTGACTCCATGGGGTTCAATGACCTCTTGAATTGGGATGCCTTTGTTTGTGTTAATGTTGCTTTGGCTTTTCTTTTGTTTTATTCTTTGCTTATCCACATTTATGACTTTGTTTTGTGCCTTGTGCATTGAGGTGGTCCCCCAAGGGTCATCTTAGCCAGGGACTGCCTTCAGCCTCTATGAAGGTGAGAACAACCCCAGTCCCTTGTGGTTCATCCTGAGTGCACTCGTGGTGTGGTGAGACCACTGGGGATCTCTCTTTTATGATTTTTCCAAAATTTGGAACCTTTGCAGTTTTTGGCTTTGTCTCATGGATTCTCATGGTGGAGTTTTGTTTGTTGTTGGATTGTCTTGCTGCTCAGGCAGCTTCATGGAGCTTCTTTGGGCCCCTGGTCATTTTTCTGAATAACAGATCTTTTATTTTATGAAGATCCTGAGCTTGCCCTTGTCACTAGCTGGGTTTGATGCCCCCAAAGTTGTTATTTCTTGGAAGTTTTTGGGACATTGTTCCTGGGAGCTGTGAAGAATCAGAACAACGTAAAGAGAGCGGGATGATGACGACGTCCCTGAGCTTACCTTAGTAAAATAACAGAGGGAGGTTGAGCTTTTAGTTACAGGACCCCTAAACTGTGGGGTGGTCTGCTTGCTACTATAAGAGATGCCCCTTCAGTCTCAGCTTTCAAATCCCGGCTGAAGACTCACGACTTCAGTTTAGCACACCCTGACTAGAGCTGCTGATTAACTTAGCAGACTGCATCTCTGTTGTTAGTCATTAGCACTAAAACAAAAGTAACAAGATTGTTAGAATTTGTTACTAACCCTCACCTATTCTGTTTCTCTTCTCGGTACTCAAATGTGGCACTTGGTGCCACAGCCCACCTACCTGGCACTTGGTGCCACGGCCCACCTGTCAAGATGTTTTGCCTGCCTAAGGTAAAGTCATCTCTGATGGAGGACTGCAGGAATTGTGGGAAAGAGGGGTCCTTTCATCGGATTGGCTGGCCCAGCGCTGACTCAGCTGTGGAATGGCCAATAGGGGGAGGCGGCTTGATGGCTGAGGTCTCCAGGACTCTAAACAAATCGAAATCATATTATGGGATGTCATTTACTGTTAAATTCTGCTCTGTAACATTTTTATTTTTTATATTGAATTGAGGATTTGTTCTGTTCTGTTCTTTGTATTGTATTGACCCCCTTTTTCTTTTTGACACCCATTGCATGCTCAGCCTGCCTGGACAGGGGTCTCTCTTTGAACTGCCTTTCCTGAGGTTTCTTCCTTTTTTTTGGGAGTTTTTCCTTCTTTCCTTCCTTGTCTTCTTAGAGAGTCGAGGCTGGGGGCTGTCAAGAGGCAGGGCTGTTAAAACCCATTGCGGCACGTCTTGTGTGATTTTGGGCATCACAAAGATAAATGGCATTGTATTGTGTTGTACCTTGCACCCTTTGTCCCAGATGGACTGTGGCACCAGTTGGAATGGAAGATGAGTTTTCACAAGTCGAGGAGAAGGCATGGTCTCCAGCAGGTCCAGACCTAGAGAGACAGCAAGACTAAAAGAGACATAGGAAGGCTTTGTGGGGTCCACTTGGCTTGGCACAGAGGGGCTTACCTGTCGGAATCACGTTCAAGCCGTTAAATTCTAGATATGGGGCGCGCTCGTGGCTGGGGATGGTTTTGATTTCTTTTGTGATGCCACCTTGGCGAATGCTGTCCACGATTTCAATCATCCAGGTGGTACCTTGGTGAAGAGTTAAAAAGACATGAAGAGAAGTTCAGTACCTGTAGATGGCACTTGGATGACATGACAGGGCACTTTCCTTCTTGTCATCTGCATGTCACCATCACTCACCTGCCTTGGGGTAGGTGGCTATTAAAACGTCATCTGCTTTGGCCTGGAACTTCTCTACCTTGTCAAAGATTGCACATATGGATAAGGGGAGTGGAACACCTTTAACATTAGAAAGTTTTGGACGTTGAACTCTTGTGGTTGTATGTGGGGTTCCTGAATTGCAGGCTTCATGACGAGGAGCACCAAGTGATTCAGACATTGTGCTGTGGGGACACAAAATGGCAGTATAAAAGAGAGACCTGTGTAACAAGCTGTGCAGTCAAATGTCTGCTGATCAAACTCCAGTTCAGACATCGACAGCCATAGGACCTCCTCATCACTACAACTACGTGTGAGATTCAGCTTCTACACAAAAGTTTATAGCGCCTGACTGGAGAAGCACATCCATGCTGTGCATATGTGGCAGTTTAAGGGGCTCAGTGAGTCAGCCATGACATCTGGGGACTTCCTACTCTTTTGGAATGATGGCCGGAGATCTCATAAGACCACCGAGAGTCAGGACCTCAGTTTACATCACCTCTGAGGAACACTGCGCTGCGCTGGGCATTGGGATCTGCACACAGACCACAGGGTAAGCGCCCCCTGCTGGCCTCAACATCAACTCTGCCAGCAGCAGCAATCCAAGCTTTCTCTTAGGTGGTCTCCCATCCAAGTGCTGACCAGGCACAAAGGCGCTTAGCGTCAGGTGGGTGAGCTGTTCTGAAGTGCAGGCGGTGTGGCTGCTGGCTGGTGGTCCATCCATGATGATTTGCAGGTCCCTTCTAAAAACTAAAAGCCTCATCGCATTTGATCTCCTGTCCCTTTCCCCAGATATGTCACAATTTTCTGACACAGCCTGTCATTCTGGTTTTGCCTTTTGTGACATATTTGTGTCAGCTGCTTTCTTTTGAATGGCAGAAGAGAAGAGCTGAGGTCTCCATGCTGGTATTGACAGGAAAAACCTGAGAGACAAACGCCTGCGGTGCAAGTCGTTAGCCGACATTGATGTCTCTGCACTCCACCGCTGATCCGCAAATCACTTTAAGCGGTCACACCATTCCGCCCCGCAGCCCTGCTTAATCAATCACTGAATCGATTGATTGGACAGATCGATCGCCGTCACCAGGCGCCTCACTCGACAGGCGGTACTCCCGATTACCTAAAGTGAGGGTCCCGCTGCTGACCCCACTGACGTCCCGACTGCTGCGCGGTGTCTTCTGATCCCCTGAATGTGCCGCGCAATGACAGAATAATAAGACTCATGGACTTTGGCCACACCGGGCAAACAAGGTAGCTTAACCAGTTTTTTTGGTGGCCATGTCATAACTGCTCTGAAATAACAGATTTTAAAAGAAATTGACGTGCGGATCAAAAATGCACCCTTGGATTCTAATTCACGTGTAAAACGGACTGTACAATTAATAAATAAATACCGTATGAAGAGCGCTCAATAATATCGATATGAAATGGATATGAAGATACATATGAAAGAGGATATTTCATTGACAGATACACCTGTTTATGCTTCATTTCCATTCTCATGTGCTCTGCGCGCTGGCCTCACGAGTGGATGGCTGCTTATTTAAGAAGAATAAACGGAGGTTCTGATGAATTTCCCAGGCAGAACAAGCAACTCCACACATACGTCTGTGGTTGTTTTGTGGAGCTGGATGAGGTTTAAAGGTACAGTCATTAGCAATAAAGGCAGTGGGGCTCCATAATTCACAAGCACTGGGGATTATAAAAAAAAAAAACGTGCCGAATTCCAGTCCTACCTGCTTTGTGTCCCTAGATCTTCAGCTTTGACCCCGTTGACTTTAAGTCGTTCTTACGCTCGATGAGCGCCTTGTCCTGTCCTGTCCTGTCCTGTCCTGTGAATTCGGCGGACGGGCTTCAAAACTCTGACAGGTGTATCGGAGTGACGGCGGAAGGACTTCAGCCAATCAAAAACAGTCAAACGGGCAAATGGGCGGAGGGCAGGAGGCTCCAGAGAGCTGCTAACCCAGGGGGGTATTCCAGAAAGCAGGTTATGTGACATACCCGGGTAAGTTTAAGGGTAAGTTAGTGGATAACCTCAACTTTCGGTTCCAAAAACGGAGGTAACTTTCTGGGTATGTATGTAACCATAGCAGCTTACTCTCTGAAGATAACCTGCCACCGAGCAGGTTATGTTCCAGGGTAAGTTTGTTTCAGAAGGTTACTGAGCATGGCGTGCCCTTTTGATGACGATCCTGTGGACGTGGAAGCACAAATTATCCGAGGTTTTTTCCGCCGGGAGAGAGTAATAAGACCGCGTATTGATGTCTTTTCATTTCCAAATGATTTTTTAAAAGAGCGTTATCGGTTTTCAAAAGAATCGTTAATTTACTTGACCCATCTCTTGGCACCGCATATTGCACATGTCACAAACCGCGGGTCTGCGCTTAGCACAGAAAACATTCTGTGCATAGCACTTCGGTTTTTTGCCTCAGGGCATTTTTTGTATAATGTGGGCGATGCAGAGCATGTGGGAAAGGCAACTGTGTGTAGAGCCGTTCGCACAGTATGTCTGGCACTGAAACACTTGTTACACACGTTTGTACAGTTCCCTGGCCATAAACCTCTGCGTGTAATTAAAGAGGAATTCCACAGAGTGGCAGGTTTGTCCTTTGTAGTAAAATTCATGACGCATATTTAATATGTAGTCATACTATTTATATCTATAGATGTATTCATCCTGCACACACACTTGATACTTCCCTATATGACTTTCTATTTCAGGGTTTCCAAATGTAATTGGGTGCGTTGACGGCACCCACATTCCTATTAAAGCTCCTTCAATGAATGAGGGAGACTATGTTAATAGGAAATCTATTCATAGTATCAATGTGCAGGTAAGAACTGGATTTTGTGTTCAATAAAGTTCAATAAAGTCAGCCTGCATAAAAACATTAAGCATGTTGAAGAAGCCTTTAAGTGACAGAGATAGTAATTTATTAAGTCATATAATGAAAACAAATCATAGTGGTAAACTTACATTTCACCATGCTACTTGTGGTGCATGGTGTGTGTGACGAAGTGCCCCCTGGAATGCCAGCAACCACTGGTCGCCCTTTATTAAGGGACAGAGCCAGCTCCTCAGATGGGGTGAGGGGAGGTGGTGGTGGGCCCCCGCCAGTTAGACGGGCTTCAGCTTGCTTTCTATTAGCTACATGACAGACAGAATATACTAAATCGTGTTTAATCAATAGTTCAGTAATCGTGTAATCAACTATTACCTTTTTGCAGTATGTTTTTATGTTTCATTTTGACTTGGCTCAAAGTTCTTCTGCATCCAGACGGATTACACCTTATTAAATAAGAAACCATATATTCCTAGTCAATACACATTGTTATTTTAACCTAAAGAAATGAATGGCAGGAAAAGTGAATGCATTCAAAGTGATTTAACAGTGAAAAGGGTGCGGAAGGGGTGTTTCATTATTTTACAGTATAATAAAAGGGAGACGATGTCAATTTTGCAATTTAATACACTCACGCATTTACTCTGTCCGTTATTTTTGCCAAGCCAACTCTCTTTCTTTAGCCGATACAGCCGTATTACTTTTTTTCATAATGATAGGCTTGAATTCTTCAAACGCCTGCATTAACACCTCCAACTCCACCTCTGTGAAATATGCCGCTCGCTTTTTTTCTCCTTGATCTTCCATTTGGACTCGTGAAATCGGCGATCCATTGAAAACGTCTTTATGTATGCACGGTGCACGCGCATTAACTCTGGGTAACCAGAAGGAGGTTGATTGAACTTACTCTTCTCAGGTGTTTTGGAACCGACATACTCATGGTATGCGGGTTTGGGGTAAATCAACCCAGAGGTTATGATTTACCAAATGGTAAGTTAACCAAGCTTTCTGGAATACCCCCCAGGCGAGTCATTTCATTGAGACCCTCCTCAGTATTCTTATTTCTGGCGTGGATCCCTCAACTGGATGCCTTTTCGCCTCCAACGCGCCCCGAGCTTCCTTGTCTACCGTGTGCTTAGTAACGCTGAATAACCGCGTGCACGAGGCCCTTGTTTGCTGTGCCTTTTTCTCCCACTGAAATTGCAGCCGCCGGTGACCGCCAATAGCAGCGGGTCCTGATGACTTGTGAGAGGAGTCCGGTGCCGCCCATTCTGGCGAGGAGCTCCGTTCTCCACGCGTTGGCATCTGCTTATCCTATGACGGGTGCATTGGACAAAATTCAGGAACGAGCCAGAAATGGGACACCAGTGTGTCTAAAAGTCCAAGCAAGCAGAGTCGCCTGTGAACTGCACGCTAAACTAGACACTAACACACACACACACACACACACACACACACACACACACACACACACA
>JANRMT010049829.1:6030376-6056856 GCA_026402145.1 Polypterus bichir lapradei
AACCTTTCATTCTGAGCCACAGTGAAGTGGTTCTTCCAGTCTCCCACTTGGCCTAAATGAACAATGAAGGGACAGTAACAACGGTCGGGCAGTGAGACCCCCCTAGAGAATGAGACTGGAGACAGCAGACTTGAGCTGCACTGACCTTTCCTCATGAAGGGCGAGATGCTCAGGTCCATGACACCGTTGGGCACTGTGCTGGAGTTAGTCATGGGGTTGTCCTTCATCATGTTGAAAGAGGTGTGCTTCACGATTTCCTGAATTGTGCCTTTATCCAGTGTGTGACCCAGAAAACGTGCCACCCTCTCCACTTCCCGCATTGGGTCCTGAAATATTGACACATCAGCAGGGACACCCACCTGATACCCTGGTGCATTGAGAGAACTTTCCAACTGAGAGATGAAGGCTCACCTGCAAGATGTCCTCGTAAAAGACATATAGGATCTGGTGCTTTTCCCTGATGTCCCACCAGCCTGTCACGTGATCGAACCAGGAGCCCCACGCCACTTATAAGAAGAAGAAAAGAGAAGATGGTGGAGTAAGACCACCCCAGCTCCCAGAACTCATATCAGTTTGCTTATCAAGCTACAGAGGATGCCACCTCTCTAGCTCTGCGCTCAGCCCTGACTCCTCTGGAGGGGCCGGTCACATACGTGAAGATGCTATTTGTAGACTGTAGCTCTGCTTTCGATGCTGTTGTGCCCTCCCAGCTCATCTATAAATGGCACCAGTTGGACTTCAACATACCACTTTGTAATTGGATCCTCAGCTTCCTGTCATCTCTCCCCACCATAACCCTGAACACGGGCACCTCAGAAGGCTGTGTACTGTGCCCCATCCTCTACACCCTCTGCACTCACGTTTGTATACCCACCAATACCATCATGAAATTTGCAGATGACACAACAGTGATTGGGTTAATATCCACTGATGACCCACAGAGCAGAGGTGCAAAATCAGGTGAGACGGGAACACAGGGAAGACCAAGGAGCTCACTATGGATTTCAGAAGATTACGTGATGAGGATCACCCGCCAGTTTTCATCAGTGGGGTCAGGGCGGGGTGTGTATTAAGTTTAAGGTGACTGGGGATATCGAGCACCTGGGACCTTTCGTGGACAGCTAACACCACAGCACTGCTGAAGAAGGCACAGCAATGGCTGTTCAGAATCCTGAAAAAAGTTGGCGCCCTTTGACAGAAGCTGCTGACTTACTATTGCTGTGCCACAGAGAGTATTTTAAACCGTTCTACCTGCATGTGGTCACCGCTGCACAGCAGCTGATCAGAAAGGTCTATGGTGGGTTGTGTCGATTGTGCAGAGGATTATCGGGGTGCAGCTTCCAGCCCTGGGGGACATTTATAGCACACGCTGCCTCAGGAAAATCCTCGGCATCTGCATGGACTCCCGTCTCCCATACCACAGTCTACTTGAACTTCTCCCCTCCAGCAAACACTTCAGAGCCTTTCCTGCATGGACCTCGAACACTCAGTGACAGTGACAGTGTCATCCCAAGAGGTATAAATCAGTCCATCATTACAATCGTGCATTATAATCTATATATATAATTCACTAAGGCAAGACACCCATGGAAAGCACGCCGGAAGGGGCGTGGATTCACTAAGCCGCCGACAAGTAAGACGCCCATGGCACACGCAGGAATGAGCCACGCCCACCAACTCTAAGACCATTGGATACGACGACAACTTGCAGAACCACGCCCACCAACTCAGACGCGATGACACAGGAAAAACGACGTAATTTATGTTCGTCTGTCGTAGAGTCCACATGCACCTCTGAGCCTTGTTGACTGTTCATAGAGGCATGTTTCTTGCGGAAGTGAATCGCTATATGCAGCGTGTAAAACGGTTTGCGAGGGGTATCCCATGGGATCCTTAAAACAATCCTTTAAAACTGAGGTTAAAACACAATGAAGGAAGCAGTCTTTAAAAACCAATAAGCCCTGTGCCTCTGTTTCATTACCGTCTCACCTGCTTCACCAATGCAGGCCCTGCAACAGTCGAGACGCTCTCTCAGCAGCTGACCTTCTCTGTGCCTGACCGGTTCACACACAGGCAGCGCCAGAGACAGACAGAGGCACATACACAGGCAGCTGGTGGGCGGCTCTCCGTGAGTTTCTCTTGCGAGCGAGCGGGCACATGACCAGGCGTTGTGTATACTTCGAGAACGAGGGTGGACGCAACAGGACCATCTAAGAACAGGCGTGTTTGTCACGGATGTAAATCGCTGTATGCGGCGTGTAAAACAGTTTCCAAGGGGTTTCCCATGGTCTTACAGTTGGTGGCCGGGTCTCTGTCAGTTGCTCTTGCGAGCGGGCACATGACCAGGCAGTGTGTATGCTTCGAGTGCGAGGGTGGACGCGACAGGACCATCTAGGAAAAATCATGTCGCAGATGTGAATCGCTGTATGCAACGTGTAAAACGCTGTATTGTATGTTGCCCTCTCCAGAGTTCCATCTTTTCATTCACCTACAGTTGTATCCTCTAAAACAACCCCATTTGGACAACTGTGTCTTTCAGGAAGTGTTCACCCATCAATACATAATTATGCGGCGTATGCTACGCCGCTGGTTGGCTAGTTCATTATAATTACCTAAACGGGACCACTTTATGAACCATTTGTACTATATGTCTATGTACATTGTACTTATGTTTTCATATTATACATTTATACTGTTTTATTGTTTCATTCTTTATAATTTTATAGGAGGTGCATTTTATGGAGGGGTTGCACATTGAATTTCATTGTATTGATTACAATGACAATAAAGGAATTCAATTCAGTTCAATCGGAGAAGGCTGCAATCAACAGACCTGACCACCAGCCTCACCAAGTAGTTTCAGGACTCAGATGGCATGAAATGTAACCTTCTGAAGGTGCTCAACAGTCCATGGAGACTTTATGAAAGCACCACCAAGAAGAAGAGGAAAATTTCATAAACAGCCCGATGTATTGACTGATGCCGGAAGGAGAAATTGTGCGTCTCTTCTTGTCTTCTCAAATGAAATATGACTCGGTGACTTCACAGGTCAGGGTGCCTGCCTATGACCACAAGCTTAGAAATTTGCCATTAGGAACAGGGGGATTAGAGGTTTGAGCCTTGGGGCCCTGGAAAATGGGAAGCTGCCATCCATATAAAGAAGAAGAAGGAAAATAACTGCATGGATCATGAAACCTGCCTGTGAAGTCAACTATTAAGAACATAGAAATTAGAGGTCTGAGTGGACCCGCTCACCATTTCCTGAAAGATAGCTCTCAAAGAAGTCATTCCAGGTGCCCGTATTTGGCAGGCCCGTGGTCATCTTGTGGAAGAAGTAGTATGAAACCAGGACATCCTTGGCATTCCGGGCAACATAAATTGCCTGGAAAAGAGTAAAATAGATAAAGAAAGAATGACAAGTGCTTTGTGGACCTCATAGTTATGACATACAAGCCCAAATAGCTCAAAAAAAGGCTTCAAACTCCAAAACAATTCCTAGAAATTCCAAAAGAAAAATTAGGCCAAGAAAAACAACAATCTTTTAAATTAAGTTTATTAACAAAAAGATTTGGAAAAGGCAACATACCAAACCATCTGAGCAGGACCTAATGACTTAGCACAAGGCTGAGGCCTCTCTGGCCTAAGGTTGGCCGACTGCAGCCCATAACCACATGAATGGGTAAAGCAGACAGAGACGTGGGAGGAAGCCATGAGTCAAACATTACACTCATGGGGTTAAGATGGCTTTGGTGGAGCAGGTCAAGTGTAGTGGAATGGGATGATGATGATGACGCCCCTGCGCTTACCTTGCACCCTTTGTCCCAGAAGGACTGTGGCACCAGCTGGAATGGGAGATGAGTTTTCACAAGTCGAGGAGATGGCAGGTCCTTCAGAAGGTCCAGACCTGAAGAGACACCAAAACAACAAGAGACATTGGGGGTCCGTGTGGAGTCCGCTGTTGTCGGCTTAACTTGGCATGGAGATGCTTACCTGCTGGCATAGTGTCTATTCTGTTAATCTCTAGAAATGGGGCGCGCTCATGGCTGGGGATAGTTTTGATTTCTTTCGTGATGCCACCTTGGCGAATGCTGTCCACGATTTCAATCATCCAGGTGGTACCTTGGTGAAGAATTAAAAAGACATGAACTGATGCTCAGTACCTGCAGATGGCGCTTGGGTGACGACAGTTCACTTTCCTTGCTTCTCCCCAAGCTATCTGTCATCTGCGTGTCACCGTCACTCACCTGCTTTGGGGTAGGTGGCTATTAAAACATCATCTACTTTGGCCTGAAACTTTTCTATCTTGTCAAAGATTTCATGCATGGAGGAGACGAGTGGAACACCTTTAACATCACAAAGTCTCTGACGCTCAATTCTTCTGGTTGGGTTTGGAGGTCCTGAATTGCAGGCTTCATGATGAGGAGCGTCAAGTGACTCAGACATCGCACTGTGGAGACACAAAATGGCAGCACAAACTTGGAGACTTGAGACCCACTCAGAGACCTGTGGAACAAACTGTGCAGAGAAATGTCTGCAGATCAAAATCCAGTTGACACATTGACGAACATAGGACCACCTCAGGCACAAACAAGGGGACTATAATTAAGTGTTGGATTCAACTTCTATACAAAAGTATATAGTGCCATGGCCGGAGTGAGGCACCCTTTATGTGAACACACCCATCGTGCATGTGTGGAGGAAGTTGAGGGGCTCAGTGAGTCCGTGATGAATGCAATGCCAGGCGGTCAGTAGTCCCGCGTCTCAGCCATTGAGCCACTCTGCCTGTCTGACTTAAGATGGGGTGAATTTAACTGGTGGAGAATGGCCTTGGTCAGCTGATGTGGCCAGGAGGTTCTCATCGCGTGATGGTGGGCCTTCACTGGTCATTTGAAGATTGATAACAGCCGTCATGTGTGTACCGAGAGCAACATCTTTGATGTACAAGAATATATTGTCACACGTGTGCATGGGGTACGGTTTAAGGGCTCAGATAATTGTAGTTTCCCACCGGAAAGCCAGAGGGTGCTGTCGTCCGCTGCCTCTTCTCTTCCCCTCTCTGTAGAATGGAAGACTGACAATCATGACATCTATGCCATCACTGCCGGTGTCTGCCTGCCTGGACCTGCCAGGAGCCGATAAAACCGGAAGCTCCGTCATCTCTGGCAGTCTGTTTTGGAGACTCATGTCTATACGGGCTTTGCCTTTGGGTGCCCCAAAGATCTTTAATCTCTCATCTCCTATTGTCACAATGTATGCAGTGTAGACAGATAGAATTTGGAATAGCTGGCAGGATTAGATAGATAGATAGATAGATGATATGGAATACACTACATAACAGACAGGTAAATATGTAAGGTACTATAATACAGAGAGATATGAAAAATGCTGTAATATAGACTGATGTAAAAGGCGCTATATGTTAGATAGAAAGACAAGAGAAAAGGCAATATATAATAGAAACATACATCGATACGTATGACAGGCATTGTGTTATATAGACAGAAGTAAAATTCACAATTCACTAGATAGAGAGGCTATTAAATATGAAAGGCACTATATAAGAGATGACTATGGGCCTTTTCACTTTGGTCAATGTGTTTCCCTTCCTTCAGAGGTCTCCTGGTGGGCCAGTGTTATAGGTGACACACATATTAGCCATTTTTACATTGTCGTGGGTGATTTCCGGGACTGCCTAGTGTGTGTGGGTGGGGGGTGTGTGTGTCAGATGGTGTACAGGGTCTTTCCACAGACAAACGTTTGAGAAAGGTCACAAAGCCCCACATCCTCCCCTAAAGTAGAGGTAAAGCGTCACCTGTGGAGGGGGGAGGTGGGTTTGGTAAAGGCCCGCCCAATACGGTATTTACATGCAAATTAGAAGCCCCGCCCTCTCTAAGCTGTCACATGGAGTGCCAGCTGGCACAGAGCTGGTCCTTTGATTGCCGATTTGACGTCTGCGTCACTGACAAAGCAACCTGGAAACAGAAGCAGAAGCCTGGGGTGGACGTTCAGTGCTTGAGGTGGTCATCCATACTTTGACATTCTTGCCACCCAAAGCCTGGCATTCATTCATTTCACTCCTTTGCTCTGACTCTTCAATTACAAGACCACAGGCAGGTTGGGCTGACCCCCATCACTGAGTGTGATTGCCATTAATGACATGTTAATTCACTTCAGAGTGAGTGATTATTATAATTAGTAGTTACTATGTTGTAATAAAAGATTTACATAATCGTTCTTTTGTCTTTGTCGTATTTTCGCTAACATCTGTTGATTTTTGAGGCCTCAGTCCAATTTAAGGCTCCCACAATGTGAAGACCACATGAAGAATCGCTCAGCTGTGAGGTCTCATACCCTAACGTGCCATAGATGGGGTCCAATTCAAACACACCGTGGCTCTGATGGTGGTGGGCAGAAAGCCGTTTCGATTATCAGAGAAGCCAGCGCTTACTGTGGAAAATCCCAGGAGAATGGCAACCAGCAAACCTGGAAAGTTCACAAACACGGCGATGGCCACATTAAATGGAGTGGTGGCTCTGAGGCTAAGGATCTGCGCTAGCATCCCGAAGGTTGCCGGTTTGAATCCCGTCAATGCCAAAAGAGATGCTACTCTGCTGGGCCCTTCAGCAAGAACCTTAACCTTCAATTGCTCCACGGGCCCTGCGCTGTACAATGGCTGACCCTGCACTCCGACCCCAAGGGGTATGCGAAAAGATGCATTTCACTGTGTGTTGTCCTGAATAACTATGTATGTGACAAATGAATTATTATTATGAAAGCATACGCACTACACTCCCACCCTGAAATCTGTGGTGGTCTGTGACCGATTTGTGGGTCCTTTTAGTTAGACGCTTACACTTATTTTTATTGCTTTTCTTTTTTTTTTTTTTTTTTATTAATTTTATTACAATCCATACAAAGCAATCAAGCTTTTACAAAGAGAAAAAATTAAGAACAAATCGATCCCCACCCCTGAGAGAGAGAGCAAGCCAAACGGCGTTAAATTTAAGGCTTGTAAACATACCTAAATTAATAAATTCTCTGTGCCTTATGAACTTATTTTAAAATATTACTGATTAGATCCTGCCATGTTTTGAAAAAAGTCTGTACGGATCCTCTAACTGAGTATTTGATTTTTTCCAACTTCAAATAATATAACACATCAGTTTCCCACTGACTTAAAAGAGGAGAGTTTGGGTTTTTCCAGTTTATGAGAATAAGTCTACGTGCCAAAAGTGTAGTGAATGCAATCACAATTTGTTTGTCTTTCTCCACTTTAAGCCCATCTGGAAGAACACCAAACACAGCTGTTAATGGGTTAGGAGGGATTGTGAGTCCAAGGCTATCTGAAAGGTAATTAAAAATGTTTGTCCAGAATAATGTTAATTTGGTGCAGGACCAGAACATGTGACCTAGTGAGGCTGGGACTTGGTTGCAACGTTCGCAGGTTGGATCATGCCCTGGGAACATTTTGGAGAGTTTTAGTCGAGACAGATGTGCTCGATATATAATTTTGAGTTGTATGATTGTATGCTTTGCGCATATGGAGCGCGAGTGAATTCTCTGCATTGCTACTTTCCATTCCTTTTCTGATATATTAATTGAAAGATCTTTTTCCCAGTGTCCTCTTGGATCTTTAAAAGGGAGGGATTGTAAAATGATTTTATACATTGTAGAGGTGGAGTCTAAGTCCTTGAGATTGAGCAATATTTTTTCCAGCATGGATGAGGGTGCAAGATGAGGAAAATCTGAAAGGTTTTGTTTAACAAAGTTTCTGATTTGAAGATAATGAAAGAAATGTGTAGCTGGAATGTTAAATTTGGAATGTAATTGTTCATAGGATGCAAAGACGTTGTCTATATAAAGATCTCTAAGCAAGTTAATTCCAAATTTTTTCCAAATATTAAAAACTGCATATGTTTGTGAAGGTTGAAAGAGGTGGTTCTCTTGCAGAGGTGCCACAGATAGAAGCTTCTCCGTTTTACAATGCTTTCTACATTGGTTCCAGATTCTAAGTGAGTGGAGCACAATTGGGTTATTAGTGTATTGCCGATAACATGTGTTTATTGGTGCACAGAGCAAGGAATACAAAGAAGTACTGCAGGATTTTACTTCTATTGCGGTCCAAGCCTGTGTATGTTCTTCTATTTGTGTCCAGGTTCTTATCACCTGTATATTTGCTGCCCAGTAATAAAACTGGAAGTTAGGTAGAGCCATGCCGCCTTCTGCCTTTTGTCTTTGTAGGGTCGCTCTTTTGATGAGTGGATGTTTTGAATTCCAAATAAATGAGGTTATTGTTGAATCTAATTGCCTAAAGAATGATTTATTAATGTATATTGGGATGTTTTGAAATAAAAAAAGGAGCTTAGGAAGAATATTCATCTTAACAGTGTTAATTCTTCCAGCTAGTGTGAGATGAAGGGTTGACCATCTATGCAAGTCTTGTTTAATTTTTTCCATGCAGACGGCGAAATTTTGTTGATATAGAGCTTTATATTTACTTGTGATGTTTACCCCGAGGTATTTAAACTGTTCTGCAATGATAAAAGGTAGGGTATCTAATCTAATATTATATGCTTGAGAGTTCACTGGAAAGAGTACACTTTTATTCAGATTAATTCGGAGACCAGAGATCTTTTGAAATTCTGTGAGTGCTGCTAAGACTGCAGGCACGGAATTTTCTGGGTCTGATATATACAGTACCATGTCATCTGCATATAATGAGATTTTCTGTTCCAGTCCTTCTCTGCTAATCCCCTTTATCTGATCAGTATTTCGACAATGTATTGCCAGTGGTTCAATGGCAATCGCAAACAGCAGCGGTGACAAGGGGTATCCTTGTCTAGTGCCACGTTCTAGTTTAAAGTAGTCTGAGCAAATGTTGTTGATGCAAACTGAAGCTTCTGGGTTAGTATACAGTAATTTAATCCATGCACAGATGTTTGGGCCAAACCCAAACTTCTCCAATATAGTAAAAAGGTATTCCCATTCAATCATGTCGAATGCTTTTTCTGCATCCAATGATAATAATATTTCTGGGGTGTTTGATTTAGTTGGTGAGTTTATTACATTAAACAGGCGTCGAAGATTGGAAGATAAGTGCCGGCCCCTAATAAATCCAGTTTGGTCTTGTGATATTACCGAGGGGAGCACTTTCTTCATCCTCCTGGCTAAGATTTTAAAGAGTATTTTAACGTCGTTATTCAGAAGTGAAATTGGTCTGTATGATGCACATTGTAATAAGTCCTTATTTTGTTTTGGAAAGACAGTGATTAGTGCTTGGCGAAAGGTTTGTAGAAGAGATTGGTTATCTCTGGCTTCTGTAAATGTTGCTAATAAGAGGGGAGCTAGCTGAGCGGAGAATTTCTTGTAAAATTCTGCAGGGTAACCATCAGGGCCTGCTGCTTTCCCGCCTTGGAGTGATTTTATAGCATCTAGTAATTCTGATAACGCCAGAGGTTTATCAAGTTCCTCTGCACTAAAAGCGTCTATTTGTGGTATCTGTAATGTATCTAGAAATGTATTAGATTGTGTATTGTCTTCCTTAAACTCAGTAGTATATAGGGATTTATAGTAGTCTCTGAAAGTATGGATTATATTTTTGTGTTCGACGATTTTATGTCCGTTCGTGCTAGTGATTACCGAGATTGCGTTGCGCACTTCTTGCTTGTGAATTTGTTGAGCTAAAAGCTTATTAGCTTTCTCCCCATGTTCATAGTAATGATGTCTGGATTTGTAAATTAGTTGTTCAGTTTCTTTAGTTGTCAAGAGGTTTAATTCCGAATGTAGAGCCTGCCTCCTCCTATGTAGAGTCTCGCTTGGTAGTCTGGCGTGTTCTTCATCTATTTTAGTAATTTCGCTTTTTATATCTGCTACTTTCTTGGCTTCGGATTTATTTCTGTGGGAAAGATATGAGATAATCTGACCTCTTAAGAAGGCCTTAAGAGTTTCCCAGAGTATTCCTGCAGAGATCTCGGGGGATGTATTTGTCTCTAGAAAGAATTTGATTTGTTTGGATATAAATTCAGTACAATTCTCGTCAGCTAATAGAAGCGGGTTGAGGCGCCATCTGCGGGGTGAGTGCATGGGGCTTAGTAATTTCAGCTCCAAGATCATAGGTGCATGGTCAGAAATAACAATAGCATCATATTTGCAAGATTTAATCAACGGCAAGAAGTTATTGTCTATAAAGAAGTAATCAATCCTTGAGTAACAATGATGCACTGGTGAGTAGAAAGAATATGTTCTTGAATTTGGGTTTAAAAACCTCCAGGGGTCTGATAAATTGTGATCAGTTATAAACTTTGTAATTATCTCTGCGGTGTTAGATGCCGTTCCCCCTGTGGAGGAAGTCCTATCTAAAAGTGGATTTAGAACACAATTGAAGTCCCCAGCCATTATAACTTTATGAGAATTCAGATTGGGAATGGATGCAAATAAATTTTGTATAAATTCCTTATCATCAACATTAGGTCCATAAACATTTATCAAAATCATTTTACAGTTAGATAAGTCTCCCATGACCATTACATATCTCCCTTCAGGATCCAATACTACATCTGATGCTACAAATGGAACAGTTCTATGTATGAGAATTCCCACACCTCTAGTTTTCTTCGTAAAGCTAGAATGGAACATTTGGCCAGTCCAGTCTTTTTGCAGCCGGAACTGATCCTTGCTTATTAAGTGAGTTTCCTGTAAAAATACTATTTTAGCATTTAGACCTGTTAGGTGAGAGAGTACTTTCTTTCTCTTTAATTCGTGATTCAGGCCTTTAACATTCCAGCTTACGAAGTTAACTGTCCCATCATGGAGACACTGATTCTGAGTTTTTGATGTCATTTTATAGTCTTATTATAATTATAAAGACTGAGAGGATAGATTAGGTATAGATCAGGCCTGCTCTCTTTCTCTCCCCCCCTTAACCCCCCACCCTCCCTTTTTGCCTCCCCAAGTGAGGCTAAAACCCACTTCACGCAGTCCCAGTCCTCTGACATACCCAGAGACAGAGTACGTCCAAAGCAAAACAAGCTCCAATGCAGCGGCGCTTTAGAGTTAAAAGATAGAGATATCTGTTACCAATATAGTCTTAAAAAAAAAAAAGAATTTTGCACTTAAAATATATATATAGTCTTCAGCAATTTTAGTGCATTAAGATGATACACCCAGATAATAAACCCAGGTGATGATGTTAAAGATGTGTCCAAAATAAGCATAACAAGTCTTAATGCAGTAATAGAAATAACAGTAAACCAAGGGTATGATATTGAACAGTCTCGTTTAGGGTAGAGATGAAATAATTAGGAAAAAAAAAAAAAAAAGCACAATAAAACATAAACATAAACAGATAGCGCCCTAGTAATACTAAGTAATAATGAGAATATATGTGAATATATGCTGATAAAAACCCGTATTTTAAAACGAATAGATCAGACAGTAGATTATTAATCCTTGCTTTAATCATTTACCGCCATGACTCACTATTATGTATCAGAATAGTCCCGGGATCAGCTTTCTTAATTCCTTTTCTGCTTCATCCTTGCTAGCGAATACATAGAAATGACCGTGCCAATCCACTTTAAGTTTTGCCGGATACAAGAGGCTGTATTTGATGCTGGCTTGCCGTAACCGCTGTTTAATGTAGAAGGCTGCGTGTTTAGTAGCTGTTGCTGGAGAGAAATCAGGAAAGATACGAATGTGGTTATTTTCAAATGTAATATCTTCCTTGTTTCTGAGGAGTGCCATCACCTCTAGCTTAAATGATAATCGTTCAAAATGAACTATAAAAGACCTTGGTCTGGGTCTAACGGTGTTTGATCCGCGTACGCGGTAAGCTGCTCAGATTCTGCTTTAAAGTCGTCCCCGATTATTTTAGAAAAAAGTTCAGCAGCGAATTTCACCAGGTTTGAACTTTCTTGATTCTCAGGCAGACCTTCAGTTCTGACGTTATACCTTCTACTTCCATCTTCCAAAGCAGCCAGTCTGTCTCCGAGTTTTTTGCATTCGGAGCTGACATTTTCTGCTTTTTCTTCAGCACTGGTAGCTAAGTTTTCGGCTAATTCAATCCTAGTCGTGAATGTCTCCTTGAGATCCTCCAATTGATCAGTAAGCGTTTCAATTTTACCCAGCACCTGTCGCATCTCCAGTTAGATTACTTGTCGCAGCCTTTCATTTGCCTGTTGCAGCATCAGCCGCTGCGTCTCGTTTGCTTGCTGCCATTCTTGTTTCAATTCCAGCAACTCTTGTTTCAGCCTCTCATGTGCCTTTGCCCTTGCTTTCTCATTTTTTTTATTGCTTTTCTAACTTACTCAAAGCTCTTTACGCAGACAGTGGAGAAGCATGTGAAGTATCATTCACCCACATGATGTGATGGCAGCCATTCTGGAGCCAGTACACCCACTACAGGTCATGAAAGAATGAGAGGGGTAGACTGGGACTGCCTGAATGACCAGGGTGTGGACACCCTACTTTTTCCGAAAGATGCTCAGGGATCTCATTTGACCACAGAGAGCTGAGACCTCAGTTTGACATCTCCTGGGAAGGACACTGGGGTGCAGCGATGGGGGTGCGGAGAGCTGAGGGTCTCAACGCTAATACTTACGGGGAAAGCCTGAGAGACAAACGGCATTAGCCGATATCGATGACTCTGCACTCCACCCCGATTGCTTTAAGCGGTCACACCTTTTCGCCCCGCAGCCCTGCTTAATTAATCACTGAATCGATTGGTTTGACAGATCGATTGGCGTCACCAGGCGCCTCACGCGACAGGCGATACTCCCCATTACCTAAAGTGAGGGTCCTGCTGCTGATTCTTCTGACGTCTTAACTGCTGCGCCGATCTGATGAGTGTCTTCTGATCCTCTGATAAGGGAAGCGCAATAACAAAATAATAAGACTGCTGGACTTTGGCCGCATTGGGCAAACAAGGCACTTTTTTCTTTTTTTTTAACTATTTATGACACACCTGCCGTGATATAGCAGATTTTAAGAGCAATTGACGCGTAGATCAAAAACGCAACCTTGGATCCTAACATACGAACCTTCGAGTCCATATGAATGTTTTCACATAAACAAATTAAAACGAGCACTGCACGTGATTTTATACGGTGACTTTGCACTTCCCGCTTTACAGGTGCCAATAAGACCACCGCTCTTATTGAACTGCAGTACAGCTGATTTACGGGCGATTGTGCTGATTCACTCAGGGTCAGCAGATCATTCGCTGCATGGGGCGCTCGGCTGAAGGACCCACAGTGTTATCTCGTACGGGGGGGGGGGGGGGGCTCCCACCGGCTACCTGCTAGAAAAAGAAGAAGACGTCCAAGTCAGCAGGATCGAGCGGTGTAAGGGCACCGACTCCCCTAAAAAAGTCACTTGACTGGCTTGACTGGGGCTTTTGGTATATGAAGTAGGCTCTTTGGGTTTTGGATTTGTGGACAGAGCATCAACTGTTAATGTCCAGTAGATGACCAGAGGGCTCAACAGATCAAGAAGACCTGGACTGAGCCTGTGTAGATCTGTGCAGCGCAAAACCATTTCAAACCAGGAACCCACAATATCACATAGCCACAGTACACCTGTGAGATCTTACAATCAGATGCTGCTGCTTTGAATCTTATTTTAAAATGGAACAAACACCCCCGGTGGTCACCCTCCTGCCTCCATGTCTCACCTGCGTTGGGTTATGATGCCATCCACCCACCATCTGGCTTATTCTCAAAGCTTCTGACTATCACATTTAAAGATGGCACCCATTTAGCTACACTCTGATTTGTAGGGGTCTTCCCGAAGTTCCCAAATCCTCAGTGGGTTGCATGTGTCCTTTGTGAGTAAGACTCACTTCTGCAGCAAGAGGCATGGTGCTTGGTGGCATAGATGGAAGGCTGCTTTACTAGAAAGTTTCAAAATGTCCTCTGTGAATGAGCCTGCTGGGAACTGGAAGTCAGGCTGATTCAGATCTTTGTATCTAAACAGGTTTAATGATAAACGTGCCAGTCACTACCGGGAACTGAAGAAGTGGTAGGCGTTATAGTCTTTGGGGTGCAAAAAAAAAAAAATACAATGTCCCGTCTCAGCTTGTCGACCTTCATTTTTGAGCTGGTCAATTCCTGGCAGGGGTGGCACTTGGTGTCATCTCCAAGTGATGTTCTGGAAGGAACAAGAGACAGAACAGTGGCAGTGCCCACTCCTGTCCAGTTGTGGTAGTGCTCAGCTTACCTGAGGTCCCCAGGCGTGCATGTGTGACATAAAATAACAGACGGAAAGGTCAGAGTGCCCTGGATTAGGAAGGGATTAGTATGCCATGTATGTAGTAGGTCAGTGTGCCAGTATGCCAGTGCGCCAGTATTTCAGTATGCTGCGTACTAGAAAAGGCGTCAGACCCCCTCACGTTCACACTTTACTGTGCTGTAGATTTGATTTTAAAGGAATACATTTGACATTTTTGCCCATCAAACTACACTCAATAAGTGAGAACCTGAGAACAGAAAGATCTGCCAATGTATTACTGTTATGTTTCAGCCAAGTGTTCCTTCCCTGGCTTGGGTTCAAATGTCTCTTTTATGTTTATTTTGTTCATTAGATTTGTTGCCCATTTAGTTTCTATGTATCTTCTTCTTCATTGTGTGTTTTCTGGGTGATCTACCAAAGGGTGATGCCACCTGCCTACCAACCCTATAAAGGCTGAGGAAAACCCCCAGTCCCCTGCGGTGCATTGTGAATGTGCTTGTGGTGTTGGTGAGTTTTTTGGGTGCTTTTTGTGAATTCTTGGATGTTGGTCCCTGGACATTGTTTACTTTTGGGACTGCCTGAGTTGAACGCTTGGCCTTCTGTGACTTTTGCCTTCAGCTCTTCAGAGCTTACGTTTGTGCTACAGAACTTTTTGGATAAAGAGTGTGTTTGCCCTTTTTTATTATTAGCCAGGGTTTGATGGTTGTACCCCCTCTAGTGGACATGTTGAGTACCTGGTGGGGCTTTCATGCTGAGGCACTCTTTAGATCAGGGGTCCTGGAGGGCCGCAGTGGCTGCAGGTTTTCATTCTCACCCTTTTCTTAATCAGTGACCTGTTTTTGCTGCTAATTCACTTCTTTTGAATTCATTTTTATTGACCTGCTCTTGAAGACTCGGACCCCTCACTTGTTTCTTTTTCCTTAATTAGCAGCCAAACAATAATGAGATACAAAATAAACCAAAACACGACCAGCAAACTGTGACCATCACACAATATCTGAAAATAAAGAAAGATGAAGGTCTCAGGACTGCTGATCTGCTCAGGTCCCCAGAGCTCTTAGAAAAGAGAAAATCCACAACGTCGGACATGTCTGCTTATTTCACAATGAGAGCAGCAACAAGCCACGGAATTAAAGAACGAGTTTAATTAACAACAAGAATCGGCGCCTAATTAAGTGACTGGTTGGAGTTTGAGGCCCTGACTTAGGTGGTCTTTTGTTGGCTCCCTCACTTCACATTTAATTTCTCTTTGGGTGCCATTTAAGGAAAGAAATGAAGCAATTTAGAGGAACGATGAAGAAATTCAGGAGAACAAATCTTAAAAAGACAAGTCAATTAAAATGAATTCACAAGAAGTTAATTAGCAGCACAAACAGGACATTCATTTAAAAAAGGATCAGAATAAAAACCTGCAGCCACGGTGGTCCTCCAGGACCGGAGTTGGTGACCCCTGCTCTGGGTCACAGGCTGGCACTGGATGGCACTGGAGGGCGGTGAGTCCCTGTTCTTGATGATGATAGTGGGTCACAGTGGGTAGTGTACCCTCAGCTCTAACATGCTAGATTCACCAACAGTGCCACCCCACCACCATTCATCTTCAATTCACCACAATGGAGGTGCTCTGTCAGTCATCTTCAGTTCACAAAGTGGGGCCACCCCAATCCGCTCTGATGAAGCCTTCCTCAAGTTCCAGATAATCACCAATCAAAGACTGCAATGGTGGTGGACAGAAGAGTTTCCTGAAGAAATGAGTGGTGGAAAAGGCGGACGTTCTCTTTGTTTTTGGTCATTCTGCTCTGTGTGTGTGTGTGTGTGTGTGTATTTAGTTATCTATCCACCTATTTATTTCTTTGTAGAGCTTCTTTAAAAAGCTAAATCTCCCCCTGGGCACAAGTAAAGTTCCCTTCATGTCACTCATCCGTACCGTCGCTCTTCCTAGCAGGGCACCCTGCCCGTCCTCGCCGACGGCGTTACGCCGATTCTCTGCTATCCGGCGGCTGGGCTCCGTCGCGACTTTTAAAGTTCCTTCCGTCGTGTCGTCCAAGGAGGCAAACTAAACCAGATGGCTCTCACTTAACAGAATTTGTGCGATCAGCTTAATAAAAGTATGGAATGATTTTTTAATTTTTCTGTAATGTGGTTTTTACTGGTCGGTTATTTCCCAATTTCTGAAAAATATCCGATTTGTAAATGTATCTGTTGTCTTCTTATTTATCAGAATCAGAAAAACTTTATTAATCCCTAAGGAAATGACTTATGTTACAACTTAACAACAGACAAGGGACATGTTACACTAAGAGCAGATGTAAAAGTAATCCTGTAAATAGAAATAAAGTATAATAAATGTAAGTATCAAACTAAAGGACAGAGTGCTGCACCTTAAGTTAATGTTACACATTTGAGAACAAATCAGGCTACTCTCATGTGAAGAGAAGACAGTTTATTACACAACAGCAGATTGTATGTTGCGCAATTCAAGTTCTTGAAACAAATGTCCCTGGATATCCAATAAAGAAAAAGGGTAATAAGTTACAGTGTGGGTGAGCGACCGGAAAGGGACTTCTAGAGTCCGACGGCTGTGACGTTCAGTGGAGCACCTGATGCTGGCCAGTCCACTGCTGAAGACGCTCCTCTGACCAACCACAACACCGTGAAGTGGCTGATTAGCAGTTTCAATAAGAGACCGAAGCCTGGACGACTTTCTCTGACCTGCCACAGTTTCCAGGCCGTCCAGTTTCTACCACAGAGGCAGCCTTCTGAATTCATTTGTTTAGTCTCCCGATGTCTGCCACTTTCATGCCGCTCTCCCAGCAAGCCACAGTGAAGAACATGGCACTGGTGACCACGCTGTTATAGAACATCCGCCACATAGTGCTGCTGACACTAAAAGATCTGAGCCTGCGTAGGAAATCCAGCCTACTTTGACGCTTCTTGTATGTGACCAGTGAGCTCCTGGACCAGTCTAGCTTATTGCTCATATGCACCCCTAGATACTTGTACTCCTCCATGATCTCCACCTCCACACCCCTAACAGACAGGGAAGATCTTCTTAAATCAACTCCCAGTTCTTTAGTTTTACTGGTGCTGATCTGCTCAAACCAGTCAACAAACCTGTCCACTGCCTTCCTGTATTCCACCTCGTCTCCATGTCTGATTCTACCAACTGTTGCAGAGTCATCAGAGAATTTCTGCAGATGGCAGCCCTCTGTGTTGTAACTAAAACCTGTAGTGTACAGGGTTGAAGAGGAATGGTGACAGAACTGTCCCTTGTGGAGCACCAGTGCCACACAGCATGGTGTCAGACACAGAGCCCTGTAGCCGCCTTCCCGTCAGATGGTCCATGATCCATGAAACTAAGGCAGCATCCACCTGCATTTCTGATAGCTTACTCCCCAGTCTGGCTGGCCGGCCGGCCGGATGGTGTTAAAGGCACATGAGAAATCGAAGAACATAATCCTGAGAGTTCCTCCTGGCTTGTCTTGGTGACTGTAGGCACGGTGCAGCAGGTAGATGATTACATCTTCATCTCCAGTCCTCGCCTGGTAGGCAAACTGGAGAGGGTCCAGTGCTGACTTAACTTGGGGGCGAAGTCTTTCCAGGACTAGTCTCTCAAAGACTTTCATGATGTGTGCTGCGAGCGAGCGAGCACCACTGGCCTGTAGTCAGATGGGGCACTAGGATGTGCCTTCTTTGGAACAGGAACCAGACGAGATGTTTTCCATAGCACTGGCACTTTTTTAATAAGTTGAAGATCCTAAGTAGGACACCGCAGACTGATGCCATCAGGGTCTGCCACCTTGTCAGAACAAAGTCTGTGTAATTCTCTCACGACTTGGTCTTCTGTGAAGGTGGTGGATGTTCTGGTTGTGCCAGTGTTGTGGATATAACAGGGGCAGAGTGGGTTCAGCTGGTAAGGAAGGGGTAGGAGGTAATGATTCACCGCACTCTTTCTCCTGTAATTAGTGGTGGGAGAGGGAAACGTTAGCAGGTGAGGTATAGATGGTGGTGTCCAGGGATACGTTGTCAGCCACAGAGGTGGAGCTGCAGGGCAGGCTGGACTGAGACATGCTGTCAAAACTGGTTCAATTCATTTGCCTTTTCTCTGCCACCCTCAGTCCTCTGGCAGCTTGAATTCAAACCAGTGATTGCTCTCATGCCCCTCCAGACCTCTCTGGTGTTGTTCTGCTGCAGCTTTTGTTCCCGCTTCATCCTATAGCTGACCCTCCCCAACTGTTTCCGTACCCTCTTCACTGCTTCTTTGTCACCCGACCTAAATGCTCCTTCTTTTCATTCAGAAGAGCTTTAATGTCCTTGGTGACCCATGGTTTGTTATCAGGGACGCAGCGTACAGATTTACAGAAGTTAACGTATTCTGTGAAACCGTCAGTGAGACCATCAATGTCCCCCAAGTGAGGCTCACAGAGAGCGTCCCAATCTGCTGTCCCAAAGCAGTCCTGTAAAGCTACGCTGGCGTCCTCTGACCACATCCTCGTAGTCCTGACTGCCTCTTCACAAGTGGCACATACGGTAGAAGGTACACGAGGCTGTGGTCTCATCTCCCAAGAGGTGGGATGGCTGAACAACTGTGTACCTCTTTAACATTAGCATACAATCGAGCCAATGTAGGACAATTAACAAACTGCCTGAAACTGCTAAGTGTGCTCTTAAGGCTCTTCGTTGTTTAATTTGAGTAAAACATTCAGCATTTTAATATTTTTGTTTTCTTGTTTCCTTGGGGCTTTTTAATTTCCCTTTGAACTCGTAATTTCATGAACTCATCAACCCTGCAGTGGTGACACACAGCGGTGCCTTCTGGGAGTTTGCTCACTAATTTCTTTTGTTATTCACCGGACCTGAGCTTCTTAAATATCAAGAAAAACTGGAAAAATGGGGGTGTTGTAAAACTCTTGTCGGGTTTAGTGTGTGTGTGTGTGTGTGTGTGTTAGGTATGGGGTGGCATAAGCTGCGCCTTCACCAAATCTGCTGACCCCTGCACTTTTTTCCTTTCTCGTACGTTGCAGCCTTCTGTTTAAGTTGAATAAATTCATTTTTCCCTCAAAACCCCTTAGACCTTCTTCGATAAACCCCCTCGGACTTTTTGTTTTCTCACAGATTGTTACTGGGAATGAAATGTGGCTTCCCCGCCATGACTCTTAAACCAAAGAAGAGTCGATGCAATGGAAGGAAGTGTTGTGATGTAAGATTCTGCATATAACTTGATAAATGTTTTGCATGTCTTTATTTGTAATTTAGGCAAAGCAATGTAATTTAGTGTTACTTTGGTGAGAGGCATTCGTGTTTACCCAAAATTTACGACTTTTCTTTGTAATTTTACGACAGGATTTGGGGGATGTGTCTTAAACCAGTTTGGCGAGTGTTTCTTTGCTAAAGTCTTTCTCTCATCCCCCAAATAAAGCCAGGTTAGCTTATTGGCTGTAGGGCTTGGACAGAAAACCTATAAATTTGCTTGCTCAACCACATTCTCTCTCTCTCTTACTAACATCTGAAAAGAAGCATCTCTCTTGCTAACCTGGGATGATGTAGAAGTATCTTTCTCTTGCAAACAACTGAAGAAGACCATCACACCATGAACTGAAGACAGCACAATGAAGAGCACAGCTCAGCAGCCATATTGAACAGACATGTGGCTGAAAGCTGAGCTCCAACGATGCCTTAACTAGTGACATTTGAAGCACACCTGAGTTACACATCACCATTTTATCAGGTTGTATGGTTGCCAATATTCAAATGTACTTTGCATTTTGTTATTATTTATGAATATTATGAGTAATACATTATTTAATGTGTAACTTAACTCCTGCTTGTCTTTTTACTACATCTAATTACCTGAGGTTATAGATATAGAAGGGAAGGTGGGGAGAAGTTATATACAGTGTTAAGTTTGTGAGATTAGGCATTCTAAGGCTACATATTAATAATATAATAGGGTAAAGTAGAACAATATATATTACTCTACCAAGATAAAACAATTGGCGTAGTCGGGCAGGATTTTGGGGTAACTATGTTTTGTGCCCAGTTTGCAAATACTGTTTTGATGTACGTGTGTGTGTATGTATTTAAATTTTAGGGCACCCAGTGTACAAATGCGGTGGAAGTAAAACCTTGTTTGGTTGCTGAATTGAATATAACCAACAAAGTGTAGAGACTTCATGTGTGTCACGAGGACACCCGCATGTTTGTTAGTGCTGGTGTAGTGAGTCCCTAATTAAAGTGCTAGGGAGTGATGAAAGATGCATGCGTCATTCATACGGCATTTAAGTGGTTAAAGTGCTAGGGAGTGATGGGACATGCGTTCGTCATTCATACGGTACTTATTCGTTTAGGATCTTTGTGTATGTATGTGTATGTTTGCTTACAGGGGCAAAAGTAGGCCAACCCATAACAAAGTTGGCAAATTGTACTTGAGTAAAATTGTAGACTCAGAAATGCCTAAGTTCATTTTAAAGTCAGCCATCTTCCATTGGAGTGGCAGAGGGAAGCAGGCTAAAGATAGGAAACCTGTAGTGCAGGTAGAGAAAGCAGAAGCTGAGCTGAGTGTGCCACAAAATGGAAGGGGGCTGGAAGGGTTAAAAGCAAGAAAACAGAGATCAGGTTTAAAGAAGACAGCTGCTGTTATAAGAGGTTTACTAGCTTGTATTATTGGTAATAAGGAAGATCATGATGAGGAAGAAAATAGCAAAGTGAGTGAAAGTTGTGTAATGTTGTGTGAGAGTTTTGAAAGATGTAACAGTTGGTGTGATAATTGTGAAGTGTTAGCATGCAGAACACCCACTGCTAAAGTAGAAAGCAGCGAAAGCAGTGGAAACAAAGAGAGAAAACCACCCATAGTGAAAGTTAGGGCAATAATAACCAGATCGGACTGGAACCCTAAAACATGGGTGGGTGACTTTCATGAGACAGATGAGTGCTCAGATAAAGAGTGGGAATGTGAGTGTGAGGAAAAGGAGAGGGATGAAAGGAAGGGAAAACAGCGAGAGTGTTTCGTTCCATTATTCTCCATTGCACCACAATCTCCAGGTGACTCTGAGGTCTGTCCCGTATTTAAAGAACATGCTACACCCATAGATATTTCACCACTGTTAGGAAACGTAACCAGTGCTGCACTGAAATTTGATTTAGGACAAAGAGATCAGATAGAAGGCAGAGAAGCTGGTGAGTGTGAATGGCAATTGTTGACTAGAGGGCATGAACTGGATAATGGCTTAAGGATACTGAGTAAAGAAAGTGTGGAATTTAAACAAAGAACAATGGAAATGAAAGGGATTCAAGTGCTTGTGTGTGAAAGGTCTGAATGTGCTAGTGCAAGAATGGCTGAGTTGGAAAGAAAGTGCACCAGTTTAGGATTTGGTTTGAATGGATCAGGACAAGCCCAAGAACAAAGGATGGGAGATGGTGCAGCAGGAAGCTCAGCCAGCAAGTCAGGAATGCACAGGGGTGTGAGGGTCCTAACAGCTGTGCTGGGGCCAGCAGTAATAAAAAAGCACACACACTTAGGTTCAGTGATTCAAAACCTGACTGACCAGTTGTTTAAAAAGACAGCCTATGAATCTCCGTGCAATAAAATGGAGAAAAATGAGCCGGTCTTTAGTAAAGAGCACAGGTCAGTTTTAGGAGAGATGCTGGATTTAGCACTTGGATTTTGGAGAGGTTTTAGCCCACACTTTCAGGTAGCAGTTACCATAAAATAAAAAAAGGACACACGGGCAATGAAAAAAAAAAAAATAGAAGGGTAGTGCAGGAAGACAGGAAAGGGAAAATAGTTCTTTCTGTTTCCATTTTCTGGCCTTTTGCAATAGATCACCTTCTATTGTAAGGTTTTATGGACTTTGGGTTGGTGCAGGTAATAAATAGTGAAGGCAATTAGCAGAGTAAAATCAATGCAGGAGATCGGGTTACCATTGGCACATTGGAGCAAAGTGGCACTATTGCCAAGCTGTTCCAATGAATGCCTGGAAGCAAAGTTTGAGTTTTGGCACCAGGTCGACAACTAGGAAAATGAGATGGACAGAAACTGCTTTGTCACCTTCCATTTTGCAGACCTGCCTACATAGCAGAATGAAGAAAAGACAACAAGCAAAGACTAAAGACAAAGACATGAAGAAGAACTGAAGAGACAGCAAGGAAAAGACACTTACTGGGGTTTAAGTGAGTAACAAGTCCACAAGTCATTCAATAATAAGGCTAGTCACAATAGCTGTAGTTTAAAAGGAAAGGTTTGTTCGTTACTGCAGCAAATTTATATTCCAAGGGGTGGAAACTGAACAAACCAGCTAGGAATGCCAAAAATAAGGGGATTCATTTTGGGCTCATAAAGTATACATTCTGGGTATTAATTAATTAAGTGGGATAATTAATATAATTAATACTATTATTAAAGCACGGTATACTGAGCAAATTGGTGAACTTTTCAGGAAAGCAGGTGCAGCTGATACATTTGCAAGTCATATGGGCTCCGATGTTAGGTATAGTCTAACTGGGAAAATACGGAAGCCCTGCTGAGATTGTCGGCTGTGGTGCAGACACAGGACCAGTGGGCCAATTCTGAACCGAGGTGTTTAGCACAACGAGTACGCATATGGTGAGCAAACAACTCTAGGGGTGGCCTACAGTGGGAATGATGAGAGTTGCATAGCTTTGATGTCTCATGGTGGTGATGCCAGCCTATACTGGTAAAGGCTGATGGCAGTCAAGAGTTGCATCATGGGTAGGAAAGCACAAGAGGCAACTAAATCAACCCCAAATGTGTGAAGAGGGGCCACAGATGTTGGTTTGTGAACAGTTTATGCAGTGGCACATGTGCTCTCACTTGGGCAGAAGTGGTTGTACTGGCACCTGTGGCATGTTACCTTTCACATTTTGATGTTAATTGTACAGCTGCATGTGCTTAAACAGATAGTTTGAGACATGGGGTCTAATTAGCAGTTAGACACAAACAAGTACGGATTAAGAGTTCACACAACAGACTAAATTGTAGCGGGCTAGTTTAGTGGAAGGTGTGGACTTCACTCATTTTGAACCACCAGATCTGATGACATATGAAGACTGCAGAAAGAGTTGACGTAAGCCGGAGCAGATCCACGTCATCAGCAGCAGATCCACATTCTTCAGATTGTCTTTGAAATAAAGGAGATATGTAATGGACAAATGGTCACGGACAACTTTTAACACTGGGAGAGCAAATACTGCAAACCAAAGCACAAGTTATGCATCAGACTCTTCAAACAATTTAAAGACATTGTTTATAAAGACATTGTACAAAACATTCATCGGGGTGGAGTGTTGTGATGTAAGATTTTGCATATAACTTGATAAATGTTTTGCATGTCTTTATTTGTAATTTAGGCAAACCAATGTAATTTAGTGTTACTTTGGTGAGAGGCATTCGTGTTTGCCCAAAATGTACGACTTTTCTTTGTAATTTTACGACAGGATTTGGGGGGATGTGTCTTAAACCAGTTTGGCGAGTGTTTCTTTGCTAAAGTCTTTCTCTCATCCCCCAAATAAAGCCAGGTTAGCTTATTGGCTGTAGGGCTTGGACAGAAAACCTATAAATTTGCTTGCTCAACCACATTCTCTCTCTCTCTGACCAACATATGATGAAGAAGCATCTCTCTTGCTAACCTGGGATGATGTAGAAGTATCTTTCTCTTGCAAACAACTGAAGAAGACCATCACACCATGAACTGAAGACAGCACAATGAAGAGCACAGCTTCAGCCATTTTCAACAGACATGTGGCTGAAAGCTGAGCACCAATGATGCCTTAACTAGAGACATTAAGTAACTACAAGTCTGTGTGCCACCTGAGTTACACATCACCATTTTATCAGGTTGTATGGTTGCCAATATTCAAATGTACTTTGCATTTTGTTATTATTTATGAATATTATCAGTAATACATTATTTAATGTGTAACTGAACTCCTGCTTGTCTTTTTACTACATCTAATTACCTGAGGTTATAGATATAGAAGGGAAGGTGTGGAGAAGTTATATACAGTGTTAAGTCTGTGAGATTAGGCATTCTAAGGCTACATATTAATAATACAATAGGGGAAAGTAGAGCAGTATATACAGTATATTACTCTACCAAAATAAAACAGGAAGCATAAGGGGTCCCTGAGCCCCAAGAAGGTTTGTGTGCAGCACTTGGCTGGAAAAGTCAAAAAGGGCGTTCTGCTGTTCGAATGGAGAGACCACCGCTTCCGCTACGAAGTCGTCACACGAGGCCATCGGGTGAACCGTCAGCAGGCGTGTTACTGCGTCCCCTCAACACACTGTCCCACACGTCCCCAAAATGAAAAAGGGCCGCTATGAAGAGGATAACCATCCACCATACAGTCCCATTTGAAAACAATTCTTGTGTGGATGGAGACTGCCCAGTGATAATAACCTTCAAGGAGGCGGTAATGGGTTGGCTGCAGGATCAAGATAAATCCTTCTATTCCATCCATCCCATTATCCATTATCCCAGCGTTTCTCAACCTGTAAGTATTTGAGACGCAAGTTTTCATAAGAGTTTTAATTGCACCCCCCCAACATTTTTTTGAAATGTAGATGCATAGTTTATTATACCTACTTAACTTTTATCAGCATTTATCTAAGTCTATATTTATTGTTCTTGTATCAGAATGTAGTTTAAGTTAATTTCTTTTGGTTTCAACAGATGTTTTTTTCATATTTTTGATTCTTGTTTTCACATCTTTGCGCCCCCCTTTTTGTGCCCGCCCCACAGGTTGAGAACCACTGCGTCATCCAACCCGTTATATTCTAACTACAGGGTCATGTGGGTCTGCTGGAGCCAATCCCAGCGCACAAGGTAGGGTGCCAGCCCACACATACACTAGAGATTTGAATTTAGAATCTTTGGACTGTGGGAGGAAACCCACGCAGACACGGGGAGAACATGTAAACTCAACACAGGGAGGACCTGGGAAGTGAACCCAGGTCTCCTAACTGCAAGGCGGCAGCGCCACCGTGCCACCCTCCTTCTATTCCAGTGGTGTTAAATGGACTAAGTGTGTTGGAATCCAGAGGGCATACACTGAAAAATAATGAGGTGGGTTAGACCAAAAGTCAGGTAGATAAATTATTGAATGCCCCTTGAAGGTAACACAGAATAACAGATAACATAGAATTAAACAAATAATTAATTAACAGATCAACATTATAAAAAGTAATGGAATAAAATGAATGATAATGAAAAAAACAACAGCGAAGATAAAAAGAAGCGAGCAGGGGAGGCTATCTACATCCATCCATCCATCCATCCATTATCAAACCCTCTATATCCTAACTACAGCGTCACGGGTGGCACAATAATGCTAAACTCTGTCGAGAAGTCATTTTAATTTTTAAAACAGCTACATCTAGGCGCACTAAGAAGGTGTAAGCAGAAAATCTGTGCGTTTCAGTAAACGACCTCCGCGGCCAGCAGTCCGTCTGCACGGCAAACGACCGACACGCGCACGAGCGCCCGCGCAGACGCGCCTCCTCCGGCCAAGCACAAATGTGCGCATGTGCAAACTGCGCAGGGGAAAGAAAAAAATAAAAACCGGCTCCGCATGTACGTGTAAAAGCGTGCACGCTTCGTGCCCGCCTGAAACAAACGTGGACGCGTTTGAGGTTCGACTGTGGGAGGAAGTTCGGCGCTACAGACACTTTTATGATTCTTCTTGCAAAGACTATAAGAATGCCCAAGTCACACACAGCGCGTGGAGGGAGATCGCGCTGACGCTGGGCAAAGACGAAACCAAGTGCCGAAACAAGTGGAAGTATTTGCGGGACCGGTTCGTGAAAACCAAACGGATTACGGGTAGAGGCGGAGCCACGGGAAACGGCTGTGCAATGACTCAGATTTATAGCGCCCTCGACTGGCTGTCGGAGTTTGTCAAACACAGAGCCACGCCCCCCAACTTGACAGCTCTCGAGGTGAGAGACACGTGCGCGGGGACTAACGGTGTGTCACTGACTGGTAAACCGTGCAGGTAAAAAGTGGGCGCGCGCGAGGCGTTGAAGCTCAGCTAGCGAACAACGCGTTTGGTTAGCATTAAAAGTTTAAAGAGCTGCGAGGATTCTTTTGACACTTTTTTGC
Source organism: Polypterus bichir lapradei (assembly GCA_026402145.1). Classification (NCBI taxonomy): domain Eukaryota; kingdom Metazoa; phylum Chordata; class Cladistia; order Polypteriformes; family Polypteridae; genus Polypterus; species Polypterus bichir. Next base: position 6,056,716 of record JANRMT010049829.1, read on the forward strand.
CTTTCATTTCAGAGCCCACCTGCCCATCATCCAGTAAGCGACGTGCCAGCCGCCGCCCCATCACCGAGCACCTCCGCGGTTTATGACCGCACCGGGCAGACGCTGCTCACGGTGAACCTGTCGCCCATCGGGGACGCCATT